>JAAXCT010000077.1:1200000-1619476 GCA_012490785.1 Eragrostis nindensis | reverse complement strand
ATCGGGGGCATTCTAGATCCAAAGCACGACAATATTGTTTGTAAAAATACATTATATGTAATATTTATGGTGAACTCACAACCCATGCAACCACATGATGGAATCAAGATAAGAGGAAGCAGCTAACCTGTCGTACTTCAAGCTGTATTTTGGGAAGAACCCCTCCATGCTCCGTAACCATTTTAACCTGGAAAAATATTAAAATAAGAGTAGCAATAGAACATCACCTGAATTCCCACCCTAACAGAAAAAGAAAATAGCTGACTCAGTGATAAAGAGCATGCTATGTACCTTTCCCTCATAATTTGAGCATAATCCATTGAATAAAGCGCTCATTTCTGCACAACAGGGCAAACAGATTTTAACTTGAAACATATATAGGTCATGAATAAACAACGGATAACCATGCAATTGGAAATCTACTACAAGAGCACGTAAAACTCCTTGACCATCAGCAATCGACACGCTAGTGAAAATAATTATCAACGAATGGAAATAACTCGTCCAATGTCTAATGAGAACTGACAAAAAAATCAGTGGCATGATATAAGCTAGCACCAAGAAGGTTACAACTTACAAGCTATTCATGTGGATCATAGTCATACACTCATACTGTTGAAAACATTTCAAGAGAAAGTCTGTACCTGGCGTAAGATGTGAGCTTAAGAGTATTGTCTGCCGATAGTACTGTGCATGCTGATCCAAGTACCTTAATCATCATAGGTAGGTATTAAACATTTAATGGCCACAACAGTTAGCTCCTCGTAACACGAGCTAATGTTATTGAGCGTGAACATAAAGTAATACTCAAGAAAACAGAACTACCATGGCCTAATTCGCATCACATTGGTTCCATGCTCTTTTGACGGCAAATGATTTAGATGTTCAAACACAGTCTCCAGATGCGCCCAGTTCTACATTCACGCATAAGCAGTCATAGAAGGCATTACCAAATAAGTACAAAACACAGAAGGCTTAAATTCTAACCTGCATAAGTATCACATCTGCGTGGTCAACAATCACTATCTGCATTGAACATACAGATCCTTTTTAGCGGAAAAAGGGAGATGAAGTAGAAACGAAAGGATATGCATTCTCTCCTTTGCAAAATACAAGTAATTCAGACAGAAATGTAAAGATTTAACAGTAGTATTCTCATGTGAATCGTAGATTGTTTACATACATTCATGCTTGTGTTTTTATTGTATTCATAGTAATTCTATTGTGTTTTTACCCTCACTCTGAACTCCAATTGTGATTTTATCCTCAATTGTTTTTCACTTTGTGATTTTAACCCTGATTTTTCAACCTGAAACGAGAGTTTACCCTTAGTTGGGTAAAATTACAATAGAATTATTGCAATTTTACCCCCAGTAGGAGTAAACTCTGGCTTTATGTTGGAGAATCAGGGATAAAATCACAAATTTTTTTTTAAAAAAATTAAGGGTACAAACACAACTGTCCCTTAATGTTTACACAAAAGACTTCTATTTATGAATGGAGTATACAGATCATTTCATATGGGTTCAGTGGAACTAACTTCAATTGAAGATAGGAAATCGAAGTCCTTCTCTCCTTGCCATCTTCTCCGTCAATTTTCTAAAAACATAGATCATAAAATATAAATTAGTAAAGCAACAATACATAAGTTCCATAAGTTCAAATGAATGGAATAGATTTGAAAAATAAGTTATGCGCTGAGGCCTGAAACCAAAGTTATGTGCTGGGCCCTAAAACCAAATTTCTGATCAAATAAATTGGTGCAACTTAGTGGAAATATAAACTGTTTATCAGATTCTCTTCGCCTGCTATATAGCTAAATTCTGGCACTGTACCAAGTGTGATATACAAAGACTTTGAGTGACCGGCCTAAACTGTGGTATACAAAGTCGATTGCTTAAATTCCAATCAAATTTGGAGTGGCCTATCAGTTAGGTCTTTATTGTTCTGCAGAACTGGTTTGACCTATAAGTTAGGCCTTTTTTATTTTCCAGAACAACATAAGACTTGGCAACAGCTGTGATGATTCGAGTCTTTTACACTCTCCAAGTTCAACACCCTTTTCCCACGACATGTACATTCAACCTAATGGCCAATCAGGTTCTGCTGTCAGTATCATGAGCTGTTCTGCAGACTTCTTCCCATCCTCCTCTCCGTTAATTTTTTGCTACCTAAAAGCATTCAACACCTCATTGCTAGCCTACTGCCATTCACACCCTGATTTGAGTAATTTCCCACCATCACCAGTGTCGTAACAGGTATTCCCCATGTCCAAAAATAACTCTATTTTTAAAGTTGGTCAATAACATCAGCGACATCAAATAAGTGCACCATGATGCATCTAGTGATACTAGTTTGATATTGTAAATATTGATACTTTTCTATACAAATTTGGTCAAACTTAAGCTAGTTTGACTCTGACCAATCCTAGAAACAGAGTCTTTGTGGATCGGAAGGCGTACATTCTAGCGATTTCACAACAATTTTTGGGAGTGATTCAAGTTCTAGATCAAACAAACAGTAAAATAGAAAGTCTTCCCAGTACAAAAGCAAATGTACAGGAGCTGGAAATCAGAGAGAGTACAGGTCATCGAATCTATATGAATAAATGGCGTTCAACGACACTTACCCGTTTGAGAGCTAAAGGAGATGCAACAATGATATCCGAAGCATAGAAGTTACTGTACTGTACAGCTTAACAGATTTCCTGCATAAACATTAGTTTAAACATTATTAAGATGTTACCAGTAGTAATCCTGACACCAACAAAACAGCACTGTGCTACCCAAAAAAATGTGTAAT
This sequence comes from Eragrostis nindensis, assembly GCA_012490785.1. NCBI lineage: Eukaryota > Viridiplantae > Streptophyta > Magnoliopsida > Poales > Poaceae > Eragrostis > Eragrostis nindensis. The sequence goes on along the minus strand of JAAXCT010000077.1, from coordinate 1,616,674 downwards.
CGTATCAAAAGAGTGTAAACTTATTTTACATTTAACAGATAACATTTTACATTTAACAGATAACATCTATTGATATATATTACATATAAAACAACAAATGACATTGTTGAATTGGAACTATTGCACAATAGCTCATATTCTATGGAAATATCTTACTCAAATCTGACGCCAAACATTATATCCTAGTTAGAATAAGAATTTCGTGAATCCAAACAGTTGTGCTGAATTAAGTTTCCACTATTACGAATACCACTTGTATTCATCTAAAGGTTTGAGGCTAATGATGCACGCACGCACACAATCACCAAGCTGACAGAGATGGAGGTGAAGAGACTGCTAAGCAAAGCAAGCAGGTAGCCCTGGAAGAGCAGTGCAGTGCCACAACAAGCAACGGGAGCAGTGGGGCAGCAAGCACAGCACCGCAAAGCACAAATAACAGAGCAACGCAGCTTGCAGAGCATGTGGTGCAGCGGCAGAACACGAGAAATCACAGGCCCTTTACATTTTTCTGTTTTCCATTTCCCCTTTCCATTCTTTTTTCCCCCTTCTTTCTTTGTTACGAATAAGCCAGCTATCTGCACGTCACAACAAGTAGAGCTATATCACGCCAATCCAGGAAAGCAATGCCGCAGCATGTTGGATCCTGGCAGCACAGCCAGATGGAGCCGCGTCAACATGGTCTGATGGAGTCTGGTGGTGCCAAACAGCACGTTGGGGGAAAAAGCCAAGAAGACCCAACGGGAGGACAGGAACGTCAAGAACGGAAACAACTGGATCCACAAAGAGCAATGGTGCAACAATGGCAGTATGGCACACGATGATGAAGACGCCCCCCAAAAAATGGGGAAAACAGAATATGGACTACTATGCGGGCAATTGGATGGAAAGATCAAATTCTAAGTAAAAACAAGAGCCAAAGTTGTAATGATGAAAGCAAGAATAAGGCAAAGCTAGAAGTTCCTGAATAAAATGTGGAGAAAAGTTGTGAAATATGAGGTAACCTGTCCAAGATATATTCATTAAATGCTAACTTTATCTCATGATTTTGTAATACATGATGTTAAGAAGTACTTTATGCCAAGATTATTGTAAGCAAATTATTAACGAAGTGCACTTACTTTGTAAATTTTATGCCAAAGAGAAAGTGGTCATCAATATCGCCAGCAAAAAGAAGATCAAAGTCTGCAGGTTTTGTGCTATGTTCTGGCTTCTCCTCGTCATCTGACTCCCCAAACTGTTTTTTAAATAGTCCCATGGCATTATCCTACAGGAGAAAAAAAAAATTCTTAGCACTGGAAGCAAAATTATATGCGTGAGCAACCCTACCAGTAGATAGCAATATATTGTACAATAATTTGCTATATCAAAATATGAACTTGTTATTTATCTTGAAGAAATTGAAATTTATAAGAAAACAAGCACTACCTTTTGTGAAAACGGGGAAAGCTGGATCAATCTCTTCACAAGGCGTCGCGCAAAACTTTTGAGTGGTAACAGGAAGAGAACCTAAATATGTATGTAACAGAAGAAAAGAGGATTAATATGGACATAGCATACGACCTGGATTTAGGACCCCTGTAGGAAACGACTTGTTATACTAACCATGGAAGCAAAAGACCAACTAAGTTGGCTTACAGCAACAATCACATGAGAAAAGAAGTACAATTACATTCATGCAATTATCCAAAGGAAGGAAACGCATATCCATAATGCTTAGTGTTCAGCTAGATACTATTTAATTATTAGACATGCTCAAATACATCAAACGATCTTTCTTGAGCATGTTGTGGACTACTTTTGGGGTGGCTACCTAGCAGATGCTTCACATCAAGGTCATGCTGATGAATGCCACAATGATCATAGTCATTCCTAACCTCTATGAGTTATAGGAGATGTTATATTGACAGGAGGGGACCTCATCTAGTTGAGTTGAGGAGCAACAGATCTGAAAAAGGTCAACCCATGACAAAGCTGCAGTCACTGTCTATGATGTGCACACCAAAATGGAGAAATCTCACTCTTCCGTCGATGGAATTACTTATTGAATTTAAAAGCCATGTTATCTTTTATCACTGATACATTCACATTTCCTCGTAACTTGACATTATTATAATGTTTTCTTAGAAACATAACAATATCACATATGACACCTTTTCTTCATACCAACACACAATAATAAATAAAATATTGTCACGAAAATGCAGAATAGCATCCAGTAATGCAATCTCAGTTAAGTGTTTCCATAACAACAGAACAGATATGTATTGATGTGTACCTTTGGGCGTGTAAATCCCTGATCAAGGTATGAGGTATCATCCAAATATCCCTGTTAGCATCATTCCTAAGCTTTGCGTCATTTCTAATAACAATATCTCTTGTCCTGTGAACATGGTTCAACTGCAAAAGGTAGTCTTTGACGTTAGCTAGCACCATAGTAGTTTCAAGAATAGTGTCATGACCAACAAGAGATAGTAGAACTTACAGCATGCATAAGATATGCATCCATAGCGCTGGAATCCACACTTTTACCTTTCAGATAAAATGGCTTCTTATTACAATACATTATGTCACGATAACTATTACCTGCACTTAAAAATAAGATTAAAATCACATTTAACATAGGAAAGTAGAAAATATCATATATCATAATAGTCAGAAAATTTGACTTAATACAACCCTAATTTGAATGTTTCACAATTGATGAGAAGAATGTAGATGGAAAAGAAATTGGTATTGCTTGCCATGTCAACATTTCAGTAACCCTTCCTCTCCTGATGCGGCTACACCAAATATTGAATAAGAAATATACACAAACTATTGATGAATATTCTTTACTCTTTAGAATCAGACCAAGTTTAAGAGGTAATTTCTCATTCCGTATGAGCAAGTAACAACACAAAGTACCACAAGGGAGGACTGATACTTTAGTGAAGTGTTCAAAATGCCTCTAGGAACAGCCGGTTCATCCTAGCTTAAAGTGAAACTGACCAGTGGTGTTGCATCAAAATTCCGTGGGCATAAACTCTGCAAGGTTGACTACGATACAAGACCAATTAATACCAAATCTAGGTTGCTTAAGCTGAATCCACTACAACACATTGGCGGACTTGGAATCGCCCATGTAGCTCAAGTGCAGTACCATTGGCAGTTTGTCCCACATCTGGATTTAAGGGAAAGTAGCAGTAGCATATAGTGTTTGTTAGCTCAAGCAAAATATTTGTGTGGAGCAAGAAGAATATTGTACAATTTGGGATTGGGTTTTGTATTAACAAGGTAATATTCTGAGAAGGGCCTAGAAATAGCTTCTTCAGAGTTTAAATCTGCCAGGTTCTCGCCTGTTACTGGAGATATTCTTATACATCTCATTCAAATTTTATGTATCCCCATCATCCCCTCATGCAAAACAGATGAAAATCTTTTCTAATCAAATATCCGATTACAATAATAATTTAATTATGTACAATGTTCATCTGAAGTCATAGTTAAACTAAATTTTCCAATAGAATTTTTTTGTGTGTGTGAGTAAGCTTACAATAATAATAGTTTTTACACGCCCTAGCCCAAATAATGTGTTATCCTCCTAAAGAAATGAGTATGATATTATTCCAGAATCAATAAGATATAATGAGTTAAAAGCCAGTAAAGCCAGACACAGCAGCTCTAGGCGTCAAACAAGATAAGAAACATGACTTTGACATCTAACATTAAATGGAGTTTATGGCAGTAAAGAAAGCTTACAAAGAGAGAAGAAGCTCATTCGAGAACTCAAATTGTCAGACAGGGTATTTTGCCAGTGCTCCCTCAACTTTCCCTTGACATCATGAAGATGATCATCATGGCCTCCCTAACACAAGTTTTCCTTCAGTACTAGATAATCACCCCAGAACTAGTATGCAAAGCGGTAAAATAACCCAGCACAATGTAGTGGGCAAGTTTGACGTTTTAGTACAATGACTCAAAAGAGAAATCATGCAGACTCTAGACAAACAGCAGACATACAGACACTATTTTGGCTGTCTTGCCCTTGACAAAGATAACTCACAATTAAAAAACCATCAAAAAATGTTAAGAAATCAGAAGGAAGTGTTGCTTGTGATAAAAACTGTACAGAAAAACAACCGTCCATGTTCCCGACCCAAAATTTCTCCAGTATGCTTACTATAATCTTAAAATGAGTGGTCGACAGCTTAGAAATGTGCAAAATGAAAAAAAAATGCGATACCATAACTCATTCACTCCTGAAAAACAGTACTCCCTCCGTTTCACAATGTCATCCATAGCCCACCATGAGCACTAACCACGGAAAGTGGTAGTTTCAAGAAAATGTCCATGAAACAATGATGTTAATGATATGATAAAACTACTTTCTCTCTTTCAAAGCATTTAACTAGGGGAAGTAGATTCCAAAACCAGACATAATGTCATAATGTGATCTAGTTAATAGTCTTCACAAGAATTCAAGGGCCAAAAGATCAAGTTAGCTCATTACTTTGCATACTGTGCATGATACAGTTTACTTTACGGACATCAGAACACAAAAAAAGTACACTACACTAATTGACAATAATGCGTCATTTCAAAAAATACCTGTACTTTTTCACCTGTTCCAACCCATTTGGACTTAGGAATCTCCGCAGCAGGGATTTCCCATTTAAATTTATAGTTCTGCTTCATCAATGCACTGACTTCTTCATTACTTATGATGTGGCTTACATGACGATTAAATGAACTGCCAAATAGAAAAAAGGATGCGTTGGTGTAAGAAGGAGATCTCATAAAATGCAAGGAAATAGCTTCAACCACAGAAAAGAAACGGGCAACAAATAGACACGGTAACCATCTTTACGGATGGAGTTTACAGACAAATGGTGGTGCAACATTAAATCTGCAGGAAAAAGGTGGGGAGGATCAAACACCATATCCCCCCCCCCCCCCCCCCCCTGGCAGGCGCGTGCAGTGAAATGGTCCCCGAAGTAGGTATTCAAACATGTTAATGAATCGTATCGGAAATAATAGGGATAATAAAGTTTAAAAGAAATTTTTTTATTTAAAAAAGGAATAAAAGGTAACCTAAACTGAACATTATGATCCACGGGACAGAAATGAAGAAGATGAAGCCATAATAATCCAATGTGGCAACCCATGAGTAAATAATATATGGAAACGGTTGCATTGCATGTGTAGCAGCATAGCACTAACCATGAAGTTTCTGTTTCATCAGAACCACCGTTTTCATTGTTTATTGTACCATCAGCCGCATCTTCTGAGTCATCTTCATCACTATGCTCTGAGCCTTGAAAGCTCTCATTAGAATTTTTCTCGTGTTGAGCGGTTTCCACTGTTCTTGATTCAGTAGCTAAAGTTTCAGCTGCACAAAAGACTCATATTCAGTAGAAAGAATGCAAGCACTAATTTGAGGAAGAAAGCGTAGTCAGGCTGTGGTTGACAACTAGCTGTTCTTCAGCTAGGTGTGATGTGGTCGTTTTTTCTTTTGTGTTTTAATGGATCCTACAAAAATTATGATATGGAATGTGAGGGGATTGAACTCCTCTGCCCGTCAAGATTCTGTCTGCACTATTGTTGAAGCTAATCGTGTGGATGTTGTATGTCTCCAGGAGACGAAAATGGCTGAGGTCTCTAGGAGAGTGCTTTTGACTATGCTGGGAACTGATTTTTCTGATTTCTTGGAGGTACCTGCTAATGGAGCTAGTGGTGGTATCTTGATTGTCTGGCGACGCTCCCTAACTACCACAGGTGAGAGTCGAGTGGACAATCATAGTGCCTCGTTCCAGTTTACATCTGCTGCTGGTCCTACTTGGTGGTTGACATGTGTTTATGGCCCACAAGGAAATGAGGCAAAAGTTCAATTTCTCCAGGAGCTAAGGGATATCAGAACTCAGTGTCTAGGCCCATGGATGTTGGCAGGTGATTTTAACCTGATTCTTAAAGCTGAAGACAAAAATAATTCCAATATCAACCGAGCTATGATGGGTCGTTTTAGGAAATTCGTTGATGATCTTGCTCTCAAGGAAATCCCGCTTCATGGGCGCAAATACACCTGGTCGAATCAGCAAGATAATCCTACATTGGTCAGGCTGGACAGGGTGTTGTGCACAGTTGAGTGGGAGGACCTATTTCCTAATGTCTTATTGCAGAGCACAGCCACTGATGACTCTGATCACTGTCCACTCCTACTTGGGCTTAAAGACAATAAGGCCGGCAAGAGACGTTTCCAGTTTGAAGCATTTTGGCCCAAGCTGGACGGCTTTCATGAGGCAGTTGGGGCTGCATGGAACTCAGTTGAGACCAAACCCTGTCCTTTTCTGACGTTGGACCTGAAACTGAAAGCTACCGCTAGGGGGCTGCAAGGGTGGAGTGATAAGAAAGTTGGACATGTGAACTCACAGCTGAGTCTGGCACGGGAGATACTACATCGCCTGGAGATAGCTCAAGATGGTCGGCCTTTGTCAATGGAAGAAACTTGGTTTAAGAACAGCCTCAAGAAGCACTCGCTTACGCTAGCCTCTCTTCAGCGAACCATAGCTCGGCTGAGATCGAGAATCGGATGGCTCAGAGATGGGGATGCTAATACTAAACTGTTTCAGTTACATGCCCGCCATCGTAAGAGAAAGAATTTTGTGGGAAGTCTCGTCTCGGAGGATCATGTTTATACGAGTCATGCAGATAAGGCCAGAATGGTGGATGAGTATTATGACAGCCTACTTGGTGTCGACTCAGAGAGAGAGTACACTATTGATCTCCAGGCTGTTGGCATATCCTCACATAATCTGGAAGACTTGGACATGCCTTTCTCTGAAACTGAAGTTTGGGAAACTATCAAGCAATTGCCGGCTGACAAGGCGCCTGGCCCGGATGGTTTCACGGGAGGTTTCTATAAATCTTGCTGGTCCATAATAAAAGGTGATATTATGGCTACTGTATCTGCCATTTGGAGTCGGAAATTCATGAATTTTGACAAGCTGAACTCAGCATACATCACGCTGATCCCGAAGGAGGAGGGGGCTGATCAGGTCAAGGATTTTCGGCCAATAAGTCTGGTACACAGCTTTGCTAAATTGATGACCAAGCTGCTCGCAAATCGTCTTGCTAGCAAACTGCAGAGAATGGTGTCACCTAACCAAAGTGCGTTTATAAAAGGTCGTTTCATACAAGATAATTTCATGCTTGTTCAACAAACAGCCAGATTCCTTCATCAGCAAAAGCTGTCTCGAATCCTCCTTAAGCTCGACATATCTAAAGCCTTTGACTCTGTGTCGTGGCCATTTCTCCTAGAGGTCATGCAGCAGCTGGGCTTTGGGCAGATATGGCGGGATATCATCTCTGGGTTACTTTCCACTTCCTCTACACGAGTTTTGCTGAATGGGATTCCCGGTGAGTTTATTTCTCACCGGCGAGGATTGCGTCAAGGGGACCCTCTTTCTCCGATGCTTTTTATTTTAGTTATGGATGTTCTGGGTTACATGTTCACAAAAGCAGCTAGTGAGGGGATGCTGCTGCCCCTCTCTACAAGATCTTTACGGCATCGGGTTTCTATATATGCAGATGATGTGGTTCTCTTCCTTCGGCCGACGGTGGATGACATTGCAATCACAATGGATATTCTTGAATTATTTGGTATGGCCTCTGGACTGCGCAACAATGTGCAGAAAAGCAGTGCATTTCCCATCAGGTGTGAGGAGGCTGACATCACAGTTTTGCAAGGTATGTTGCCGTGCGACATTTCGGACTTCCCTTGTCGCTACCTGGGCCTGCCGCTTTCTCTGAAGAAACTCACAAGGGAGCAGGTTCAACAACTTATTGACCGAATTGCTGATCAGCTGCCGGGTTGGAAGGCTGACTTGATGACGCGGGCGGGGCGGCGAGTACAAGTTCAGTTTGTGCTTACTGGCATGCTAATCTATCTTGCTATGGCCATTGACCTCCCAGCATGGGCCCAAAAGGCGATTGACAAAATCAGACGAGCGTTCCTGTGGCGTGGTCGGAAAGAGGCCAAGGGCGGACACTGCCTGGTCGCTTGGGGCAAGGTGTGCCGGCCACTGGAGTTGGGTGGCCTTGGCATATCAAGTTTGAAAGAGCTGGGCTGGGCACTCCGTATGAGATGGTTATGGCTGGAGAAAACTGAACCAGACAGGCCTTGGGCAACCCTACCGATTCAGGTTCCCGACAAGGTCCGGGCTCTTTTCTCAGTGGCCATGCAATCTGAAATTGGGGATGGTGCTAACACGTTTTTCTGGACTGACCGTTGGCTACATGGGCAGCGGATCATTGATATTGCCCCTCGACTCGTTGCGACCATTCCCAAGAGAACAGTTAGTAAGCGTACTGTCCAGGAAGCACTTACAAATAGGACTTGGATCTCTGACATCAAAGGGGCACTAACAGTGGGAGTAATAGTGGAGTATATCCATCTCTGGGACATCTTACTTGACATGGAGCTGCAACATGGAGTTAATGATACTCACTTCTGGAGACTCTCTTCAACTAGTGTCTACTCTGCGAAGTCGGCCTATGAAAGCATGTTCTTGGGATCGATCTCTTTTGAGCCATACTTGAGGATTTGGAAATCTTGGGCACCTCCTAAATGCCGATTCTTTATGTGGCTGGTAGCACATAATAGATGTTGGACAGCTGATCGGTTAGCGCGCCGAGGATTAGACCATCCGGAGAAGTGTCCGCTGTGTGACCAGGAGAACGAAACTATTGATCATATTCTGGTTTCATGTGTCTTTGCGAGACAATTCTGGTTTCGTTTCCTAGGACAAGTTGGCCTGCAAGATTTATCTCCTCAGCCTGATGTTCGCTCCTTTATGGATTGGTGGAGATCGTCAAGTGAGGCGCCTGGAGGCCTAGCTGAAAAGGGACTGAACTCACTTATTATTTTGGACGCCTGGACTCTTTGGAATCACAGGAACAGATGTGTTTTTGATGGGATCTCTCCCAGCTTGTCTGCGACTTTGGTTCAGGCTGAGGAGGAGAGATATCTCTGGGAGTTGGCTGGTGCGAAAGGAGTCTCCTTTCTAACAGCCCCTTTCCCAGTAGATTAGGTAGTACCTTTGGTCGTTCTTTATATGTAACAGGCGCGAATGTAAAACAAATAGCAAGTGTGTGTGGGGTGTGTGTGTTGTACGGGCTCTGCCCATCGTCTTTCTTCTTAATACAATGAAGCGCAGTTCTCCTGCGTTTTCGAGAAAAAAAAAGGGGGGAGAAAAGGCCTTATGCAAGCACCAATAGAAGCAGAGAAAATATTGAGCCACTAAAATTGTCCCCCAATCCAAAGCAACTTATAGCTAACAGCAGTAACCATATCATAGAACTCTTGGTGGCAGAAAGCCAGAAACTAACTTTAGCAACTTAAGCTTACTGTATTACTTGACTGAGGGTATTGGAGATACATTACAAATAATAACCATAGAGTCAAGTCACATGTGAAAACAAAGGTCAGAGAATGAGTCATCTCCCCATAAAAATCAGCCCATCAGGCAACCATGAATTTCCAATTAATAAGCACACTGCATGCCATGGAGACATAATAATAGAAGAACATGACCACCATCCACTGGGGATCGATTGCAAAGAATGTGCAAGGCAACAAGAACAGAACCTGAACTGGAATCGGGCACTGCAGCCGCTACACCACCATCAAGCTCAGACACTTTGGCATTCTCCTCGCATGACCCGGCTCCCTGCTTCGCGGACCTTGCCTTCTTCGGCCGCTTCTTCAGTCCTGCTACTAGAGCAACAGCAAGAAAAGGGGCAAGCAACTGAAAAACAATTCAAACCTGAAGGGCACTAGTTGGTTCGAGTAGGGTTCCATACCTCGAGCGGCGCCAGCGGGGGCCGGCTTGCGTTTCGCCATCAGCTGTTCAGGCCGGCTCGTTGGAGTATGCAAACAGTGGGGCAGTGGGAAGCGGCAGCGTCACCGAGGACGATACGGGTCGGGGGCGAATGGGGTTCAGCGCCTGGGACACGACACGGGGAGATGAGCAGCTTCGGCAGCGGCGGCGACAGCACTAGTACTGTAGACTCGCCAGCGCGCCGCCGGAGTTGTTCTACCGCGTCCGGGCGAGCTCCGGGACGATGGCGGCGGCGTGCGTACGGGCGAGGCTCGGCAATGGCGGCGGCGTGAGAGGTTTCCGATGGGGCTGGGGCGCCGTTCGGTTCCGCCCTGAGCAAACCGAATCAGGCCTCCGCCCACGACGCCTGTCGTATTTGCTGGGCTTTTTCTGATTAGATGGCCCACTTGAAACCACCACGGCCCACTTGCACGCCACCACAGCCCACACATTGTTTCGTCTCCGTTCGCATCGTTCGACCAGCCCAGCATCAGCCGCCACACGGACGCCGTGAAGCTCGCCAGCATAATAACATTGTTCCCGGCGAAAATTGATATGTTCTGGTCGAAAATAAAAATGTTCCAAATTGAGAAGAAAAATGTTCCAAATCGATAAGGAGAATGTTCCAAATAGACTAGCAGCCATGCCAGCCAAACACGCACTAAAGAAGAAAGCACGCAACCCTGGGGTTATCACGTACATACCACGGGAGTGCATCATTGCGTTCTCACCAATCCAATGCCTACCACCTGCACAATTGATGTGCTAGATGTTATAATGGAAAACAGTTCACCACAGCTTATTATATTACTAGCTAGCTACCAACAGCATCTACGTGGTCAACCTGAGATAATAGAAAAAATCGAGGATTCTTAAATAATCAAAAATTTTAACAAACGTTTTGTACATGCAAGGAATTATTGGCCGTATTCGTTCTTCCATCCCTCCTAATCCTCACCTGCTAAAATTTGAACTCAACTCCTGCAAGGTACATAAGAGCATCGTGCTGATGTTGCCATCACCAAGCAAGTTGAATATGGCTACTAGCAGCGGCAGGAGCTGTGAACAGGCAGTTTCCATGAGGGTTGTTGTCATCACAGTCCTTGTACTTGCCCTGGGCCTTATTTCCGTTGCACAACCTTCACCAGTCGCAGTCTCAACGAGCAGTCGAAAATCACGGTACATTGTTATAAGCGGTAAACTGCCACTGACACTGTGTGCCACTCATCTCTCCCTCAAGCTTCATCCACCTTGTTGGAGCATTTTTTCAACTTTCAATGGTCTTTGCATTAGTAGGCTATACTGCCTAAGGCCCCGTTTGGAACGCAGGAATTTCACAGGAAACAGTTTAATTCCCGCAGGAATGGGGAAGAATTCCTCCATTCCAAACGGGGCCTAAATAGTCAGCTTCGTTATAATCTTCAAACTAATTAAAAATGTATGCTCTGTTATGCCACGAACTGAAACTATTACAACATGAGCAGAAATTTACAATACTTAACAATATTGACAGGTTGCAACAACTACTGCAGTGTGGCCTGCTGCTACTGCAACATTCACAGGTTCCCACCGGTTTGTGAGGAATGCTGCAAATGACATGAAGCCACAGAAGAACATGGCAAGGAAAATAGATTTTTGAAATGGTGCTTGCTCGAAATGAAGTAGGGGCTTCCAGATTTTACTATTAAGCATCAAGACCAAGTATCTTGTATATGGATCCGAACCGGATGAAGTTATCAATTCTCCAGTTGATTCTGTTAGTAATCTTGAACCAACAACTCTTAATTTGACAATATCAGAGCCACCCATAGTTGTCCCTGTTTAGTTTCAAGCTCATTACAACTTATATCTGTGGAACATGATTTAAGTTCTCGAACACGTAGGAGAGTTGCGTATCATTGATTAGTAGAAGAAGAGAGTACAAAGCCCAAACACTAACCCAAATTTGTTGGAAAATTTTCAATTTCAACTTCATTGAGATGAAAACTACTGAGTATACAGAAATGAAGCAGCGCTGTTAATACAAACAAACTATTAAGTACTAAAATCTACACTAGTACGAGACAAGCTTATCTTACAGGGATGAATAGCATCTATTTATCTTTTTGAGAGCTGTTGGTAAAACGCCAAAGTAAACCTCCGATAATATTGTTTAAGGAGTGAGAAGCCATTGGAACTATGATGCTTGAAGATGCTAAGGTTCCTATACCATAGGCGAAGCCAACAAATGTCGCCCTGTGAAAAAGGAAATACATGTCAGGAAACTATAGAAAGCCTATCACACTGTTAATCGATTTACGTTCAAAACAGAAAAAAATTAATTGGAAACAAACAACTAAATAAAATAAGCTGTTTTTTGGTCCAAAGATATGAAAATACTGCAGCAAAAACCTTTACCAGATTGCAAATGAATATTTCCTGCCGTTGCCCAGATGAAGAACACCAAAAATAGCACCAATGATAAGGGCACTTATCCAATTCAGTCCCAAAATAGGCATCAGTGCCCCTCGAAAGAGCAACTCCTGGTATATGTTAACTGTGCATGAAGATTTTTTTCTCTTTAAAACTGATGTTCTTAAGTAACATTTCCAATTGTTGTGCTTACCTCGCTTATCCCAGGGAGACAAGAAACCACAATGTAATCCAGAGGTTCTAGAGAACTGAGGATCTAATAAACAAGAACAAAGTGATTAAGCTTCGTTAAGCAATCTGACTTTTGGGGTATCTAAAAATGTTTAGAAAGTTGAAGAGTTGAAAATCCAAATGAAGGCAAAAGAGCTATTGCCCATAGAACAATAACAATTGTAAGCTGGCAAATCTGGATTATTTGCTAAAAATATGTTGGTGGAAAGCAGATCTTATGTAAGTTATTATAAACAAATCATACTACAGATCTGTTGCTTTAAGGCACTTTAAAAGTTTTTTACTTTCATTCAGATAAAAGAACACATAATTTGCAGTGCAACCATTTCTTTCAATATTTAATGCGTGTATACAATGATTGATGATTGTCATTGAATGTTAAATCAAGAATCAGCTAACTTCAGCAAAATAGACAAGCGGAAATATAATTATGCAAAGGATGTACAAAGTTACACACTTGACTATTTGCAGCTTCACTGGAATCTCTGAACTCTGACCATGTTTCTAGAAGAATGTATCTGCTAGAGGATACTAATAATACAAGTCCTGCTACCAACTCGAGATGCCAAATTTCGAAATTAACTGCAGCAATCAATATAAATTTGTTACCACGCATCTCGCTTAGTCAACGAAAACTACACAAAATACATTATATAAAAGATCTTACATGACAGATCTGTAGGGTCAGCAATAGGCCACCCATTTAAAGAAGCAAAATGTGATGCCTGTAGTAGATCATCAAGCATTTTCATTAGAGTGAAATTCACCGTAAGTCCTTAAACTATTTAAAGATTCTCATCCAGGCCCATCAACTTTCAAAACGTCCATCTAGGTCCAAGATCTATTTAAGTTGCTAACATCAAGTCCATACCCCTCATCATAGCTAAATAGCGCTGACGCGGTGGCAATGATAATATGGCATAATTAGCCCCTCCTGCTCTCTCTCATTCTTGGTTTTTTGTCCCTGACACCCATCTCTTCTAGCCAAGCACCTCGCACCTCGGCAATGCCATGCTGGCCGTGCGAGAGGCGCGATGGGCATGCGACATTGATGACCGCGGCAGCGAGCCGGGAAGTATCCTTGGCCGCGTCCAGCCGTCCATGATGAGCGCACAGGCAGCATACTGGACCACCGGCCAAAGCTTGCGGTCCTCGATGTGTTTGTAAAACGTGGACAATAGCTATTAAAACATGGTTTTCTAATCTATACAAATTCATAAACGGGTGCAGCACCATGCCGTGATCATGCTTTGAGGGAGATGGGCTAGCCAAGCTCGATTCGCGCGAGGGGATGTAAACAGAGGATTTATGCAACAACTCCGAGTTCTGTTGCAGGTAGATGGTGGGAGATGCCTGAGCTCGACATCATGCTGGTGCCGGCCGGCACCGGCGGCCAAGTGCCCAAGATAGCGATAATGAGAGAGAATTAGAGGAGCTGTCTATAAAATTATGTCATGTTATCATTACCACGTCTGCGCAATTTAACTACCAGGAGGGATATGGACCTTATGTTAGCAACTTAAATAGATCGTGGACCTAGATGGACGTTTTGAAAGATGTTGGACCTGGATGAGAATCCTTGAATAGTTTAAGGACCCACGGTGCATTTCACTCTTTTCATTAATACGAAATCCAGGCTCTTCAAATGATTGGGACATAAAAAGTTAAACAACTTTAGTTCAACAGAAATTTCAGAGTACCCCAAGCAATAACTTATATGTGCTTACTATTGCTTGCACCAAAGAAATTGCAACAATTGAACTTCATTTTTCAAGAAATTAAGTCACCCTGCACCATTGAGTTTACCTGGCGAAGTACAAGACCTCCTGCAAGCAGCAAGCCGGATGTGAGAGTGCAAGCTTGAAGAACTGCAATCCTTGGGGCAACTGGAATTTCATCACTGGTAGCAATATCCTTGCTATTTACCTCGAGGACGGTGTTGGCATTTCCTCCACTAACTGAAGAAGCTTCTTCACTTATGGAGGTTGGACCTTTTGGCTTGTTTTGAACATTCCTTCTTTTTCTTTGACTATTCTTTGATGCGAATGTTCTGGCTGCCTTCAAATTAAATAATGTCTGGTTATCACAAAAACTGAGAACTAATAAAACTCCCGTAGTCCTGAACAATACTTACATTATGTCGGCCACTATGTCGATGTTTCCATGTAATAATTGATCTTTGACATTCCCAACCTGATCAAGTACGATCTGTCAATGTAACGACATCAGAATGATATGAACAATTCTATTCAGATAAGAAATATGGTAGAGCATAGTAGATACATGTCATGGACATAGATTAACAGGGCAAAATGAGTGATTTTAAGTACAGTATTTCTAATTCTGTTAATTCAAGTACAGTGTTCTAACTATGTCATCAGAATGATATGCACACATCCGGCTTGCTGCTTGCAGGAGGTCTTGTACTTCGCCAGGTAAACTCAATGGTGCAGGGTTTGCAGGACTTAATTTATTGAAAAATGAGTGATACACATTTTTTTCCCCACTGCCACAAGGCAGTCAGTGTATGGTTTACAAGTTGGATTTATTTTTTGAATGGTGATGTTTGAACTAAAGGAAGGGAAGCCCTGGCGCAGCGGTAAAGCTGTTGCCTTGTGACCATGAGGTCATGGGTTCGAGTCCTGGAAACAGGCTCTTGCACAAATGCAGGGAAAGGCTCCGTACAAAAGACCCAAAGTGGTCGGAGCCTTCCCCGGACCCTGCGCAAGCGGGAGCTACGTGCATCGGGCTGCCCGACGTTTGAACTAAAGGGCCACAGACTGAAAAATTGTGTCATAAAAATCAACTGGTTTTTGTAAAACAAATCAATTTGTTAGTAACATGGGTGTGCAAATGTGCTGCTACAATTTATCCCTACATTGTTTTTGCGAATAAAGTTTCTCCCTAGATTCGAAGCATGAAACAAATATCCGACGGGATAAATAACTTGAAAAGAGTATCAGTGTTATAGGGTATCATTTAATGGATGGCAGCACTTTTTAAATGAATATATGATTAGGATTGGAATTTTACACTTTTGAGTTGCAGAGTTTTAGATAAAGAACAACACTAATATTAGCCCCGTTTCAGTCACAGCACAAATCGGACCAAAACATTTGCAATTACTGCCCACAAATCGTCTGTGTTGCTACTACTGTCATATCTCAGACTCGCAGGGGCCTCAAGGCTTCAGCAAACATGAGTTATCCCAAGCAAACACCCTGCCTATCTGCCTGTATTCACACCATCAATATAGGGCTTCTAGGTCTCCCTAGTAGGAGCTCCAGGTTCCCAATACAGTTCTCAATACAGTGGGTTCGCAACTTATTCTACCCGTTGAATCAGGATGTTCACTACCTTGCGGATAGGTTCACAAGAAATTCATTTTTCTGCATGCACTGCACTATTTGTGGTTCAAGAACTCGAAAAATCCCCAAGAAAGGAAGGAACCAATTGCTCACATTTCATCATTGGATACAGTCAAATCTCACTAATTGGCGCAAGGGAAAGAAAGATAGATGACGCAACTTGAGAAAACTCGCTAATTCCCTCAAGAATCGGGAGGAGAACACTGAACACGGAAAGAGATCGACGGGTAATGCTAGCGCGCACCTGTGAAGAAGAGTGGGCGGCCACATGCGGGCGCAGTCGCCGTGAGCATCATCCACACCGGATGGTCTGGCCACGGTTACGCAGATGGAAGGCGAGACCAAGAGCAAGCTGCGGAGCGGAGAAGATTTCAGTTTTCCCTGGTTTCTTCCGCGACGAGACAAATGCATTGGTTTCTCCTTTTCTGCATTTGGCAGAAATGCCCCCAATTTTTGTGGTGAGTTTCAGAAAACGCGGAGCAGGACTCATCAAGGTTTACAATCCCGTTTCTCTTTGTAAAACTGGGCGTCACCAAAATTACCGGTTTTCATAATAACAAAAAAAATCGGTCCGAAAACCGAAGAAAATCCAAAATTCCGAATTTTGAATCAAAAGTCTCGAAATTTTCGATAAACCGGACTGGTTTAGCGGTGAGAATTTCTGGTAAACCGGACGAAATTTTAGAAAACCGGTGGATAGAATCAAAAACATTAAAAATTTGGAATAAATAAAAAAAATATGTAAAAAAAACTAGATGCAGTTCTCAGCGCAATGGTACAACAACAACACATGAAAATTCAATCGTTTGCTTGGTCAGAAAAAATAAAGTAAGATTGCTGGTTCTAAAAAAGGGGTTTTTTTTCCTTCCTTTTTCTACCCATAAAGCTTGCATGATTTTTGACCTATCGAGCAATTGAATTTTCATGTTCTTATTTCATCATTGCGCTGCTAATTTTCTCTAGTTTTTTACATATTTTGTTTCAAATTTCAAATTTTTTTAAATTTTAGAAACAAAAACCGATCTAACAGGTAACCGGACGGTTTTTCTGAAAACCGTCCGGTTTACCGCTCCAATGAGAACCTTGGGGCTCATGGCAAGACCATGCTCCATGGGAAGAGGATAAAATGCAGTTCCTACTGGTACTGCAAGATTAGACTGCACGCATTGTTCACCATTGGATTTGCTGATGACGGCTCAGAATCATTGCTACAGTGTTCTCAACAGTAAATCGCTAGTGTTTTCGGCACAGTGAATCGCTACAGTGTCTCGCCTAATTCTTACCCGTTCGATATTGATCCAACGGTTCCTGTGCGACTGCTTAAGTTGCAATCACACTAGTGACTGCAAAGGAACCGGGTCCCCTGAAATGGGTTCCTGTAGGGTCAGGCAAAGAATTCCGAGGCCTTCAGAGAGCATGATGTTTGGTTAATAAAAAAAAATATGCTGCTGAAGTAGCATGAGATTATATTATGGAGCTAGCAACTGGAAATGGATTTAGTGATTCTAGTTTCATGCCTGAACCGACTAAGAAATTAGGTGCTGTTTGGTTGAGAATTTGTATCGCAAACGGTAACAGAATCGAAATGCACTGCAATCGTAACACAAAGTATCAAAATACAGATATTGTTTGGCTCACCTTGGTAACGTAATCAGAAATTCGTCGTCTTTGAGATGAATCGTGTGCAAGAGCTGCAAACAGTTCTAGCCACCCAAACACAAACTGGACCTTAAACAGACAGGAGGATAGGTCATGCTGCCCTGGTTTGATCTATTGGGTAAGTCACCATATAGTGGGTGAGACATTTTCATCCAGAAAGTGGAGAGCAGAGGAAAACAAGAAAAATGAGAGCCCCTTGTTAAGATGAAGAAATATGTGTTCTCAAACTTTTGTTCAAGTCATGTGAATAGATTGTTAAATCTGGACACGCATGCATATATTAGTACTTGTTTTGAAATTTCTCAAGTAATTTCAACACACGTATGCATATTCTTAGGAGGTGTCTCCTTCTTCAGGTGACTGAGATTTTGTTCTCAGTCACTTTATTCAGCCATTGGATTTTGATCCAACCATCCAAATATTTCATTCGCTTGTGCAAATATATATATATATATATTTGTAAAAACAAAATTGTTCCATCCAAGAACTTATTGTTACAGCAGTACAGTTTTATTGTTGCAGCAATTCATTTCTATTGTTCCAGCAGTATGTTTTCATTGTTTCAATAATGTGACAGAGATATACGAAACCCCAGTCATCTAAAACTAGCAAATTTCATCATATTCTAAATGACTTGGGTTCTCTCTCATCAGATTCTGCAGATGTAAATATCAAACCCCAAATACCCACGGATTTTGCTGACAAGAAACCATTGCATTCTCAACTGGATGTTACGATAAACAAGTGTCGCACGATCTTGCTCGGTTAGCTGTTAGATTAAAGCAGACTTTGTCTATGTTACTGTTCCTCAGTGTGTTAGCGATCTTGTTAGTGAGTATATTGCAGTGTTTTTGTAATGATGGAAGTCAGTGCTGGAGTCCAGATTTGTAATAACATTATTTAATCTCTAATTAACTCCCTATTTTGTAAAGAAAAAAGTTCGATTATTCAACAAACGGGACCTAAAAATTTCTGCTAGTGCATCATGCGAACATCACCTTGACTGACCCGTTCATCAATGCAAACATCACCTTGACTGACCCGTTCATCACCCAGCAGTGGATCTCACTCTGGACAGCGTACTTGGCTAGCTACTTGCCCTATGGAAACCTGAACATTTTTGCCGGTGCATCATGCAAACATCACCTTCTCTGACGTTACCGGTCAACCTGACCGGTCAACCGGTGCATCATGCAAACATCACCTTCACTGACGGGTTCATCACCCAGCTGTAGATCTCACCCATCAGCGAGCTCTGGACGGCGTACTTCCCGTTTGGAAACACAACGCACAATTCATCCAGCGCCGACGCAAGGCGAAGCAGAAGTTTAAGCAGCTTCCTCTGCGCCACCCGCCCCTGGTAGTGCACGACGTCGATCTCTCGAACTCGATCCCGTAGGCAAGGTACGATGGGCAGCACATCTGGAACATCGATGACTGCTTTCGGGTCGCAAGTGACCTCATCCCAGCGAAATTCCAAAGTATCCGACGAGATCACAAGCGTCAGCACCTCAAGGTTTGGAGTCCGCTCCAGGATCGCCGTCACCGCGTCGACGGAGTCGTCGCTCGTCAGGATGCCCTTCAGCTCGAGACGCCTGAGGCACAGGAACGGGGCCAAGCCGCCGTCGATCCTCTCGATGCCGGAGCCCAGCTGACAGAAGAATGCCAGCCTCAGCCACCGCGCGTCGCCGGCGAAGCGCCCGAGAAACCGCTCCAGATTGAGGATCTCCGCGTCGCTGAACGTGAACGTCTTGCCGCTGAACAGGTCGTCGCTGGTCTTGACCGTGGTGCCGCAGAACTCGACATCGCAGGAGATGATACTTGGCGGCGAGCCGAGGAATGACAGGACGGAGTCGTCACCGCCCGGCACAGGGCCCTTGTACTCGAGGGCCCGGAGCTCGGAGGCGTCGACGTCGAGGCGCGCGCCGTGGCAGCAGCGGAGGGCGAGCCTGCGGAGGCGCGCGTCGAGGACGGCGAGGAACCGCACGCGGCGGCACGAGTCGAGCGTCAGGTCGGCGAGGCGCGGGCACGCGGAGACCAGGCGCTGGATGTCCTTCCCGGAGTCCGGGATCCGCCGCAGCGCCAGCGTCTCGACGGACGGGAGGCGGAGGAAGTGTTGGCCGCCGTCGTCGCCCGGTGGCGGCAGGTCGAGGAGGCACGAGCCGAGGGACAGCGTCCGCAGCCTCGCCGCCGACGAGGAGAAGAAAAGCTCCCTGGGGACGCGGTACGCGCGGTCGCGGCTTTTCGGGTTGCGGAAGTCGTCGGCGTCCTCGCCGTCGGACTCGTCCCTGACCTCGCCGGTGTGCTCGATCTCGTCGTAGTAATAGAAGGCGCGCTCGCGGGCGCACGCGCGCTGCCCCGTCCGGCGGGCGTCGACGCTGACCTCCACGGCGGCGGGCAGCGCGGCCGCGAGCCACCGGTCGACGTGGCCCGCGAGGGAGTGGTGGAACGAGTCGAAGGCGACGCGGAAGGCGCGGAGGCCCGGGTCGTCGCCGGCGGCGCCGCGGCGGCGGGAGGCGAAGGCGGCGTCGACGAGGGCGACGAAGGCTGCGTTGCAGCCCTCCTCGTGGGACGCAGTGTAGCTGTAGTCGTCCATGGAGACGGTCCCGCTGCTGGAGCCCTCCTCCTGCTCGAAGGCGAGGGTGTGCACGGCGGCGAAGGCGCCGCGCCAGCGCCGGGCCAGCGCGGTGGCGCGCGCCGCCTCCTTGGCGCCGAGGAAGGAGAGGATGTGGCCAATCACGCCGTCGGGGAGCGCGCTCAGGCGATCCTCCTGGGTTCGGAGATCCATGGATGGCGTCGTTGGGTTTGGGGAATTCTCGCTCGATCGGGATGGTTGGTTACGTTTCCTTGTGTAGGCAGGTAAACAAACTGCGCTGGAAAATATCTGCACAAATCGTTTGCTAGCCTTGGTAAGTATGAGCTGTAAAATAAATATCCAGACTGTCTACACTCCACCCGGGTAAATCATTGGATCCCACCACCCGATTTTTGAACCGTTGGATCTGGAATAGGACGGCTGCTGTCTTTCTTCCTCCTCCAGCCCTTTTCTTCCCCAGCTGCAACACGCCACCGCCCCATCGAGCCGCCGCCCCTGCCTCGCCGGGCTAGGGTCTCGCCGGAGCTCCGAGCCGGCCCCGGCAAGGCAGCCGCCTTCCTACCCCCTCCCCCGCCGCCTCCCACCTCCGCCGTCGTTGTCCTCGCCCCCACCCTAACCCTGGCCCAACCGCCGTCTCCCGCCGCCCGCTCCGGCGGCGCCCCCGCCGCCTACGCCTCCGCCGTCTCTCCCGCCACCACCGCCGGCCGGCCTTCCTCCCCCGACCTCCCCTCTTTTATGTCCGGCAGACACCGGTGACCCCCAAACCCGGAACCCTAACCCCAATCCCCACCATTAACCTCGTCGGAGGAGTCGCCGGAGTCGGGGAAGAACCTCAGAGGCCTTGCCGGAGTCAGAGGAGGAGGATCAGAGGAGGAATCGCGTGTCAAACAAAATTCAGGTGGCAGAGGAAGAAAGAATGCCCAGGCGGATTTTAGCAATCCCCGACCAAAAAAGCTTTTTTTTTCCCTTTTTTTTTTTTGAAGCAACAGGAGGGGGGGAGGCCCCTCCTACTGAATATATTAAAAAAACAACAGCAAAAGAAATACAAGAGATACAAAAGGTCTGATACAAAAAAAGAAAAAAAAAAGAAGAGCAAAACTAAGCTAAACAACCAGAACTAGGAGATAGATTGCAGCCATTGCTCAATGAGTGGAAAGTACTTCTTCTTGGCTCTGTGCAACAGGAGCCTGAATTCATGTATGAATTTTTGTTTGCACTTGGCCGGAGTGGGATCTTGATTGTTAAAAATCCAGTCATTTCTTGTAGTCCAGATAGCCCAGTTCATCAGAATGATGACTTCCATGTAAAAAGGCACCCCCAACCTTCTTTTGATTAATTTCATTGTTCTGATAGGTTGTAATCTCGCTGGTAGCTGAATGCCAATAGTGGACCAGCACTGCTTAGCAAAGCCACAGTGTAGGAAAAGATGTTCCCTAGATTCCTCAATTTGACATAAGCACAATTCACAGTCATAAGAATCCACTGCCATATTTTTTCTTTTTAGAAGCCCCCTGGTGCTCAGTCTGTCTTTGATGAACAGCCAAAAGAAAACCTTATGTCTGAGCTGACAGGAAGATTTCCACAACCAATTGTAGATGGGATCTATATCCCTTTTACCAATCATGAGTTTATAAACTTTGGCGGAAGAAAAGTCCTTGCTGCCCCATATGTATGACCAACTATCCAAATCAGCTGAGGGCTGGATAGAACTGATGAGAACTGACAAAGTTTGGAATTGTTCATAAGCTTCAACTGACATGGGCAGGTGAAAGGCCTGGTGCAGGGGAATTAATTCATAAAAACCTTTCACAGAAATAAGTTTGTCTTTAGCAAAAGAATATAGTTCAGGAAATTCCAATTTAAAAACATGTCCATCCCAAAGGTCGTCCCAAAATAGGATAGATGCACCATCTCCAAGCTGAGCTTTGGCCCATCCTTTATATTGAGTTTGTAAAGTGAGAACATTTCTCCACCAAAAAGAACCCCTTTTCCGCTTACCAGGTAGTTCTCCATCATTATAGTATTTGAACCAGAGAAGTTGCACCCAAGGAAGAGGTGCTCGATTGTAAAACTTATGTAAGTTTTTCATTAACAGCGCATCGTTTTGTGTGCTGAGTTTAAGAACACCCAATCCTCCTTCACTCTTTGGTAAGGTTACCATTGGCCATGCGGCCAATGCAGGTTTTTTGCTGTTAAGATCAGAACCCCTCCATAGACATTGTTTCCTGTAATGGTCTATCTGCTCAATTACAGTTTTATATAACTTGATCATGCACATGAAAAAGGTAGGCATAGAAGAGAAGACTGAATTAACCAATTGTAATTTACTCCCTTGAGGCAGAAAAATTGAGGTAGAAAGGAGCCTTCTTTCAATTCTCTGTACTAGAGGTAGACAGTCCTCAACACTAGGCTTATTGAAGCTGAGAGGTAACCCCAGGTAAGTGAAAGGAAGTGAACCCACTTGACATCCAAAAGTAGCAGCGACCCGGCGACCCCTGCACCGCTCCCCACATCTATACATACGCAGTCTATGCACGACGAACACGAACCGAAACCCTGCCTTGCTGCCGCCCCAGCACACACGACACGCACAAACCGCCATGGCGGACGCCAACCAGCCGGCGCCTCCCGCTGGATCCGTCCACGCCGCACCGGTTGGCGGTCCAGAGGCCCCGGACCCGGTGGCCATCTTGGCGGCGGCGAGGAGGGTGTGGCCGCCGTCGCTGCGCGCGCGCGCGCCTCGAAATGCGCCGTTGCATCGTGAGGTTGCTGCTAGGGCCCACCCTGGTCCGCGAGCGATGCGGCCCCTTCTCACCGAGCGAGGCCGTCGACTTTTCCAAGGACGTCGAGAGCAGGGTCTTCGACACCGTCGACACGTATCCGCCTCCCCCGGAGGCGATCGACGCCATGGATCTCGCAAATTTGCGAGTGAGTTCTTACCTTGCGGGTATGCGCCTCACTTACCTGCGTTAAATCCCTCGAGAGGAGGAAGCGAGCTCAGGGCTGCACCCTCGCCGAACCCCCGCCCGAGAAGCGAGCCAGGCCTTCCTCCGAGGAATAAGATTTCCGCTCGCATGGATCTGCTTCTCTATATATATGCGTACATGGTGATCGGATAGCTATTTTGAACTGATGGTGTGAAAATGGTGATCGGATAGCTCTTTTGAACTGATGTTTGCTTATCTTGATGCTCTGTATTAGATGAACTCTTGCCGGGTTTTAATTACCCAAAGTGCTTTGGTTGTAAATAAAGCTAGAAAAGCAGCGAACTTTGTGTGGTACTACACTATATGTATCTGAACTTTTGAACTGGGTCTGCGCTCTTCCCTCTTTATATTGGTGGTGTAGTGGCTACATTAACAAGAGAGCGCTATTAGCACCGAATGCATGCCCGGGCAAAACTGCTTCCTGAAACAAAGAAATGGCTAGTACAACAACGAAGCCTTTTTGCAGTTTGGATCTGCTCTTCTTGGTGCTATTTTCTTCCCTTATGCTTCCCAATCCTACTACGTCATGCGATTCACTATACAATAACTTTGAGCTAGCCTTCATTCGCACTATCAAATAAACTCTTCAACTTTCCCTAAACAAACAAAAAAAAAAAACTTCAGCTTCACTTTTGCGGTACTACACTATATCTATGTATATCTGGACTTTCGAAATGGGTCTGCTCATATAAAAATAAAGAACGGGTGCTGCTATTACTCCTGTCCAGCGGTATTCTTCAGACCAACTTATTTGTCCTGAACAATCATGTAATTGATGTTGCAAACTTAGTGACGTTAAATGCCAGAAGTACATATGCCACATTATGGATTATAAGACACCAAGGGATCATACATATCTGCACTTTTCGGCCATATCCCAAAACCTCATGGGAAAACACTTACATAATAAAGACAATAGAAGAAAAGATGTCAAAACGGCGCGTCGGCGAGAGTGCCCTGTTCACAAGCTAACAGACGCGATGACAGCGGATATGAATGGTGCACAAGCTAACGGATGTGTATTCTGAGTTCTTTTTCCTATATGAAGTGGGCTGTTTGGGCCATATGGGCTGCTTGCCATAGACTAATTGTTTATGGTGGATCCTATATATAGGGCGGGCTATGGTTAAGCTTTGATAGAACAGTGTTTGAGATTCGTGCAACGGCTCAGATTCGCGCAGGTGGAGAAGGGGATGGCTGAGAAGCTGCCACGTGTCGCTCTCTGATTGGGGCGGGTGGGAGGTGGGAGAAAAAGAAACGAATTTCAAACTTTAAACGTATTTTTCTCCTAAACCATAAGTCTGTTTTCGAATTCGTTTGAACCTACGTGTTTCTTACAATTAATTCTACAAAATGAGATCCAATATGAATATTTTTTGAATTTTTTAAAATTTAAAATTTTTGTCAACATTTAAATATACTATGTCAACATTTTGTTAATACTATGTCAACATTTTTTTTGTTTGTGGTCAACATTTTTTATAAAAATATTGATTTTATTTTAAAAATGTTGAAATAGAACTAAAAAAATGTTGACTCTTCTGTTTCAAAATGTTGACGCTCTGACTTGGGCTGGGCTGTTCAGATTTAGTGGGCTATTGAGCCAATCTATCATATGTTAACCATAGGACGCCCTGCATATAGGAACTCCCATTGTTTATAGCACCTGAATATTTGTGCCATTTTGTGACCAAAGTTTTGTTGTTGGTATATGTGATTAGGTTTACTTATATTCATCTGATATCCGTGGAGAAAATACCACCCTCGCAAAAAAAGATAGAGAAAAGAACATTTACATATATTGATCAAGCAACAAAAGCAAGATTCATTGAATTTGATCTCGAGCATATTTCTATAACCGTGGCAACGGGCATTGTGCTAGTAGTGATCAACCAAAAAAAAAATGCCAATTAGGTGCTTGCACGTAGAGAGAAAGCATGAACATTAGCAAGGAATGACATGACAATTGATCTCATGCCGAGTATAAGCGAGGACGGAAGCGACCAATGCAAAAAGGTAAGGAAGACATGGAGGAGGAATTACGCATGATATACCAATCCCATCATCGGCTGTTCAATTCCTCTCCCTGTGACTACCTGTTCACTTCCTGTTCCTGATACCTCCTGATCCTACTCCCACGGTATACTTCACTTTGCATAGGCCACTAGGGTGCATTGGCACACCCAAATGAACATGAGGTGAACTTGTGTAGCACCAATGTACTCTAGGTTCACATTACTATCTTTCTTCCCTTGGTGGTTTCTTAGAACGTTGAAATGTCTCTGTTCTCTTCTTTTTATTAAGTTCGGCATGATGGTGCTAGCATAGTAGCATTGTCCAAAG
The DNA here is from genome assembly GCA_012490785.1 of Eragrostis nindensis. Taxonomy (NCBI): domain Eukaryota; kingdom Viridiplantae; phylum Streptophyta; class Magnoliopsida; order Poales; family Poaceae; genus Eragrostis; species Eragrostis nindensis. The sequence continues at coordinate 1,591,224 of JAAXCT010000077.1, read as the reverse complement.
GCTTACCATTCGTATGAACCAAGAGATGCAGTAAACTTTGGATGCCCTGAAGCTGTCACACCATGTTGCTAAGCAGTTGAAACTAACTGCCTAACATGTGGGGTTGAAGGACAGTAAAGTTGCAATAAATTTTGAAATTTACTTCTGAGATATGGCCACGACTAAGCCATCAAATTTTATAAACACAATATAGCGATCAAATAAGATGAACTGAAGCAGGAAACTTTCGGAGTGAAGACTGAAGCAACTAAACAGTGGATTGGATTCTACAAGATAAAAATACCATGAACATGCGTTCAGTTTGATGGCATGGATGCAGCCACTACCTGGTAGGAATCAGCATAATTGGCTAAAATCACGCAATATGTAACGAGTGCTTAAGAATCAAGAAAACACATATCATCCATGACAGATGGCTGACAAAATGCAAATCACGTACAGTCAACAATGCAGTATCGCCTGGTAAAGAAAGAAATTTAATACTGTTCTTTTGAAAATAAAGAATGCAACATAATCCTGTACAATGCGGATGCTAACCAACTTTATCAGGCTTCGATCTTTAAAGCATAGAACATCTGAAGAGAGAGTCCAATAAGCATAATCCCAGCTAGTCTGAGGATGTGATTACACTGCACTGTTTCTTCTCGTCTAACATGAATCGAGCAACCAAATAGTACATAATTCAACATATCGCCACATTTTTGGTTGGTTTCAATCTGACGGAAAACAGAGTGCTTACCAACGAAGTCGCAGGGCCGTGTAGGGGACCAAACACAGGACGCCGAATCGGCCCTTCGGCCAGCGCTGGCAGTTCAGGCCGCCAGACCAGTGCTACGGAGATTTGCAAGAGTTGTTCGTGCGGTGAAGGAACGTGGCCTGAGCCCATGGAATGCGGGCATGCGCCGACAGGAGTCGACGGCATTGGCGGCGTACCTTGAGAGCTCCTCCCGGCAAGGACGGCCGATGATGACAACGTACTCATGCGTTCCGTTATACACGGGCTGGGTACATTGGTAATCGAACGCTAGCTAGAAAGGCGTTCTCTGCACAGACCACTGCTCGTCTCACTTCCACTGTTCAGCGATGGGTTCTTTGAGTTCTTAATGCTGATTATACGCAACTCTTAGATAGGAAAATAGAAGAGAAAGTCACCGGCCGGGCGTTCGGCGTGTTCGTCGCTCACCAAACGTGTGTCTTGCGTTCTTATGATATTGTCTGATAATCCTTGATTTCAACAACTTTGGTGCCAGACATGCTTGCCCTTCTATGGCTGAGAAGAATGGATGGCCAGATGGCGGCTAGAACCTAGGACGACGATGCCTGAACGAGCTGCTCTTCTCCTGACAGCTAACACTACCGTCGTGTCAAAAAGAAAGGCCATGTCTCACATAATAGAGAACAAAAATTTAGGTATTTTAAAAGATTCTAATGCTTGATTTTTATTTACACTATCTATACTCAAGAATTACATCAAAATAGTCGCTACAAATCTGGTATACAATAGGTGTAACTTAATTTATATTGATCGTAACCCAAGGCAAGAAAAAACATTCAAGTAATTAAGGCTTTAAAGATACTTGAATTTTATTTTCTTACCTATTAATGCATGTAACTTAAAAAGAACATGTTGAAAGAAAATACATACTCCTTCCGTTTTTTAATTGATGTCGCCGTTGACTTTTTAAGTTACATTTGCCCTTCGTTTTATTCAAAATATTAACCTAAATATGCAAAATTACAAGTTTTGTTTCAAATTTCACTAATGATAAATAAATTATAATAAAATATTTAATAATTTTTAAATTTTTTAATAAGACGAGCAGTTAAACGTAACTTAAAAAGTCTCATTTTAAGACCGGAAAGAGTAGACGCTAGGCAAATTTTAGCAATCCCCAAAACCATTTCCCCCAAATCCTGGTGCCCTCAAAGTCCAACCCCAAATCCCACCAGTCAAACCCGACGCAGCAATTGTTTGCTTGATTTCCCCTCATCCCCATTCGAAATCGTGCTGGATCGCTGAGGGAGGGGCAATGCAAGGCGACGAATCGGCGCAGTCCATCCCGTCGCCGGCGGAGAGGGAGGCGGCCGCGGTGGCGGCGGTGCTCGGCTCCGACGACCTCCTCCCCTTGGTCCTCCTCCGCCTCGGCTATCCCACCAGCCTCGTCCGCGCCGCCCTCGTCTGCCGGCGCTGGTACCGCATCGCCTCCCATCCCGACTTCCTCCGCCGCTTCTGCGAGCTCCACCCGCCCGGCGTCCTGGGCTTCTACGGCGACCTCGGCTTCTCCGCGCGCCCGCAGTTCGTGCCCCTCGTAGAGGCCCCGGAGCTCGCCACCGCCATCCGCCGTGCCAGCGCCCTCGACAGCAAGTTCGTCATCTTGGACTGCCGGCACGCCCGCCTCCTCGTCAGTTGTTTCGACGGAAACCCACGTGTGCTCCACCCACTGTACCCGAAGCGCGGTGTGGCCGTCGTCCCGCGGCCGTCTCTCCTGACAGGAGACCTGACTTCTTTTCAGGCCTGGTTCTTCCTCCCGGAGGATGGCAGGGAAGACGGCGCCATGGTCGTGGAGGTGTTCCATGCGGGTAGAAGATTCCATGCAGAAGTGGTTACCTTTCAATCTGGCACCTGGACGGACCGTATCAAGGTAATAGTGCACGACCTTGGCATTGAGGCATCATATTCAGTTCAGGTTCAGGACGTGCTGCCACCGGTTCATGGAAAGATCTACATGAAGGCCTCTAGTCCTAATTATATTCTCGTGTTGGATTTGGTAGAAGAAAGTGTTTCTGTCATCCAGCTCCCAGACCGAGTGAACTCAAACAATTACAAGATTTCCTGCGGAGAGGAATCGGGGCTCTGTCTCGTCCACGCCGATGGTTCTCTGCTTAGTATATGGCACCTAAGGATGAGTGATGATGGTTCATGTGACTGGGATCTAGTGGATGATGCGATTCGTGTGCGTGAACATACAATCGTCAAGAGGATGTCACAGTATTTGTCGTTGACAGTAGTCATGAGTATGTCTTCCTTGGGCTGAATGCAACTGGTCTTCTCCTTAGTATGCATCTGAAGAGCAGAACTGAGAAAGTATATGGTGAGGTCAGGACTCCTCATTTAGGCATCGAGAATAGAATTGTGCCCCTCATGATGGTTTGGCCTCCGATCTTTCCTGCATTGAGGGAGGAAAATTTACGATGAGACGGGTGAGTTTCACTCTTGGGCCTGCTCACAAGTGGGCTTCTCATTTCAATGCATCTGAGGAGCAGGATTGGAAAAAAAGAACTACTACTACTACTTGTACTTAAGCCGCACCTTTCTCTTTACTCTGCTTTTGCCTCCTACCTTGCAAGCACTGTGGGAAGCAAATGATCAAGAGTAATGATTATCATTTTGTTATCACTGTTTTTACTGACTATGGCTTGCCTTACTTTAACGAGGTTGCAAAACTAGAAAGCAGTCTAAATATATTTTGGTTGGTAATTTTTATTCCGTCTCTCTCCTCTACTTTATGTAAAAATGCTCGTGGTTCGTCTGTTTAATTATGTCTCAAAACTCTGGAATTATCCAACTACACTGGAGTCTTCTTTAGTTTTAACTGTTAGCCATTCATCTTTTGACGCAGAAACTCATTACCTGCATAGAACATGTCTCTGTTCGGGATGCAAGACATACTTTTGTCTGCTGTGCTATTTGCTAGCGCCACTACTGAACAGAATTAACATGCATGGTGTATGGCAACCATCTCCTATCTTTTCATCCTAACTCATGGTGTGTGTTTTGTATAGAATCAAATGTGAATCCAAGAGACAACGTGGTTTTTCTGCTTGCGAATATTAGTTATAGAAACTGCTGCCCGGGATCCTTTGGTAAGAAGCATTCTGTTTTGAATATTTTGATTCAGGCGTTGTATCTTATATATCTGAAGTTCCTCTATGCACTGCTGATTGCTGAAGTACAGTTTTGGAAATTAAAAATTATGAATAAACCTGATACTAAGATGACATGATATTTTCGGCTTCACATTGAATAATCTGTGTGCACAATCCACTAGGCTGCAACAACAGTCTCGTTTGTAACATCATGTTCTAGTTATGTCAGTGATTTATTTTCTTGCTGTTTATCATAAATTTTGGTTTGAGGTACATCAGCTATAGTTTAATGGACATGTTTTTCTTTTTCCACTTACTTGGACATATACAGAATAAAAATTGCATCCAGATAGCTTCCGTGATAATTATATATCGGTCCAAGGTTTTCAAAACTGTATTGTGAGATGATAACTTTCTGTTTTTAATTTCCTGTTATTCTGCCTCTTTTTTTTTTTGAAGGTCAAAAAAAAAAAAAAATCTGAAACACTCAAGACAACCATATTCTGCCTCTTGTGTTTGAAGTCAACCATATATATATCTGAAACACTCAAGACAAGTTTTGAACACAAATCTTGCATTTTCTTAGGGTTCTCTTTGGCAGATTTGTATTTTGCATGTTTAGACGCTACACTGTAGTTCATAACAGTTGCAGCTCATGATTTCAACTTTGCGTTGCACCTAAGATGGCGAAACTGAAGGAATCACTGCACAGGAGTAAAAACGGCATCAATGTGAGCTTGGACAAGCCACTGTATCTTAATTTATCAGACGGCCTGTTCGGCAGGCTGCGCTGCAGTTGCGGCTGCTGAAGAAATAACTGTGAACACTGTGGCGGCTGCTGGGAACACTGTAGCAGCTGCTGAAGAAATAACTGAAACACTGTAGCTGCTGCAAAGCAGCCAGGCGAACAGGCTGAGAGTTTGAATATTCTGTGATTTTTAAATCATTAGGCATGTCAGGTCTGCCACCACTACGCTTGTAGCAGTAGCGACATGTCATACTGAATCCTTAAATGCTTTATTCTTTTTTCAAGTATTCCATTGCCTACATTCAACAGTGTGATAAATTGCACGGTGCTTCCTTTGGTCAAATATCTATTGACAAAGTCAGAACTCTATGGTGGTCCATATTATCTGAAATTGTTAGCTTCTTTGAGGTGTCTTGAAACGTCCAAAGTTGGTTGCCTGCAGAACGGAAGTGATGGCAATCTAGCCACTAAATGTAAAGATATGCTTTGATTATTTGGAGTGCTGAACACATCATGCTTGTAGAGGAGTGAACTGTTTCAGTGACTGAAGGGTACTGAGCTAAGGGGACATCTTTGGGCAAAGACACATCTGTGCAGCGAGGCCGTGAGGGCTCACGAGACAGAAATGAACTCGTTACGTACATCTGGTGAGTGAACAAACAAATCATAAATTATCTTCTGCAAGAGAGAGAAATGAATTCGTTACGTAAATTTTCAATAAACACATCAACGGTTTAATACAGACAGTGCCATTGCATTTCTAATATGAGTGTCCTCTAGCTTTTCCAACAGTATAACCATTTTGTTGACATTACTTTCTGGCTGGTCGTTGACATTCCTCCTGCCCTCGTGTGGGAACCTTGTATTTTAGACGTAGCATTACTCCTCTTTGGGATGGAAAGGGATGCGGGAGGGGCCAGTGCTGATGGCGGTGATGGTGGAAAATGTGAAGGGCGACGGGCTGTTGTTGTGGAAGGGACGATGGAAAGGGAAGAAGGGTGGGTGGTGGCGCCGATGGACGAAGCGAGGCGACGTTTGGCCGCTGCAGCAGGTCCTCCCTTTATATCTTCCAGAAGGTCTGGAATATAGAGGCACTTCGAACTTGAGTTTTATCATTACTTTATAATCCGAGAATGGAAGCATTTTACTGACGTGGACTATCTCAAAATCGATAATGTTGGGATATAAGAAGGTTTGCTTGCTTAGTGCTTTTCTTGGCATGAGAGCTAAACTACGCCGATGCTATATGTCGCCCGCGCGACTGGAAACCCGACTTTTGTCCACCCGTCTTCTTTCTCTCTCCCTAGCACTCCGGAGTTCGCGTCGCCGTCCAGCATGTCATAGAATCTCTTATGTGCACGGATTCGTACCTCTAAATTGCCCAGCCTCTTCTTGACAGACTAAAAGAGGTGGCGGTGGTCAGTCGAGCTCGCCGCCAACGAGTTAGCGTCGGCTACGGAGAAGGGCGGCGGCAGGGGGCGACAGTCAAAGGAGGGGAGCAAATGTAACGTGATGTCACTTTGGTTCATTAGGCTCACGAGCTAGCTTAGCTCCTTAACAAACTGAGCTAAATCTTAGTACATCTCACTAAAATTTACATCCAAGCCAAGTTTTTCATCCAGCCCTGGACTAAGCTAAAAACAAGTTGAACCGGCTTTCGAACTTTCAAGCTTTTCGTCCAGCCTTGAACTGAAGGCTGACCAAATGATCCACCTAAAGGGTCAAAAATCGCGGACAAGCAGGTGCTCTTGTGGGCGACTGGTTACGGGAGCTTGCTCTCAGGCCGAAGACCCGAGTTCGAGTCCTGCATCTTCTTAATTTAAAGTGGGGAGGTGGTCTGCCTCTTCCTGTCAATTTTTTTTTCTTACAAATCGCGGACAAAGCATATCACTAGTTTTGGTGATTTTCTACGCAACTAAGCACAGGGCTACCCTCAATTATTATTTCGGATTCGTTTGGCATGCGACAATAAAAGATAAACGACTTGAGGCCATCCATGTTTGCTACTCCCTCCGTTTTTTAATATATGACGCCGTTGACTTTTTTCGTTACGTTTGACCGTTCGTCTTATTCAAAATATTTGTGTAAATAGCTAAGTGTATAGGTTAATCTTAAAGTACTTTTGATGATGAATCCAATGATATTCATTTTACATTCAAAAAATAATTATTTAAATCTATATTGTTGGTCAAAGTTCAACGAAAAAGTCAACGGCGTCATATAATTAAAAACGGAGGGAGTACATTGTTTATCGTCATATTCTCTTTCTAGAAGGAATCAGTGACATAGACCACACGTCGCTGCTACGCGTTGCCATCTCATGTGTTTTGCGTCCAAGGCACAGCAATATACTACCTCCGTTTCAGAATATAAGCATTTCTGGGTTTGATGAAAGTCAAACGTCTCCAACTTTAACTAACAATATCTATAAAATAAAATATATTAAATAGAAAAAGTTACATATTAAGATAGTTGCTTTCATAATAAATCTAACAATATCATGTATATATAGTCAAGCATCATAATTGTTTTGTTATTGATGGTCAAAGTTAAAACAGTTTGGCTTTGACTAAACCTAGGAATGCTTATATTCGGAGGGAGTACCCGTTAGCCTATAAACTAATACATGTCGTGTTCTCCCAGCATACATCTAAATAACCTTTGGAAATTTAAATGTTGCAAGGATTTACATGAGCAAGTTCACTACAAGGTAATAGATGATATTTTTGACTTTTAAAACTCACATTTGACCGCTTATTTTATTCAAAAATTTTGTGCAAATATATAAATAAATAAATTATGCTTAAAATATATTTAATGATAAAACAAACCATCACAAGATAAATGATATTCGCATAAATTTTTTGAATAAGACGAGCGGTCAAACGCGAGTTTCAAAAGTTAAAAACGTCATGTAATTTGAAATAAAGGGAGTATCTAATATTTACCGTCACTTTTCTTAAGGTGCCCCACAATTTAGTACTCTTCATTATTTCTAGTAAGTGGCCAACAATTTTCCTAGTATAAATTCTTATATCTCCAACAGGTTTTGCAAATTCTCAACAATGTCATTCCTTATAAAGCTATTACCCACAGTTAAGGAATACATTCAGCTAAATACTAAAACTGTTGGCCACATAAAAGCCAACTGTCGGGAAAGAGTTGTAATTTTGTAGTGGTTGTCGCCAAAACATAGTAATTTCTTCGGTCAGTCGCAAAGGGAAAATATATATACTTCCCAAGTAAATAGGTCAATATGTGTCTCACATTATTATGAATAATATATGGAGTGTCATGCCCATTCGAATTTTGCAAGAATCAAGCATACAAAGAAGTATCACAGGAAGCGACTAGGCACAGGAACATCTTATAATAGAAATTGAGCAGTCCAGAATAACTTTTCTGCTCCCCCTGTTCCGAAGAGGAGGTTGTCAATTTACAGTGATCCAAAAGGAGAAATCAAAAGAAAGTGTCATCGCTAAAAACGCAGCGGCTCTCTGCTTTGTAAAGGTAGGAATAAAGTCTGAGTTAGGTGACAGAAGGATATCCCAAAGGAATCTAGCAGAACATTTCAAGACAACTTTTTTTGAGAAAATCATGAGGGTCCAAGGAACTTCAGAAGAACACAACAGAAAAATCATTCGAACACATTTGACCCCTCAACAAGTTTTGGTTTTCCAAAATTAAGTTATGCTGCAACCATGTTTGTAACAGTTCATATACAAATAATTGTTGAATTCATTGCAAATGACAGTAATAGTGACATAAATACTCAATAGAAAGGTAGAATACGTACAAACAACAAAAAGTTCAGCAACAAAAAAAAAACATGTAAGAAAGCGAACTACCAGTCCCTTTTGAAAAGAAGCTTGGAACCCTATTAACAAAGGAATATCTTTTCCTCAAAGTATCTAACAAAGGAATATGCCATGTAATAGTCTCTTCAGCTACGAGCAATCGAGCATTATGCGAGGTACACTCAAGATCAGGGATTACAATCCCGTTCTGACCGTTCGAACCGGAGGCCACCGTTTTTTTCGGTTTTCGCAAAAACGGAAAAACCAGACGAAATTCAAAATCCAAAATTTGAATATAAAATTTGCAAACCGACCAGTAAACCGGACCAACTCGTCGATAAACCAGAGCGAAAAACGGAAAACTGATGCAGTCCGCTCTTTGCTCGGTTCCCCGGTTTTTTATTTTAAAAATCATAAAAAAATTAACATTTGAAAAAATGAAACAAAAATATTTAAAAAAACTAGATGCAATTTTCAGCGCAATGGTGCAACAACAACACGAAAATTTGATCGTTTGATTGGTCAAAAAATTCAAAGAAGTTTGCTGGTTTAATTGTTCCTTCCTTTTTCAACATAGAAATCTTGCTTGATTTTTTTGACCCATCAAACAATCGAATTTTCGTATTCTTGTTCCACCATTGTGCTACAAATTTCATCTAGTTTTTTTACATTATTTTGTTTCAAATTTTTTCAAATTTTCAAAAAAAATTTGAATTTTGAATTCGAAAACCGGACTACCGGGTAAACCGGACCGCGCTTTTGTAAACCTTGGTCAAGATCGACTCAACCTTCAGCAGGGTGAAACCTTTTCGCTTTTTTGAAGTTTTTACCTTTTCTTCAAATAATAAACGACTGAATGATATGCATTTGATAAGAATATTCTTATATCCTGTTTCACACAAAAAAAATATTCTTATATCCTCTTGTAAAGCTCCTCAGCAAGCACTGGTAGCCGAGATATGGGAAGACGGAGACGTAAAGACATGATGGTAGAGGACAAACCCTTCTTTTCCTAACATGGAGGAGGCATCAATGTTGTAGCTGTCAATATGAAAGCAATGGCTTCATATAAAAATATGTCGGTTTGTGAAGGGAGGAGGTATCAATATAATACTAGCAGTTTTTTGAGGACTTCCCTAGCCAAGTGAGCATGAGGCCATGGGAGGTATTATTGTAGGATTTCACAGCCATATCTCTATCATCAAATGGTCCTGTTTGCGTAAGGTTGTAGTACAATCAGACGATCCTGCACCCAGGCCTCACATTGGAGATCTTTTTCTTTTTTTTTTCTCCAACAGTATTCCACCCCAGTTTCCCTTGCAAAACTAAACTACACAATTAACAGACGAGTCGTCCGGTTAATACAGTAGTAGTTGATTGATTCCCGCAAGCAACCGCGTATCAGATGTTTGTTTTCTTGACCCTATTTACTTGTTCCTCCTGACCCCACGTTCCTAATCCTCATGCATCTGGTGCTTGTTCTAGTGGTAATATTCTACTTATCCGTAGGGGATTCTCCTAGATAGATAACAGGTGAAGGTTTCTTGCCCACCACTTCTACGCCCTTGACCGAGGACGCCCAACAACCGCCATTGGACATTGGCAAGTCCCACACATTTGCCCAACCACACATGCACATGGTGGCGGTGGTGGTGGACCTCTAGCCTTTGCAGCAGCTGTATCCATTCCCCAACCAACCACTGCTTCCCCGGGGCCTCTTCAACCAGATACCCAACTATCCCGGACGCCATCAAGAACCACTTCTTGCCGAACACACCCACACGCGACCGCAAAGAAACCGATCGATCACCGGCCGCCGGCGATGAAGAGGGAAGGATGGCAGCACGGCAACGTCAGGGTCAGCCGCAACAAGCTGCTCAGGATCGCCGCGGCGGCCGCCGCCGCCGACGGCGAGGAGGCGGCGCTCCAGATCCAGGAGGAGAAGGCGCCGGCGCCGGCGAAGCCGACGAACGCGTCCAAGGTCACGGGCAAGTGCCGGCGGCCGCGCTGCGCGGGCTGCCACTACCACCCGGTGACCAAGGCCCGGGACAAGGCCAAGGGCGCGCACAAGCTGCGCGCCTGCGACGTCGCGCTCAACCACCGCCTCGTGTCCTGGCGCGTCGTCGACGGCGCCGCCGCCTCGGGCGCGGGGGGCACGGGCATACCGGACTACAAGGGCGCCTCGGCGTCCGCCGTGCTGGCATACCTCGCCGGCAGCGGCACCAGCTGGCATGAGGACGACGACGACGGCGGCGTTCTTGAAGGCGGCGCCGCCCCACCAGCCGGCGGCGGGCTCTCTGACCTGTACGACCTCATCGTCGGCCGCCACGCCGCGGCCGTCGCCGCCGGCAAGGAAGCTGACCTGGAGCGTCCCACTGACATAGCTGTAGAAGAAGACACCGACGCAATTGAAGAGCAGGAGCAGGATGGTGATGACGGCAAGGAAGATGCTGATCCGGAGGATGGGTTCTGCATGGTCGGCATCACGATCGCGCTGGAGTACTCCGATGGCGAGGAGGACTGGATCGTGGTGGAGGAGATCTGATCTAATCAGATCCGATCTCTTCGATTTGGCAACGCCAAATTGCAAATAAGACGTGCAGGATTGATTGGCCATCCGATCCGTTCCTCTGGGTATGCATTGGTCGTGTCTCTCCCAAACTGCTGGTGATGTGTATATATTACTGCTCTGTTTCGTTGTGTCCTTGTGTATATGGTGACTGTTTAATGTGATTGTGGTCATGGATTATGCATGATTCAAACATGAATTTCCTCATTGGTCAATAAAGTGGAGAAGTGGATTCTTCAGTTCCTGGTGATTCTGCTAGATGAATTGCAGAGGGGGAGCAGATTTGCCTGAATCTGAATGTTCATCTCATGAATTGCAGAATGTTCTTTGTTACTATGCCTTTTGATCTTTGTCTGATTTTCTACTGAAAATGCACTGTTCTTGGTCTGCAAAAGCTGGATAAATTCAACTTTTTTGTTTGTTGTTTCTTTTGAATGCCAATTCAACCGACCTTAATTTTTTTTGCCTCTTGGGAACTGTTCTTCTTGGTTTGACGTAGCGTCAGGAACCCAAATGTTTGGTGGCCTGTAGTATAACTCTTGGTTGTTGTCTTCCATTCTTTTTGGACAATAGGACATCAACCTACTCTACAGTCTACATCCTTCAGGCACACCAAAGTTTTCTTTCCTGCAAAATTAGATCACTTTTTGTAACTCTGTTTTTTCCTTAATTGAAAGGGAAACACTTATTAACTTTACATTCAGAACTATATTAACCGAGTCTGGCAACATCAGACCTCATGGTCATTATCATCCTATCATTCGATGTTTGTGTTTTTCAACGGTTCAAGTGTAACATCTTTTTAAGGAATATGATGGGTCAAGCAATGGAAAACCTTTTTTTTTATTAAAGGAGCTGTTACACATCACATCATGGATGATAAAGACGTATATCCCCGAGATCCGACAGATTAACAAATATAGGAAAATAATGTTTTAATGAGCATCTCTGTACTAAAGGAATTGCAAACCCTTGATATATATATGTTATTTGTTTTTGAGAAAGGTAGATGAAAAAGGCGTGCATTGCAGGTAATGTCGTCACTAAATGAAATACTCCAGTAGAATACTTTTTTCCTTCCTCACAGTTGTAAGCTATAAGATTGAGTAATAGGCACTGCAGCGCACCAGAAAGCAGAGACAACTATTGAATAAATGTTGGAGCTTCACACTGTAAAGCAAATTTCCAGGCAGTAAATATTTACTTGAATCCAACTATTTCCTAAATTGCTGGTATTTTTTGAACACCTCTGAAGATGAAAGATCAATTTCAATTTTAGTAACTAAACACATACTCACTCCATTTTTATATTTGTGTCGTTTCAGTTTCAGACAAAGCATATGAGTTACAAATGAACTATCAGATTGTGTCTGAACGTCAGAAAATAAAATGATAACAGAGGGAGTAACATTTAGCTTCGTTCCATGTGCATCATGGCTTATGGATTATAATACTTCTTTCCTTCGTCATGGTTGTAAGCTAATAGGTGAGACAGTGAGATGATCCAACGTCGAGTGGCTGAACAACACCTTTCAGTCGAAATAAGCACAAAATGTCCATGTATATATAGAAGTTTTATGGCAGTGCCGGCGTGGTTGTTATTGGAGTAAGCCTTCAAATGATGCAGCTGTGGCGAGATCCACTGGCTACTATTTGATGTTAGAAAGACAGATATCTTGTCACAAATCAGTTCTCGTTGGATGCCAGAAGAAGCTGAGAATCAAAGGCTGGTTCCTTCGGCCTTTTGCAAGTTGGAAGTTGAGGAGAATTATGTTGTTAAAATCAACCCAATATGACAGCATATCCATTTCAATTGATTTCCCACGCACTTACCCTATAGAAAGAGACAATTTATCAAGATATTAGCCATAGCTAAACATAGATATAAACTTTATTGAAGTATTCAAGACATAGGGACTGACTTCAATGCACTTTTTCCATGACCCATTTGGAGGCCCAATCAGATCAACCCACTTATTACAGAGGCTTTCCTCAGCAAGCCTCTGTGACTTGTCCAGGTCCTTCGTTGCGACCTGAACTTTTACAGTGGGGCTGATCGACGTTTCTTCAGGCGCAACTTCAGTTCGTTATCTTTAGCTCGGAGCCTACAGGCATGCCTGTCCGTTTGTAGTGTCAACAAGGAGGGCAGGGAGTAGGTACATCGAATGGTAGTTTTTATGGACAGAAAGCATTTTGACAAATTTGGTCGCACAAGATACGTAGGTCTCGGTCATGCTTGGTGCTCCTCGTCCACAAGATCATTAAGAAAACATCGGAGCATCAAATCCATTATGTACTGGAGGAGACATTAATACTGCCATACTCAAGCAAGGTAAACCTGCATAGCATTTTTAAATTTGAGCTTCACTAGGGTCAATACGCATGAGGATTTGACATATGATTTTGTGACAAGTCTTCTGGTGCACTAGCTGTTGCACAAAGATAAAGCTATTTATAGTGTGGCATGCTGGACAGTAGTTGGGATATTATCAGGATATAAATAGCGAGTTGGTTACCACCTAGTCTGGAACCGTGTATAATGATGAATCACCCCACTTGGTTGCAAATGTGCGAGTACTGTGGCTTATCTACCATAAGAGCTGAGCCAACACTCAAATTAAACCGCCCTAGGATTACGAAGAAGCTTCAAAGCTTGCAAAGCTCAGTTAGCTGCTTTGTGGTGGACATCGGCTTCTTGAGACTGGGATGCATCAGGAGTAAAACTCTTGACCGCGGAGAAAGTTTTCTCCAATCTCTAGAATTGCACCATCTAGCGGAAGACTGATTAGCAGAGCACGGATCCGTATTGCTCATTAGTGGCGTAAGTGAGCACGTGAGCGCGGCCTTAGCCTCGATGCATGTTTGTTGCGGAACCAAAAGTGAGTTTTTGGGTAGCAACCGCCGCCAAAGCATCGACACTAGCTGGCAGTCTCGAGGAGGCGCAAACATTCTACGGGCAGGCGTTCCCCGTTCATCTTGCATCAGTATAACAAAAATTGAAAAACAGAAAATATATTTTTTTTGAGACTAAAATAGAAAATATTTAATAACTCCTGAATAACTGGACGCTGCGAGAAAGCGAAGGTATGGGCGTCTTACCGACTACCGAGGCCCAGAAAGGCCTGTTGTACCAAGTAGTAAGTGTGGTGGTGGATAGTGTTATTTCTGCTCCGTGAAAAAGCTAATCAGTAATCACTTTTCATATCTTTGTTGACGCCACAAGTTACCAACTCTCAGACGAAAATGAGAGTTTCAGACTAGTCTTATTATCTGTAATCTCCATGCTCTGCTGTTGATGATGTATATGATAGCAGTCCCCAGCTTAGCTGAACACTGAGAGTCTACAGGTTTATCTGTAGTTCATCGTTTCTTCTCCTTGTTGCAAACTGAATTCAGGAACGTCGAGTGTGTGGCTTCAAATGTGCTTATCATAAGAATCATCTAATGCTGGAACATGAATCTTTTGGATCTCTCTAATTCTCCTCCGCAAGCTTTTCTGCATATCCTCGGTCTGTGCGCTGCGTCGCCGGGCGTCCAGGGACAAGCAATCTAGACAGGAACTCAGTCTATCGCGGCATGGTGATCTTGTTGCTCTGTCCACTTCCGGGAACCAAAGGGAGGGGCAGCCAAGCGCCATGGCCACGGCCTGCTGAGATCTGGCCGCTAGACCATTTTTTTGTTTTGTTTTTTTTTAGAATGAACCGTTAGTTCGAAATGTAACTTGAACCGAACCAACGAAAGACGATCATGACTTGTGTATGAGCTCAATATGGTTTCCTGGTCAATAGCCTAGCCTGTCTATTTCGAAGGACAGAGAAAACAAACCAGTAGCTGGCACTGGCACTGGCACTGCACTCGGCGATGAGAAGCCCTTTCTTCACGGAAACATTTCTTAAGGTTCAATTTCAGTTCGTTGCCTTCGTTAGCTTCCAGTGCCACTCTGTTTGTAGTGTCAACAATAACATCTCTGTGGATTATTAATTGTTAAAAGGGACAGCAAGCTGTTTGATGAACTTTGTTAAACGAGATTGATATTTATCGGTTATGTATGCTGTCTGCTGTCACGTGATGATTCACAAGGACAAGGTAAGTATGAGCTCCTTACTGAATGAAGCACTAACAAATTTCTGTCGGATATCATCATACTTTAAGTTTTGAGGTGTGTCTGCATTGGCATGAGGACTCATTTGATTTGGTGGAGAAATATCTTGGGAAGCTCTAGCACCTGAACGAAATATATATCAGGGATATGCAGCTAGCTTGTGAGCTGGGCATTAATTAGACGTGGATTATAAATGGAGATGGTTGGTGGCCAGATACCATGTTCGTGCAACAACTTTGCCTCACCGTGTACCCTCTGAAACAATGCTCGAATTTGAACCGTAGTAGAAGGTTGCAAACGTCTATTAGCCACTGTGGCAGAGGCGGCGAGAGGCGTTGGTTGTGTTTGCCTTTTAGAGGCGATGAGATTGGTTTGGTGCGAGTGGGATGCGTCAGGAACTATGAATGCTGCAGTGCAAAACCATGCCGCGATGGAGCAGCGCCGCGTAGTGGTTGATGCAGTCCCATGGCGGAGTCATTTTAGCAGGGTGTTTTTAGTTTGTCAGTCGATTCTATTAGCCGGCCCTGCAAGCTATAAACAGGGACCGAGACCATAGGCTTATAGCTATTTGTAAACAACCTGCCTCGACCGTTCATCACGGTCACGACTCCTCCGCGCCGTCAAGATCACGGCCCAAGACCCGTTACCTATTTCAAATAGAATCTTCGTTCTTCGGTGCCATCGATCGTTCATTGTTGTTCGGTGCCATGGCTCTCCCCGCGCCTTGCTTCCAACTGTTCCACGACCTGCGCCTCGAGTTCGCCACCAATCTGGCCATGGTGGCCCTACGCGCCGAGGTGGAATTCGGCAAGCGCACCGGCCAATGGGGACTTATTACTGTGCCACCCACGTCTCAGTACCTGCAGGTGAGACTCTCCGCATTCGTGTTCCTCTATATCATTCCTCTAAAAGGAATATTCTGTCCTGGTCATCGAGATTCTCTCCTCTGTACCAATTTCTTCCGCACCCATCATTCCTCTATACCCCACTATTCTATATTTTATTCAATCATTCCAACTATCATCTCCTCTCTCTCCTATTTTTTTTCCTTTTCTTTTTTCTCTCCCACCGCCCCTTCTCTCTCTCTCCTTATCCATTCGTCCCTCCTCCTCCTCGGCGCGCGTTGGCCGCCGCGCCTCTCCTCCTCCCCCGCGGGAGCGCCGCCGCGTCCCTCCCCCTCCTCCTCCGACGCCGCCGCGCTCGGCCCGCCGCGCCCCTCCTCCTCCGACGCCGCCGCGCCCCTCCCCCTCCTCCGACGCCGCCACGCCCCTCCTCCGCCCGACCCCGCACCTCTGCTCAGCTCCACCACATCATCCCTATCGCCGCCGCCGTCCAGGAGCGGAGGTCCGCGCCATGGATGCGAGCGGCCGCGGCGTCGTCCCCTCTCACGCGGCGCGGCGGATCTCGCGGGCCGGGTCGGACGGCGCGCTGCGGCCCACGGCGAGGCTCCGGTGGGCGCGCCACGGAGGCCGGCTGCCTCGTCGTCAACGCGCCCACGGCCAACACCGTCGCCGCCGCGGAGCACGGCATGTGCGCGCGGTGGACTCGGCTACTCGGCCTCCTGCTCCTCCGTCCCCATCCTCTCTCCCTACTCCTCCTTCCCCAGGCAGCGGCAACTCCTCCTCTTATTTCGATTTGTGGACTCCCGATTGCTCAATGTGATCTGTTCTTAGTTTTTCCAAATCTGTGCTTCCAATCGATTGTGCTTCCAATCTTCGATTTGTGGTTCGATTTGTGATTCGATTTGTTCGGCATGGCGGGCGGCGCAGCGACGGCGAGGCTCCGGCGGGCGCGCCTCCATCCACGCGCGCGAAGTGGTTGGGGCAGTGGCCGTGGAAGGCGAGCGCGTCGCGAGGTGGGCCCGGCGCAGTGCGTAGCGGAACTCCTCTGCTTCGCTAGGAATAGCGGAACTCGCCGCTTCCGCTTGGATAGCGTGAGCCTAGCGGAAGCCCGGTGCAGCGTCTGTTTCCTCTAAACGTTCCTTCAGGAACGTTTAGCGTGTCCCAGTGCGGAGAGTCTGATCCTTGCTGGGACGGCACTGGCCACTAGGCACAGAAGACACTGCATCGACTCCGGGCGGACCTCCATGTGCCGGGCGCACGCACTGCGGATCAGAACTAGATGCACTCGGGCACCACATTCCAGTGCAACAAAGGGGAGCAGCTCTGACAGTCCGATTCACAGGATCTTTGTCCCACGGTGCTGTTTAAGCAGACACGAGATAATACAAACACTTGATAGATATTTTACATCATTATTAGTGTTATAACTTAAGATCAGAGTTAAAGCGGAAGTTTAGTTCAGTGGAAGCGAAAAATGATAAGTTCGCAAACACGTAAGATACACGAGAGCTACACTACTCTCATCGATATAGCATGAGTGACAATCTGATGCCCAATCAGATAATCACACTAGCAACAACCATAACTGCAGCAGCTGATCGGACTCCAATTGTTACCTGAAAACAACAAAGGCACAAAGCCTGAGTACTAATTACTCAGCAAGTCTTACCCGTCAAATGACTCCTAGACATGCAAAGGCTTACCATAGGAAGGCTGAATTTTAAAGACTCGCACTAAGCATTATACTCATTCTAACAATGTTTTAGCCAAGTTTTAACTTCTTAAACAGGAGCAGGTGTGAGCATAAACTAAAACAGGCAACAAAACCTATAGATATTTGGAACAATAATCATAAATACAACAGCAATAGTAATCCAATAATATCATCAATAATAACATCATCATTATCAAGTATCATGTGCTACGTGAAGGCGCAATTCACAAGCGGGTACTCATTACTGCGAGGGACAGCGATTGCAATCGATGTACACCAGCTGAGAAAAACCCGAAGTACACGACGTATATGCACCACTCGAGATGGTCATATACGGCAACCTTTCACAAGACAGTAAACACCAAGCACGGTTCCAGTCTCACGAAGTTGGGCAGCCGTCCTACCAACAGTGCGTAGCGGCCTAGACCTGCCCAACTGTGCCCAGCGCGTCTTTCGACCAGTGTACCGGGTGCCGTACAACGATGCCACCATACATGCTACATCAGTTTACTAGTGCCCATTATCACTAGTATGCCTCCGGTACTGTCCAATGCTTGATCAAGAGGGCCAACATCGAATCGGTCCTTAATCGACTAGGCAGGGCTACCACCGTGAAGGCTCGGCCTTCCCAAATCATCCTACACATGCAAAGTCCCTGCCCGATCTCAACAATAACATAAACTCATTATTTATCTTCTCTTTAGTGATTCAATTCTTAATCACAAGAGCATTACTTGATTTATACGAAATACTTTAACTAAGCATAGCAGACATTCTACCGAATTACTAGGATAGACACATAACATCATAGGTCATCTGGGATACCATGCAAATGGATTTCCAATCAACTCCAATAACCTAAGTGCACAACCATCCTAGACACTCTAGCAATTATTCTCTAAAAATCAAAAGTTGCAAAGAGGGGTTTGGAATGAACCGGGGCTTGCCTTGACTCTTAACAGCTAAGTTAGTAACTTCAACTTCTGGATCCTGAGAGGAATGATCCTGTTGAATATCCTCCTCTTGGTCGTTTCCTATAATATGATATATGTCAATTGGATGAAAATGCAAAGAGAATATAAACCAATATGTGATGCCACGAGAATGACTTGGTTTCGCATTTGAAATGTGAAGTTCAGTTCTGAAATTATGTTAGAATTGTTTATTACTTTCGTATGAAGTATTTCCTTCATTAATTCCTATTACTTATCTTGTTATATTATTATAGAAACAACATAAAGAAATCATATTAAATCTTTTAATGCACTTCTGAACATGAGTGACCTACTAACCTTATTAACATGTCAGACCATGTTAACAACCCAATTTGTATGTTTTATATCTATTAGGATTTATGGTAGATAAAAAGAACCTAGTCATAACAAGAAATGATTCTTACGAAATTCTGATGAACAATTCTGATCAAACCCAAAATCATGGTGGTAGGTGATCACCTAAGCTATACGCATGCACAAGCTCAAGACTATATGATGACTAAATAATTTATTAAGAAGATGACAAGTTTATCAAAGAGAAAGTCATAATTAAATTTTCTTACAGAAATAATTACATGAACTACACTAATGAACAGAGCATGATCAAAGAGTTCTAACAAACTTGAGTTTGTATTTTTAGCAGCAGTAAATTTAATTATAAAAATTAGGGAAAGATTATCAAAGAGAAATGCATAACTAATTCTATTTATAGAAATAAGATGAACATCATGGACCATTGGAAAGAGCTTGTCACAAGGATTCCAACAAGCCCTAGTTGGCAATTTTTGGATAAAGAAATCATTTTCTATGAATTAAATAAGGTTAAACAAGGTTTAAATTCCAGAATTTATACAGGCCAAAATATACATGATCTATGATGAAGGTGCTATTCTATGGATAGATCTCATCAAGCTGAAACCAAGAAGATTTAGTTTGTAATTTTTGGACTTCAGAATTATTTTATATTGGAATTCAAAGTTTACTCAAGTTCATCCTTATTTACGGAAATGCCATTGGACTGCTTGAACTGAGAGCGCTCTGGTTCGCGCGCGGCGGCGAGATTTGGCGGCGGTGGCGCGGCTACAGCGGCTGAACGGCGGCGAGTTGGACGACGAGGTGATGTGCGTTGCGACCAGCATGTGAAGGCGGAGCGGCCGCAAGGCGACGGGCATACACGCGCGGCGGGGAAGCGGCTGGCGGCGAGCGGCGGCGCACCCGCGGCGGCGAGGCGGCGTTCCGGCGAGACTAGAGGTAGAGAGAGAGGACTAAGGGGAGCATGAGCCTCACCACGTTGACGCGGACCCCGAGGTTGATCTTGTTGACGACGAGGAGGACCGGGAGATGGTGTTCACCGAGGCGGCGGCTCGGTCCGGCGACGGTGATGGGGAAGAAGATGGTTTCCGGCGAGGTGAGCTACCAAAGCATGGCGAGATGCTGTCAGGAAGATGCGCCAACAAACGGAGAACCCACACACGCGAAGAATCGAGTTGTTGCTCACCGGAGAGCACGAATTGCTCGGCGAGATCAGGTTAGGTCACTTGAGGGCCGAGGTTGGAATTCTTCTTCGATTTCGCATGGGAGGAAAGGAAGCTGAAGTTTGTGCTAACCTGAAACTAGTAGGTCCTCGTGCGCACCTTTTCTCTATTGGAGTCGAGCTCGGAGAAGAGCTATAGCAGCGGCGCACGGTTAAGCTTGCCGGCGGCGATGGAGGTCGTGCACAAGTGAGCGAGAGCGAGAGAGACTGGGCTGAGTGAGTGAGAGAAGAGAGGAGTGGTGGGTTTTTGCCTCCTTCAGTTGGGTTGAGGCGGTGGGAGGCCAGCTGGGGCGGCGGTAACATGAGGTGGCGCCGGCGAGCAGGAGGTGGCGCGTGATGGAGACGTCGAGAAGGAGAAAAACAGTAGGGAGGCTGACCAGTGGGACCTGCGGGAGTTTCCAACAATTCACAGAATTACCACTCCTCTTGTAAAATCCAAAAGAAATAGAAATGGAGCTCCAAAAGTTCTAAATTTTTGCATGAAGTTTGTTTAACACTTGTAAAGGACAGATGTCCATTTGATTTGATCAAAACTTGTCTAAGGTTTAATTTGATAGTTAAACAAGATGTTTAAATATTTAAGCTTGAATAATTTATTTAGAGCCTTTCTCAAAAGCAAATAAATCCTAAATTTTAACCAGATTTTTTTTATTTCACTTATAACTTTCACATAATTTCTTGGTTACACATAGTTTGGTTCAATTTTAGAGCTTCTCTTCTTCTTCTTCTTCTTTTTTTTAAATTTAACTCAAATTTTGATTCCATTCAAATTTGTGATCATTAAATGATGTGACCAATTGAAATTTTCACCTGATCAACTTTACATGCTGACTGAGCCCTGTAGAGAAATGAACGAGACACCTGGGGTGTCACACCAGCTGCACCCGGCCATTCAAGAATTAGGTAGCCTTTAGTTATCTCTTTTCAAATTAATCAAACTGAGTGCCGGAAATTGACTCAATGTCTTGCTCACCCAAGCTTTCGGAGTTAATCCCTTTTCAGTTGAAGATGTTAGGACAACAATTTAATTTATTTTTATCTAAAAAAAGTGGTCCTAATGACATCGATCGATCCAAATGTAGTATAACAACTCACATGTCATCTTATTTAATAGCTGTTAATCCCTAATACTCTGAAAATTAACTCTAAATTTGCATTAGGATAAACGGTTTTCACACCTATATGAGATTAGGCGAAATTTGCTATGGCACATCGCAAAAACATGGAATACAAATTTGTGATTCTTGGCCACAACACACTAAAAGACACTAAAACAGCAGAAAGTAATATTTTCAATTTTTTCTCTCTTTGCACAAAATACATTACAACTCGAAACTTTGCACAAAGATAAAAAGTTGCATTCTGTACCTATGGGATTTTTGGTAGATGTTTTTTTCTTAACTTTTCACATAGTTTGGTTGAAAAAAACAAAGACTGTTTTCAACGAAAAGCTATATGAACAGTTGAGAAAAAAATCTAAAAAAATCACATGGATAGAGAATGCAATATTGTGTTGTTGTGCTAACTTTCAATTCGTAATGTATTTCATTTAGCGAGATAAAATAGTTGAAAATATCACATCTCTTTGCTTTAGTGTGCCACTGCAAAGACCACAAATTTGTGGTGTGTTGTTGCTAATATCACGAGTTCCAGTGTGTTGGACCAAAAACCACGTTTTTGGGGGTGCACCACAACAAATTTCTCCATACTATTATACTTAGAAACCATGTTTAATTTTGACTGTTTTGGCTACGATAATCCTTAGCGCGTGTGAAAGATCGGCTTCTGGATTTGTAAAACTAGAATTAACCAACGTATAATCGCAGAGTACATCAGTCTCCTTGTAATCTTCTTGGCAGTTCCATCAGATCTTACTCTGTTGAGGGAAATCCAATCCAATACTAAGCCAAAGGAAAAGCATGGCGCTAGTAAAGATAGTATCATTCTTATTCGAACCTGAAACGACCTCCGCGTTATGGACTCACTGACTGTCTACGGTATGAACTGGAAGGTGCGCTCAATGACTGACGAAGGTATGAGATACCTTGTATGCAACCATAAGATGGAGTTGGTACTAGCAGACTTGTAGCTCGTATGGAATAATCTCGTTACCTAAACAAGCCATGTAAAGATCTGACAGGTTGGTGAAGCACTACTGACATCAGAGCAGCTAGGCTTGACTGGAGACGTCGCACACCTACCCCATATAAAGTTATCCATGCACAAAATAACTTGAGAAATTGTAGAGTGGTAAAGTAAGCAACACACATATATGTTTCTATTGGTTTATATTGGAACACATGATGTGCACCAACTGATAAAGAGATCGAAACGATTCCACGGAAGGTGGGCAGTGTTGAGGTGGGAGTGGGATGCATGGGGAACACGAACTGAAGATCAATAGCTACTGGGTTCAGGACTAGGTTGACTTGGAAGTTGAGCACAACGCCCATGAGTTCACACGCCCAAGGCAGAGCCACCGCCTCCTGTCAACCTTGGGCCGGGTCCCAACTCCGGCAATCAGGCCTGCACGAATGCCGCTGATGGTGGGTCCCTGCTCTGCCCTGCCCTGCACCTGCAGCTTGATCTGGATAGTAGTATAAAGGATGGCACCTTGTGCTGCCGTTGTCATTGGGGCCCTATGCCGCCTTGCCGATGTGAAACCTCAGCTTGCACCGGTGATTTGAAAATTGGAGTTGTGTAGATCAGTTCTAATGTCTAGTTTCTGCGCGCATACTTGAAGCATATCAGCAAGATTCTGCTTGTGGTAGTAGCTCTACCACATGGGTGTTGCTGAAATTAGTGAATCTTATGGTTTCTTTGTCCGGTAAAATTATAGATCAAGCTGTTAGTCTTTCAGACCAGAATAATTGCAATTGAGATGTATTATGGTGGAATAGTTGAACTGGATTGGGACATTGCTGAGCAGATGGGCAGAGCCAGAGAGTGACCGGAAATGTGATGCATCATGGTTCCTCGTCTGCATTACTCAGAATTCCAAGGTCGGCACAATAACCTTTACTTATCTTTCCAAAGCTAAATGAGTGCGGAAAATTAACTCAATTCCCCCAAGCCCACCACACTTTCTGATATACTCCCTCAGGTTTTCAACTTACGCTACGAGGACAACAGTTTTAGTTCATTTTTTGACGTTAATTGCCAACTGAGGGAGTACTACAAGTCACATGTTGGAATTAATCGTTGTCAACCCTGAAAACTACAATTTTCACATTGAATTTGGTTTATGATAAACTATTTCCATGCCCATTGCTACCTAGAAACCATGGTGAATTTTTGACTGTTTGAGTTACATACAGTACTACATTAACATGTGTGAAAGAACGGTTTGGTTGTAAAACTAAGGCCAACCTGTATATGCAGTGTACGTCGGTCTCCTTATAATCATGCTGGCACTATTGGAACCAAGGATTGCCGGACAATCACAAAAATATAAGACTCGGGATTTTGGTGGGCGACGAACACCCTGCCGGAGACTGCTGCCGTACGTTCTTTCTCTTCTATTCTCTCGGCTCAAGACACCGCGGAGCTACAACTCCATACCGGCCACCTAGCTCACGATCCGCCTGACCGGGGTGCACATCGAGCATGAACCAATCTCTCCTGCACACGACGCCACTAGATCTGATCATGTTTTAAGTCAGTTTGGATGATCTAGCTACGCAATCAGAGGTGATCATCATGTCATTAGTCAAGTTCTAGTCCAGTTTCAGTTAGTTCTTTGATGATCTTCTGCGCACTAAGTCTTGCTTCATGATTAAGTTTTCAGTTAGATTAATGACTGTGCAGTTAGAATTAATCATGATTTAGTTTCATCAGATTCAGTTTTCTTCAAGTTACACTAAGATCAGTAAGCAAATTTAAGTTTAAGTTCTACACTGCGCAATAAGATTAGTCATGTTTAGATTAAGTTAGACTAAGATAAGTTCATGTTAGGTTATAATTAAGAAATTAGGGTTTGGGTTATTAATCTGCTATGTTTGCCGTGTCACACATTAGATGCGAACAATTAAGCTAAGTCTCTGGGTTTTCTAATCTAGGATTGTTCTAGTTTTGAACACATGCTAACCCTAACCCTAAGCTAAATTAAGTCTTAACCCTAAGATCAGAGGACTCATCTCCTGCTCGTCGCCGTCCCTCGCCACGCATCAGAGGCGCGTGCGGACGACGGCGCCTCCTCCGGTCGCCGACGAGGCACCACGGCCTCAGCTAGCCGTGGCGCGCCTCTCATCGGCATCAGGACCAGCCCGCGCGGCATCAGCTCCGCCGCGCGGGAACCCGCATGCGCATGGCGGCTCGTCGTCGCCATGCCGGGTTAACGCTGGATCGCCATCCTCTCTCCGCGCTGGCATCAGATCCGCCGCGCGGGAAGCCGGGACACGGGCGGCTTTTGTCGCCGTCGTCGCCGCATCAGTCCGCACGCGCGCGTCGGGCTTGCCAACGAGGTGGCCGCCTTGGCGTGCTCCTTGCTGGCCCTCAGATCCGGACCGCGCGGCACAAGATCCGCCGCACGCGGCCCCGGCGTGCCTCGGCATCCTCGCAGGTGTTGTCGTCGTCGCCGGCTCGCCGTTGCTCCGCGCCGCCGTGCCGTATGCCGGCGTGCCGCTTTAGATCAGGTCGCCGGCTTCAGATCCGCCGAGCACCGCCTCCGCTCCTTGCCGTCGCGTGCGCCTCCGGCCACCGGCGTGCTCATCGCCGCCGTGCGCCTCCGGCGCCGACGTGCTTGGGCCCTCAGCTCCACACGCACCGGCCTTGCCTTTAGGGCACCGCGGTGGAGGGCCTCGACAGTGCCGCGCGCGACCTCTCGCACGCGTGCGCCGGCGAGACTCTCCCCGTGGCGCCATGGCTGCCAGCTGCGCGTGGATGGCGTGCTTCGCCGCCCGTTTTGAGTGGAGGAAGCGGAGTGAGGCGAGTGAGAAAAGGGAGAGCGAGACGAGCGGCTGAGCGAGTAAGGGAGAAAGTGAACTAGGGTTCACTACCGCCGCCGCCGGTTTTGTTCAAGCCAGGCGCGTCCTCCACCGTCCATCAGAACGGACGGCTCAGATCCGCGCGGAGCGCGCGCGCGCAGCGCGCTGGGCCGATTTGCCGGCCTGCTCGCTTGCGCGCTGGGCTACTTTTCCCTGGGCCAGATTGAGCGCGCGTTGCCGGGCCGCCAGGCCGGGTTCTGGCATGCTTCGCTGGCCCGCGTCGTTGAGCTGCGTCGAAATTCGTGCGGCTGCGCACGGGCCCCGCTGGGCTGGGCCGCGCACATTTTAGTTGGGCCGCGTTTTTGGATTTTCAGCAAATTTCCTTTATCTAAGTTTTAAGTTTTGAGAAGAATTGAGTAATCTTCCGTAAGTATATTTAAGTTTTTAATACTTTAGCTTAAGATAAGTATAATTTTCAGTATATTCCCTAGTTGGATAATGTTTAAGCTAAATTGTCAAGAATATTTAGTAGCAATATTTTCATTTGCTAAATTTAAGCTTCCGCTGTCATCTTGAGAATATCTATGCTCATCCACTATATTAAGTTTATATTAAGTTTTATTAGCTTTTATGTTCCAATATTTTGGATTTTCATGAGCATAAATTTTTTTAAGGAATAAGTTTAAGATTATTTAAGCTATTAGTTTCAGTTATAAAGTTTTAAGTAGCTCATTAATTTAGTGCAAATTAAGTTCTTTTACTATTGCACCACTTTTTAATTAAATGGAGTTTTATGCTTACTCCGTCCCTCAGATAAATAAGCACGCGCTCATAATAAAGTTTTAAGTTTTAAGTTCTTATGAGCATCTTAATATTATGGTGCAATTTGCCTTGCCATTAAATGTTTTCTAAGCCATTTAAGTTTAAACTTTAGGATAAGTTTTATCCATAATTAAGTTTTATATTACAATATAAGTTAAGTTGAATATTCATTTATTCATCAAGTGCTTTTAAGATGCCTCTATTTGAATGGAACCACCGAGAAGTTCCTCTAGAGTACACTTGTAATTAATTCTGACCACCGTTGTTTTAATTATGAGTTTTAAATAAGATTCGCTTGTTTTCCCCACCGGTGATGCAAGTTGTTTTCTTATTGCATGATTGTAATCAGACCACCGTAGGGTTATCTTTCGTGCTATTAAGTGCATCTTATTTGTACTATTAAGTGCATCTTATTGTACTATAAATGTTTCAATTTAAGTTTATTAATTTATTATTTATTTATTTATATTTCCATCACCATCATTTAAGCCTTAAGATTAATAAGAAATGCGTAAGTTGCATTGATTAAGTTGACTAAGCTTTTTCGCTTTTGTCATTTTCAGACAATGGTCTTGAAAGCTACATGAAGACCATTAAGCCCTTCAATGGCATTGACTTTCCTCTATGGAAACAGAGAGT
Source organism: Eragrostis nindensis (assembly GCA_012490785.1). Taxonomy (NCBI): domain Eukaryota; kingdom Viridiplantae; phylum Streptophyta; class Magnoliopsida; order Poales; family Poaceae; genus Eragrostis; species Eragrostis nindensis. The sequence continues at coordinate 1,564,670 of JAAXCT010000077.1, read as the reverse complement.
GCAAGACATTCTCAAGTTTCTGGAGCTTGACTATGTGCTTCATAATGTCAAGCCATTTCCTCCTACTCCTGGCATTGAGGATTATGATGAGAAGATGAATGAGTACCACTTCAAATTAGAAATATGGGAGAGGGATAATAAGCTTGCCAAAAGGATCATAATGCGCTCCATCTCACAAGGCATAAGGGGAGCATTTGCTGCAAATGAGGACAAGACTGCTAATGAATTCTTATATTTCATTGAGATAAGTCATAAGCAAGTCTGCATAAGTTACCTCATTAAAAGGCTAACTACCATATGTTATGACGGGCAAGGTGGGCAAGGTGGACTATTATTGCATATCAGTCGCATGTGGGACATAGCTCATGAGCTTAAGGTTTTTGGATTGCAAATTTCAGACTCATGTGTGGACCATTTTGTTCATGCCTCCTTATGAAATCCATGAGACCAGGGGAGTGGCTCTTAGAATTAGTTGATGGAAATGAGTTGAGTTCTCATATTGTTCTTTTAGATTAAGTTAGTGAACTCAACATTTTAGCTTGATGATTTCAATGTAATTTAGCGAAACTTTTGTTTCTCTCTCTCTATATATATATAAGTATAAGTGTGTTATCTCTGAGTTGTGAAATATCTTTTATGTCATCAAGTCTTTTAAGTATCTATTATTATAATAAGTATAGATATGTGAGAATTAGATGTTATAAACTAAAAGATGAGACCTTGTCGAATATGTGGCACACTCACGTTTAGACCACAAATTCGAAGGGGAGAATGGAATGTCTCATCAGTTAAGAGGAGACGCTCCAGTTAATAATTAGTTAAGATCTGCTCTTGTCAGAAAATTAAGTAATAATTCTCTCCACGATATTTTGTCCATAAGTTTTAAGGACAAATTTTACTCGCTATATTTTACTGCTCCATTAAGAATAAGTTCAAGGGCAGCCTCATAATGCGAGATATGATTACCATTGTGAAGGGAGTATATACTCTATAAAGACCAATTGTCTCAATAAGTGTGATTTTATTCTTTATTCTGGCCTCCGCTGGGTACGGGATTTCTTCACAGGCTCTGTGGTTCTGTCCACTTCTGGCCACAGCTGATGTGGGTTGGTTCCATGGAATCAGAGACGATCGAAGTATGATTGTATTCACGATACTGGCCACCGCTGTTTTGTGAGCATTTAATCATAACTTTGCTTTTCTAGTTCGTTATCTGGCCTCCGCTGGTGTGAGCTAGTTTTAGTAAGGTAAGCTGATCAGTGGTATAAATTAATGTCGTGCCAAAATAAGTTAAAGAGCTATCATTGTAATTTATTTTAGATAAGTTTATGGGCCGACACATTTAATATTCTGATTATTCGGAGTTCAATGAAAGCTCACACGGAAGGAAATGGTGGAGAAGAAATCTTATTGAGATATAGGATAAGTTTTCTCTATATTGATGATTTAAGGTGAAATGTATATCATACATACATATATGATTTTCTCATATCGTGCCATAAGTATTCCTCCATCCTTTTCTAACTCTGTTGAGGATCTACATTAGTTGTTTTTTCAATAACAGAGACCCGTAATGTTTTAATAATAAGTTAAGTTAAGTTTGGGCACAAAAGTAAAAGTTTCAGTTTTTCCTAAGATTATGTAAAAAAAAGAGGTCATAAAAGAGTCTATGAATTTTGAATATAAGTATAGTTCATCTCATAGCAATTTTCTGATGGAGTCAAAACAGTAGACTGTAATGGGTCTGCAGATTTTGAAGAAGTGATTCCAAAAGAAACTAAGATGTTAAGTTTATAACTCACTATGAGTTTGTACGTATCATGGGCAACCGTGATTTATTTATAAAGTTTAAGGTGGATTAATTAAGATCCTGATACTCTAAGGTGATTATTTTCTCCGTAAGTTGAAAGAAATAAGCATGCATTTCAAGAAAGGAGAAATAATTTCATCATATCATAAGATACATCTAGTGACGCTTTTCTAAGTTCTGGAGGAGTATAACACTTTGATAGGACCAAAGTGAGTATTGGGATTGTCATTCAAGCACAAAAGTTGAGAGAGGCTCTGAAGTGACATTATGTGAATGCAAATATAATTATGCCTGTATCGTTTTGCGTGATATAGCAAATATTTATCATAAGTATAAGATTAAGAATAAGATAAATAGGAAGATGTTCCTAAAGCTTCAGATAGAAGCTATATGCTGAGATCTATAAGACATTGACTTAGCATAACAAGCTGGAATGCTTGACAAAATTTTATAGGTCTAAGTCCAGGGGAGGTCCACTGGAGAGGTGTTTAAAATTAAAGACACCATATAACATGCTTATTTAATTAAGTACTATTCAGATAAGGTTTTGTGAGGATGTATGGATGTAAATGTGCACAATTAAGTTTTATGTCCTTCATTCTTACATATAAGAGCGATTCTGCAGAAAGCTCTAAAACAAGATTAGCATTATTAAAGCTGATTTTGTATGGCATGTTTTAATTTAGACTCATATAAGATATATTCCGATATTATTATTATTAAGATTTACATTGTTTATAATCAATGTCGCTGTATTTGATTACAGTATTCCCTTCAAGTAATGACATATAGTTGATGGTGTCAAGCCCATCGATAACTATATTATTATGTTATGAAAGAAGGGTCCCAGGATCAAGTCATTTTAATGCTTTAAGAAATAAGCTAGCAATATGACTAATTGAGGGTTTCATATCTTATCCTATTTTCGCGAAATTAGTATGGATTTGATAATTAACCTGAAATATGATTCTGGATGAGGCCGAATAAATAAACTCCCAAACAAGTTAATAAGCGTTCTATCAAGATACTGTAGTTGACTTTGGTTAATGTTGTCCCAGTATGCTGTTACGCTGCTGACGACCCATTCGCTGAGTTTTGCTATGGTATTGAGTGTGAACATAATGCGAACATAAGTTTAAAAGTTAAGATTAAGATTGTTCGATTAAGTGGGAGATTGTTGATCTGTGTATATCCACCTGCACATGATTGATAATACGAATATTGTAAAGAATTAGCAATTGACCTTCGGTCAAGGGGGAGAATGTTGGAATTATTGACCTCTGTCAATATCTAATTGGACCGAAAGGCCCATTCTAAGCCCAATTAACCCCTGTTAGTTGCCTTGATCGGGAGGCAAACCTCAGCCCACGTATTGGGCCCGGCCCCACGCCTACAGCACTATAAATATATGGGGAAACCCCTGGTTAACCCTAATCTCGTGTTAATCACGAATTAGCCGTCAGGGTGCTTCAAGCCCTGGCCTAACCGATCTAGAAGGGTGCTGGAAGGTGTGGAAGACCGGTGTCCCTTTGATCTACATCAACATCTGCTGTTCTTCTACGTCTACACCCTCTACAGCCATCAACAATGGCTATGTTCATGACGGGTAAGTCAATTCAGTGTTTAATTAGTTATTTGCTAGGTGTGATCTATCTCTGACTAGTGATCCTGATAAGTTGATGATCAAATTGATCTAACACCCTGCACCTGCAGCTTGATCTGGATAGTAGTATAAAGGATGGCACCTTGTGCTGCCGTTGTCATTGGGGCCCTATGCCGCCTTGCCGATGTGAAACCTCAGCTTGCACCGGTGATTTGAAAATTGGAGTTGTGTAGATCAGTTCTAATGTCTAGTTTCTGCGCGCATACTTGAAGCATATCAGCAAGATTCTGCTTGTGGTAGTAGCTCTACCACATGGGTGTTGCTGAAATTAGTGAATCTTATGGTTTCTTTGTCCAGTAAAATTATAGATCAAGCTGTTAGTCTTTAAGACCAGAATAATTGCAATTGAGATGTATTATGGTGGAATAGTTGAACTGGATTGGGACATTGCTGAGCAGATGGGCAGAGCCAGAGAGTGACCGGAAATGTGATGCATCATGGTTCCTCGTCTGCATTACTCAGAATTCCAAGGTCGGCACAATAACCTTTACTTATCTTTCCAAAGCTAAATGAGTGCGGAAAATTAACTCAATTCCCCCAAGCCCACCACACTTTCTGATATACTCCCTCAGGTTTTCAACTTACGCTACGAGGACAACAGTTTTAGTTCATTTTTTGACGTTAATTGCCAACTGAGGGAGTACTACAAGTCACATGTTGGAATTAATCGTTGTCAACCCTGAAAACTACAATTTTCACATTGAATTTGGTTTATGATAAACTATTTCCATGCCCATTGCTACCTAGAAACCATGGTGAAGTTTTGACTGTTTGAGTTACATACAGTACTACATTAACATGTGTGAAAGAACGGTTTGGTTGTAAAACTAAGGCCAACCTGTATATGCAGTGTACGTCGGTCTCCTTATAATCATGCTGGCACTATTGGAACCAAGGATTGCCGGACAATCACAAAAATATAAGACTCGGGATTTTGGTGGGCGACGAACACCCTGCCGGAGACTGCTGCCGTACGTTCGTTTTCTTCTATTCTCTCGGCTCAAGACACCGCGGAGCTACAACTCCATACCGGCCACCTAGCTCACGATCCGCCTGACCGGGGTGCACATCGTGCATGAACCAATCTCTCCTGCACACGACGCCGCCCCATCTCCGGACTTGCTACGAGCAACAACTACACCCAACAACTCATGCCGCAGCTAGTCTACAACCACACATGCACAAATCGACGAACGAAACGCACGCCACAATCCGGAACAGATTGAGATCAAGTTTAATCCTAACAGGCACTTCCTACAGATCTTACTCTTGAGAGAACAAAAAGCAGAGCTAAGTAAACTCCGAAGAAATCCAATAGTAATCCAAAGGAAAGCATCCTGCTAAAGAAAATACAGAATTGAATCATTCTTCTTCCAACCTGAAATGACCTGCACATTGTTGGCGTGCCGGTGCGCCCAATGAATGTAGACTGTACGAACTACAAATTGAATCACACCAAATAAAGAAAAAAAAAAGCTCGTTTATATGCTTTGCTTGTCTTTATCATTTGAACCATGTGCCATTTTCAGATTTCTAGTAGCATGTAAGATGACAGTAGTACTATCAGACTAGTAGCTCATAAGGAATAATCTTATTATCTAAAGAAGTCATGTAATTAAAGATCAGGCTGGTTGGTGAAGCACTACTGAGATCAGAGCTGCTAGACTTAACTGGAGACGACGCACCTACCCCCCAAAAGTTCTCCATCTATTCATCGCAAGGTGTGCAATATAACACTGAGCATGCCCTCCATCCATTCATACGCCAGTGTTGCCTTACCGAGACGAGAAAGGAGTTACAAATATCATCATAAGGAATTCTGTACCCGGTAAGGTAAGTAGTGCACATGTTTTTGTTAGGTTATATATATAGTGGAACACATTGATGAGAGCTGAAATGGTTTGGTGGCATGCGAGACCATGGAAGGCCCACAGTATTGAGCTGGGAATGGGATGTATGGGGAACGTGAGCTGAAGATCACTCGCCACTAGGTTCAGGATTACTGGGGGGACTTGGAAGTCAAGCCGAACGCCCATCACTCATCAGTTCGTTCACGCCCCCTCGTGTAGTCGTGTGATGGGAGGCAGCGCTCGGGAGTAGCAGCCTCCATCGGCACAAGGTGGCTGGAAGGAGCTGTGTGCGCACGCTGGAGCTGCATTTGCAGGGGCAGCAACAGACCCAGAAATCTCGTGGCACCATTCCATGTGCTCACGAACAACCCAGGTCTGTTTTGGACGCTCGGTTCGTCCAGTCACATCCAACAGCACGAGCGGCATGGCGCAGTGAGCTAAACAAGATAGCCACCCGCTGAGCACAAGAAAGACACAATGTGAGTGGACTGAGAGACTGGCTGGGAATGGAATATTATGTTGAGAAATAAAGGGACACTGACCACTCAATGGTTGTGGGCGTTAATGAAGAATACTACTATGTCGTCGCAGCGAGCAAACTGTAATTGAACTAGTCTGAATAACTCTCATGATCATTTAGAAGACTGGAGAATCAGACCTAGAGAGGTTATTAATATGAGATCTTTTCATATTCCTAGAGAAAATAATCTTGTAGCTGATGCTTTAGGTAGCAATGCTCCATCGCAAAAAAAAAACCTAGCAATGCTGTTCAAGATAGTGATGACAACCATTTGTTTTCGGCCCTGTTTGGAATGAAGGAATCCTTTTCCATTCTTGCAGGAATTGAACTGTTTCCTATGAAACTCTTATAAAATTCTTGTGAAATTCATGCGTTCCAAACGGGGCCTTCATGTAGGAATGCGGATCATGAAAATGATTGTCCTTTCCAAAATCTTTCATGTAATTTCCCTCGATTGGCCAAACAATGTAAAATTGTCTGTGTTAGAATAGCCCTTTATGGGCGTGTTTCCATAAAAAAACTGTAATTGAATTTGTTTTTGTACATGTTCCAGGTGGTGTCGCAAAATCCGTTTGCAGGGCTCCATTGCAAGACTAACGATCTTTTTTCAATGGTTATTTCTTACTGGTGGCCAACAGTTTGTACTTATTTAGTCAAATATCCACCAAACCTCTGGATTCGAGCCTGTGGGCAATTATATTAGAGATATAGTTGGCCAGTGCACTTAAGAAAAAAGCTGTCGAGAATGATGGAAAGCCTTATAGAGCTATCGTTAATTATTAGATTTTAAATCTTAGGTGAAATAAATTTGTGGAATTGACAAAATTGTAATGTTACTGTCATCATCCGCAAAATGATTATTCAATTTTTTAGCTATTTCTTCCTGTAACGTTCTAAGCAGAAAGATCTCAACTTGATTGCTGGTCGGTGAAATACTAGCTTGTTTAGTTGGAGTCCTAAGGTGACTTGCGTGAGTTTTGCCTGACCATACAAGTCCAAAGGCAATGCGTTTGGTTTGAAGACAATGCCTGAGAACTACAGTACTAAAAAGAGACACCATCTCCGCCGCCACCTTGTACCCGAGACCATCGCCCCTGTCGTCCACTCCTGTGGACCCCGGGCACAGCTTGGTGACCATGAGTCAGATCTGCACGGGCATCCCCACACGGTCATGTTCGCGGCACCGTCCCTCCACAAAAGTTATGGGTTTATTTTTCTGGGTCAAATTGTATTTTTTGATGTTCATAATCAGTGATGATAGCATAAATGGCCCAGTGATTTACGCCGAAAGAAAGACTGTATCGTCAAAAAACCTGATCCTAAACACGTAATACGTGCCGAACACAGTTTTGTCGTGCTAGTCACAGATTGTTCATCATGACACAAAATCCTGTTTTGTGACATAAATTAATCATCACAAAGGCATCATCTCTTGTTGTTCCCCTTTCGTCCTTGCATCTCGGTGTGCCCCTCCGCGCTCTCCATCTCTTCCCCTCTGCTCCCCCTCTTATCTCTTGGCTACTGCTGAATTGTTGAACTGCTAATATTTCTTCCCTAAGGACCTTGTGTTAGTCTCTAGTTGATGACGAGCATGTGTCTGTCCTCGGCCCCTCCCTCATTTCTCTATTCAGCCATGCATGATGCACTTGCATGCAACCTTGAAAATATACAACTGGTTTATTTGTGTTAGGCTATCTAGAATTGTACAAATACAACTGGTTTGATTGAGCAATATATTTTGAACTGAAAATATTGGACCGATATTTCTTATTTCTTATTTAGCATTGTAGGATATTGAATGGCACATAGCGTATCTAATTTTTAGTTTTGGGATAACATATCAATGTACTCCGTTCGTTCACAAATGTAGTGTCCATATAGTTTTGTCCTAAGTCAATTTTTTTGACCTTTGACCAACAATATCTATAAATATATATTATTTCAAGTTATAAGTGTTATATATATGGTGTCCACCTTTATATATATTTTTTTTGTTATGAAGAGTCAAAGTTTAAAAAGTTTGACTTAAGACAAAACTAGATTGACACTATATTGATTGACACTATATTTGTGGACAGAGAGAGTACATTGAAAAAAAACAAAAGGAGCATGTTCTTAAACTAAATAAAGGAATATCCACAATGTAAAACAATTAATACAGAAAATACCTTTGCAGGAGGTGGAAGAACATATGGCTTGGAAGTCCAGCAGATTGCCCATTAGTTCCTTTGTTATCCTGTGTGATGGGAAGCGGTACCAGCCTCCATCGTTTCGAGGTGGCTGGAAGGAGCTGTCCGTGCACACTGGAACTGCCCAGAAGGTCTCATTTGCACACTGGTACCATCCACCATTCGATGTGCTCACGAACGGTCTGCGTCGGCTCCGGATGCTTTGGTTCGTCCGGCCACATCCAACAGCACGGCGAGGCGCAGTGCGTTAAACAAGATCTCAGCCGTCCTCTGAGCACAGGACTGAAACAACTTTGCTGTGCGTTGACTGAGACTGAAAGACTGGCTGAGAATGGATTAACACGTTGATAAATAAAGGGGTATTATTGACCACTCAATGGTCGTGGGCGTAAGATGAATAGTGAAATTGAGTTGAAGAAGCATAATAATATGTCGTCGCAGCGAGCAATTTGTAACTGAACTTGTTTTTGTAAACGTTCCTGATGGTGTTGCAAAATGCGTTTGTTGTAGGGCCTACATTGCAAGGCTAACGTTCTTTTTTCAATGGTTATTTCTTACAGGTGGCCAAAAATTTGTCCTTATTTAGTCAAATATCCGCCAAACTCTGGATTCGAGCTTGTGGGCCATTATGATGTTGATAATTGGCTAAAACACTTGAGAAAGATACAATTTATACCAGAGATATACTCCCTCCGGTTTTGAACAGTTGTCGTTTTGGACATGATTAAGGATACCAAGAAGTGATTAATCAGGGGGTATTTTTCTCCGTCTGCCCTCATCAAATAGCCTCGGAGGTCCTTCCCATACAATAGTCTCTATCTGCCTGGGAACATTGTATTTTTGCACGGACGCGAGTGTTTTTCCATGGCGATGTTGCGCTTCTCAATATTTCGCTGCTGGGCAGCTGACGATTGCTATTCTTCTTCTATTTAAACGGCACACTCCCGTCACTTGCTCCTCGTCAAGAACTCGCTGCTGATGCTAAACCTCCTGCATCCCTGCAATGGAGTTTGATCTAAACCTCCTGCCTCCCGGTAATGTGTTGGCTTCTTTTTCATTTGCCATCGAACTTGTCTTTTTTTTTTTTCATTTGCCATGGAACAATCATTTTCTTATGATGTTTTTGTTCTTTTGCGCCTTGTCTACTTGTGTTTGACAGCCCTGAGAGGGAGAGTTTCCAACCTCCTATAACATTTTACAACAAAACGCGGCCTAACCTTGTATTTTGTCTCGTGCCTCCTCTTCCATTTCTTTCTGACCGTGTTCTGATTTTTTTTTTTTTTTGGCTTTCACAAGTCCTAAAGATCATATATTGAAAGAACGGAGGGAGCATGAATTTTTAAACTGAATGGAGTTAACAACACACATTTTCCTTTAAGTACAAATTGAAAGTATTTTTTTTCAAAGTAACATAGTAGAGACGCAGACACTCACCAACATGCACGAGTACTCACCTCTATGAACACACATATACACGCCCTATCCTTATGAGCGCCTCCGAAAGAGCCGGCTTAACCTTGAGATTCACGTTCACGAAGTCATCATAGGTGTCTCGCTATGCCAGTCTGAGACTTGAGTCCAAGTGGGTTGGTTCCACCATATATAACATACCCAACCAGCTGAGCTGTGATCATTTTGAATGTAAAGCAATTATTGACAAAGTTGGCGATGTTGGTGGATCACACTACATCGCTATGAAGAAGTGTGATCATCTTTTACAAAGAAATCATGAAGATCTTTGTGACTGGGTTCAGAAATCACAAAGTACCATGACTAAAATTCAGTAAAACTGGGATGATGAGGAGAAATATGGATGGATGAATAAGATTGAAGTTAACCAGGTGAAAAAAAGTTTATTAGGCAAATGACCACTAGTGTTAATTTGTAAAGACTCACATAGCTAGGTGCATGGACACTTATATGAATTGTATCTTGTCGTTGCTACACATCTAGTGTGATAACTACTGTTATGTCATTGTCCCTATCTAGTTGACGTTGTCTAAATTCTGTGAGGTGATCATTTTGGATAGGAATTATGTGTGATTTAAAATTTCAATTCTGCGTGATTTGAATTTGGTACAACATACATTTTGTGCAAGTAAAGAACCCATGGCAGGCAGGATGATGAAAAAAAAAAGAAAAAGAAAGAAAAACTAGACCAAGAGGAGAGACATTCCCATGGCATTCTTTTAAGGAGTGCCAAGACTCGAATCCGGGGTGGCTGGGAGTTCACTGGCTCCACCAACCACTCCACCCAGGAGAGCTGGCGGCAGGCAGGATGATGCCATCTACTTGCCACTTGTGGTAGGCACAGCAATCGCACAGTGGTGGACCGTTTGCCTGCCACTGCGCGCCTATTTTGTCCGCCACTGCTGGTTTCGATTTTCGATTGTACTTCCTCCGTCCATAAATATAAGCATTTGTTGATTTTCAGCTTACTCGTTTGACCACTCGTCTTATTTAAAAAAGTTGTAAAAATATAAAAACAAATAAACCATACTTAAAGTATATTTTAGTGTTAAAACACGTCATAATTAAATTACTAATATTTGTATAATTTTTTTGAATAAGACGAGTGGTCAAACGAGTTAGCTGAAAGTCTCCGAATCTTTATATTTATGGACGGAGGAAGTACTACGTTCTCGGCAATACTCGGATCCTCCTTCTCCGTCGCCAACCTCAACATGGTATCGTATAGCTAAAAGTTGGTGGACGTTTCTTCAGGTTCAACTTCAGTTCGTTGTCTTCATTAGTTGCCGGTGCCTCTCTTTATGTGTAGGTTAATATAATCGTCAATAGGGACTGCAAGCTGTTTCCCAAACTTTGTTAAACGAGACAGATATTTATCAAAGTATGAGCTCCTTGCTGCATAGTGTCCTAAAAAATTTCTGTCGGGTATCAACTTACCCTTCATGCATTGGAGGAGACCTCATTTTCATACATGTTCCAACAAGACAAAAAGTACAATAATATTTAAATGTTGAGCTGTGTCGGCATTGGCATGAGGACTCATATTTGGTGCAAAAATATCTTGGGAAGCTCTAGCACCTGTACAAAGTATATAGTAAGAGTCTGATGCCGCGTAGGACTCCGCCCCCGACATGAATTTGGCTGACGCGTTCGCCTCTCGTGAGGCCGCGTTCTCTCGACGCCATCGTGGCCGCCTCCCCCGGCCGCCACGACGGCCGCCACGACGCGTCCGTACGTCGGTGCCGCCGCCGGGCCGGCGTGGGCTGCGACGCAGGCTAGTGGCGCCCCAAGCGGCTGGGCTCTTCTGCCACGTCGCGGAGGAGGAGCGGCGTTGGAGCGGCCTGTTTGATGACCGGAGAACAACAGGGAAGAGGAGGCTGCCAAACCGGCCCAACAGCGAGGCTGACGGAGAGCTCGACTAGTGGTTGGGCCTCGCCGACACTCTAGCTAGGGCCGTCGCGTGGAGATGGCGACCAGCGACGGCGGGAACAGCAGTGGGCCGGTCGCGATGCCGACACCACCTCGGCCCGTGTTCGGGCGTCCCTATAAGAGAATAGAATTGGTGGAATGCGTGGAATGTATTTCTATGAGCTCCTCGGCTGGTATATATGAGAGTACATGACTTGGAGGGCAAGGCACCTCCAGAGATACATATGGCAGTCCGTGATATACAATATCTAGCCTTCCAAATATACTCTAATATCCCCCCGCAGTCACAGCGGGAGCACCGCAGACGATGAGACTGGAGAAGAAGCCGAAGGTAGAAGCCGACGGACTGACATCCCCCGCAGTTGTAACGCCGTGGAGGTGCGAATTCTGCGACTGGAGAGAAAACCGGCGAGTAGCTCATGCGGATGATAGCCCTTTGTGCCAAGTGTCGAGGTAGCCAAAAGCGTGGGCGAGTAGCCGTGGTCGATGAGTCGTGCTTGAGGTAGCCGTGGTCGACGAAGCCGAAGTAGGGGTTGCCGATGTCGAGGAAGCCACACATGAAGCCGCGGGCGCAAGGAGGCGCCAATGTGAGGGTGCGCGAGGAAGCGTCGGAAGAAGACGTCTAAGCGATCGAGGCACCGTGAGGAGGAAGGTCGATGCCGAAGTCGACGCTGTCGAAACCGCCATTGGCGAGGCATGCGCCGGGTTTGCCAGGCCTGGGAACGCGTCGGGGAAGAAGGCACGCACCGGTGTTGCCAATACTGGACGCACGAAGGTAGGGACCATCACGATCATACACCAGTGTCGGAGAGGACCAGCAGAGAAGGCCTCCACGACGGTCGCGACGCGTAGAGCGGCGAGGAGGAGAGTGCCGGCACAGCCGCAGTTGTCGGAGTAGATGAAGTAGTCGAGGAAGAGACGATGACTCTAGCGACATGGTCGTGGTGGACGAAGACCGAAGACGTAGCTAAACCGGCGGCCAGAGGTGGCAACGCAGGTAGCCAGAAGATGCGCGGCGGCGGTGCTCGAAGTAGAAGGCGCAGAGCTCGACGACGTGACGAAGACCATGCGCGTAGACGATCAGGGGATCGTCGGTGCGCAGGAACGGCGATGAAAATGCAGCGACGTGCCACAGTAGACGGAGTCGCGCCTTGGAGGGCGTTTCTCACATCAGTGGCTACCACGGGCGGCGGCGCTGCGGCCCGAGGAGGCGACGCAGCGGCAGCCCGAAGCTTGAAGGCGTGGTATGCGGCCTCGATGACGCAGCGCGCAAGGGCGGCTGATCAGACCGACATGCGCGCGGGATTACGACGATGCCGCACGGTTGAAGATGTGGTGGCGGCGATATCGAGATCGTCCCGACGGTGGCAGCGACGAGGAACCGGCGTGAAGACGTGTAGTCAAGGTAGCGGGACAGCGACGCATGAAGGCGTCCCTTGAGCGCCGAGCGTTCAGCTGTGCGTGCACGAGTTGTTGATGATGTGCAGGCCGGTGTTGTCGATGCCGATGTCGGAGTAGAGGCACGCGAGCTCGACGGCCGGTGTTGTACCAAATTTAAAATGTATGTCGGAGTAGACACAGGACACGCGATGCGAAAGCAGTGGTAGGCTAGGGTTAGGTCACAGGATCGTAACCCTCGCTGATGCCACGCGAGCCATTGTACATGTTCGTGCAATGGCTTCGGCTTAGCGGTGTACCTCTAAGTTAAACCGTAGCAGAAGCTTGAAAACATCTCTTAGCCATTGTTGCAGACGGTGAGAGGCGCTGGTTGTGCCGACCTGGTGAGTGTGGGATGCATCAGGAGCCTTGCCCATGGGTGTAGACAAAGATTCCTCACTCGTACGTTCAGCGAACCAAGAAGGAAACTAATTGTCAAAGGAGCATCACAGTGTATTGGCTGATGCAGAAATGTAGTACCACGACGTTCCGATGTTTCTCCGCCTTTTCTATATTAGCTGGGAAAAAGCATCCATAATTTCTTTTCTTTTTTCCCCTTTCTTGGGTAAGGGTTACTCTCATTGGCAGTGCCAGCCTTCCATTTTTGGGAATATGAAAAACTCAGCAAGCCTTGTGGCCTCACCTATTCCTTTTGTCTAGTGCCTCCTCTTTCCGTTCTTTATGGCCTTCACTATTGTGACCAGCTCTGTTTTTCATGTAGCCCTAGCTATATTACTCCAATTCGTAAATAAGTGGCATGTAGGCGACCTAATCCATGAAACTGAACTAGGTTTTCAGTTTATCTATTAAAAGGAAATGAACTTCAAACACATTGGCTCTAAAAATAGGAAAATGGCATAGAAATTCCCATACTACAGAAAAATCTGATCTTCATTCTGTTACTCACACAATATCAGAACGAAATCCAACCGTCCGTTCCGCACGCACTTCTTAGCGAAGCTTTGTAGCACCCAGGTCGCCACAGCTATCCATCGCATTCGCAGGCGTGGGCGCGCTCAGATCGTGGTCTTGTACGTTGCGGTGCTGGCCGAAGTACTTGAGGGATAAGGCGGCAACTGAAGGTGTCCAGGCATGTCAGATTTGGTTCTAGAGGTGAGGACCGAGGCAACCAATAAGGAGTCCGTAAATGACGTGTCAATCACCATGATTTTTTTAGATAATGGTCAATCACCATGATCAAGCCATGAAGACAGGACATATTTAGAGGAGGATCGGACGAAGCTGATCTAGATGTGTTTGGTTGTTGTTTGTGCATGCCTTCCGGCGGGTTTGAGATGGCAGCCCAGAACAGTGGCAATGCAAGTGCGGCAGCAGCTACAGCTGCTCCTGGTGCAACGACTGGATGCTGTGCAACGAGGAGAGGGTGACCATATGCTCATTCAAGTGTTGCTTCCTGCCTTGTAATCGAGGTGTAATCGAGGGAGGCGGCAGCTAGATGCATGTCCTAGCACATGCAGAACCACCGTTGTTCATGAGGCTGATGAGGGGGGGAGCATCCCCACCTTTTCATTTCATTTCAAAAGTCCATACATAAGACCAGGTCAAAAAAAAAAGTCCATACATAAGAATGATTTTACATGGCTTTTAGTTAGGTACAGAGGGGGATTGGGAGGGGAACATCGAGGCCCAAATTTAGGCAACATGCCGATCAGCTCGCGGCAACCTACAAGACCAAAGCTCAGCATCTTCACGACATTTAGCGAATCGAAGAGCCGGGTATAGCACAGGGGCATGGAGCGGAAGACGACATCATGACGGTGGTTCCATAGCCACCAACAACAGAGAAGGAGGAAGGCATTGAATTGTGCAGCCGGCATGGTGATTGGGGACTGAACTTGCCATAAGCTTGAGACTGCTTCTTCAGAGAGATCAATTCCAATCCGTCGCCAAAAACCAGCAGCAAACGGGCAGCCAGCAATGAGGTGTGATGTAGTTTCGACTTCTAAACCACACACAACTCCCAAAGGTTGGAGTCTGCACAATGTTTCTTGAGCAGATTTTCCTTGGTATGAATTCTATTCTGCACAAGCAGCCATTCAAAGAACTTGACTCTCGGTGGTGCACAATTAAATATGTACTCACAGCCAGCCCCATTGGAAACAGCTGATTTGTAGATAGTAGATGAGCTGAGACGGTGAGCTTTATCTTCTCAGGGGCACACCCTCACATCGGTATGATCTGTTAGAACAATGTCAGCAAGCAGTTTGGACAGCTTCGAGAACTCCTCGGTAGCTGGTGTAGAGAGCCGAGGAACAAAAGCTAGGCGCAGCGCAGAGCTCATCACGTTTTTCACCGATGTTTCCAAGCGCCTCGGGAAGAGTTATCTTTTCTGCTTAACGGTCCGCCAACCTTGGAAACGGTTTTATGAAAATAGCGACTCAGATTCTTAACCAAATAACAAATAAGGCCAGTTTAGTTGGTTACATTGGGGATGTTATTTTTTATGTATTCTACGGTATCCAGCCAGCACAATTATTGCCGGGGTAATTACGCTAGTTGTCCTAGTAAAGGTTTCATTGAAAAATATGGAGGGAGCATGTGTTTTAACTAAATAACACAGTGGAAAATACCTTTGTAGAAGGTGGAAGAACTTATCGGCACCATAAACCAGGGGAAAGAGATGAGCTACCGTTTGAATATGAAACATGAACATCGATTAAAACAAAATAATTTTTTTGCGATTGATTAAAACAAAATAACTTATTTCACATTTGGATGCCTCAGGATTCTTGCTACTTCCACAAAAAAGGTGTACCAGAGAACACCTCTTTTTTTTAATGTTTTTGTTCGATTAATGCAAGTTCTGTCTTTCATGTGTCCGTGAGTTTTTGATCCGCGTGTTTTTTCTTGTGTGCACGTGTGAGTCATGTTAGATTGGCTACGTTTTTAGGTGCAACGTATATCCTTGATGTGCAAGTAGAAGTATTTATGTACGACGCGGTGTTGGTGGAATCCCGCAACCGTCGAGGGAGTTATGCATATATAAAAGCATACTGAAACATGGCAGATGAAAGAGAGAAAACAAAAGAGGAGCGCGCTTACATGTTCTGTTGTCTTTATTAATTGAACCATGTGCCATCTTCAGACTTCTAGTAGCATGTAAGATAGGTACTATCAGACTTTTTTGAATGAAGGTACTATCAGACTTGTCGCCCATAATCTTATTATCTAAGGTGATGTTTGGCAATTGGGAAATGAAAGAGGGATTCGGATTGGGAAATGAATCTTTAGGGAATGGAGGGTTGAGATGTAATATGATAGATGAATGAAAGGTCTAGATTTTTCTACTCATTTCCCAATCTCAATCCCACCCCACATTTTCCAATTCCCAAACATCACCTAAGAAAGTTATGTAATCTGGCGGTTGGTGAAGCACAATTGGCATAAGAGCTGCTAGACTTGACCGGAGACGCCGCACCCCTACTCTCCAAAAGTGTTGCCCATATAAAAGTAATGCACAGGTTCTAATGGAACACATTGATCACTGATGAATATGTTGAAATGGCATTGGTGGCCGACGATTCCATGGACAGCTCACAGTGTCGAGCAGGGAGTGGGATGCATGAGGAACGCAAGCTGAAGATCACTCGCCAATGGGTTCAGGACAATGGGGCCTTCTTTGAAGTCCAGCAGATTGCCCATCAGTTTCTTCGCCATCCTGTGTGATGGGATGCAGCGCTCGGTGGTACCAGCCTCCATAGACACGAGGTAGCTGGAAGGAGCTGTCCGTGCACGCTGAAGGTGCACAAAAAGTCTCATTTGCATGCACTGCAACACACGCAGAGGCTGTGTGCCACCATTCGATGTGCTCACGAACGGCCTGCGTCGATCGGTTCCGGATGCTTTGGTTCGTCCGGCCACATCCAACAGCACGGCGAGGCGCAGTGCGTTAAACAAGATCTCAGCCGTCCTTTGAGCACAGGATTGAAACAACCTTGCTGTGCGTTGACTGAGACGGAAAGACTGGCTGGAATCTACGCATGTGGGAGCAAGATGACTAGTGAATTTACTGAGTTAAATAGACATACTACTTTTAGTCGGAGTGAGGAAACTGTAACTCTGTGATTGAACCAACAGGAACTCTTGTTTTGGCACACATTCCTGATGGGGTTGCAAAACCTGTTTGTAATTAAGCCCGTTCCAACGGTTTTCTTACAAGTGGCCAACAGTTTGTGGTTATTAGTCAAATGTCCACCAAAACTCTTGGATCAAGTTTTGTGGGCAATTATGATTTTGGTAATTTGCGAAAAGAGTTGAGAAAGATACAATACATATTAGAGCTATTGTTGGCCACTGCACTTAAGAGAAAAGCTATATCGAATGATGGAAGGTCTTATGTACTGCTCACATTAGTAGATTTTTAAAACTCACACGAAATAAATTTGTGGAATTGACAAAATTGTAATGTTGCAAGAAGTAGATCACAACTTCATTGCTGGTTGGTGAAACGAGAGATCAAGAGTTGCCTTCCCGGGAAGCCATATGCTAGAGCCACTCATTTTGGTTTGATATCCGTGACTCCTCCACACGAGCTCATCGAACGACACCAAAGATGTCTTTGGTTTTCTATTTCCCTTGGTGAAACACTAGCTTGTTTTGTTCGAGTCATAGCCAACTTGCGTGGGTAAAGTTCTGCTACGGAGTAGCCTGCAAACTTGATGAGTTTTTGCCTAGCCAGATAAGTCCAAAAGCAATGTTTTTGGCTGGAAGCCAGTGCCTAACAATTACAGTATTACACATAGAGACGCATCTAAGATGGTTGATAAAGTCCACATAAACCACGGATATCTAGCCGTTGCAGATTCTACGTCACAGACATTTTGGGTAGGAAATTTCACAAAGTGGTTCGTTGGTTGGTTGGTGATACATTAACAATAGCTGCATCAGTTCATTCCCGCTTGGCTGTAGGCTCTAGCTGGCCATAAGTACTTCGGAGAGCTAGATGATCAGCAACCATAAGGATGTCGAAATGAACAGTAGTGGGATGCATAGGGAACTAAACTGCCAAACGTAATGTTGTAGGGATTTGTCTACACCGTATTTCAAAACTAATATAAGAATTACTTATATAATATCTCATGAAGTCTGTATTTTTTCTATACCATAGATCTCAAAGTCCCGTGATACCAGCCACTACCCAATAACTATGCAAAAAAAGGCCTCTACTGGTACTTTGGTTTTGAGCTTTTCACGCTTGGAAAGACACAAGGATGTGAGTGGGTTACAGCGTCAGGTCATTTATAGGAAGCGAACCACCACACGCAATCCTGTCGACCGGCAGGACTCGAAGGCAAGGTTTACCTTACCGATCAGGCCATGGGTACCGGAGGGCACTGGTTTTGCCAAAAAACCGGTGGAAACCGGTCAAATTTTGTTAAAATAAATTCGTTCGAATTTCGGATCTGAAACCGGTAGCCGTTTGAACCCGCTATCCCGATTACCGTGAAAACCGGTCTGGTTTTGAAACTCTTGCTCGAAGGGTCGAAGTTGTTCATGCCAAAATCATGATATAGAGTTTCACACCTTTGCGCACAACTTTGCTTGAGGGCTGAAAATGAGGACAAAATATGGCAGGGAGCGAAGGCAGTTCCTTATGAACACATGGCTCAGACGAAGATGCATATGTTGACAAAGGTGCTCGGAATCAAGTGGTAAATTTGAAGGCTCAAAAGGTGAAGGATATTTTTCAAAAATATCAACAAGGAAGTAAAGCTCCGGGCTTTGATGAAATATATAGCTTCGTTATGATGGGGACAAAGGTGCTCGGAATCAAGTGGTGAGTTTGAAGGCTCAAGGCTAGTTTTGGGTTTGAGGCCTATATATAGTAGTCGTTGCTTAAAAGTGCCCAGAAAACCAAGTCACGGTATGATCTACCGTATCATAAGGTGATCACTTGCACCGTATCATACGGTGGCTAACTGCTCATCTGCCAGAGACTTCTTTGCTTCAGGTATCACCGTATCATGCGGTGACCCCCACCGTATCATAGGGTGGCTTTTTCTCTTCCGTCTTCCAGCTCCTTCGTTGGAAATCATACAGTGACCACCATATCATACAGTGACTCCTTTACCGTATCATACGGTGACTATGTCTTCATCCTACTTACCAGAGCCTCCAAGTCTGCGGACTTTTCTCCTGCGTCCACAGTATCATCATAAGGTGACACCCACGGTATCCTACGGAGATCATTAATTCTTCATCTCTACCAGAGACTCTCCTTTCTCTGCATTTTCTGCCGCAGTCACCACATCATACAGTCTCACTGTATGAACTGTATTATCTACATCTATCATATAGTCTCATGAAACTAGAAGAGAGATATAAAAGATTTGTGAACAATATTACTGCCACTATGTCGGATGAACAAATGACCAAAATAAAATTTATATATCCTCAGATGTTATACAACTTTGTAGTTCAACACTTTTTAATTTCAATTAATTTTGCTAATTAAAGTACATTTGAATTTTCTCAAATTTGAAATTTGAATTTTTCAAATGACCTAGTATGGAGAAACAACCAAAATGAGAGTTGCAGATCACAATAAGTTGTGAAACTTTGTAGTTGACTACTTTTTTATTTGAAATCATCTTGTGAACGAAAACTATGTTTGAATTTATCAAATTTGAAATTCAAATTTTGTAAACAACATTGGATGGAGAAACTACCAAAATGAAATTTGTAGATCTTGAAAAGTGATGAAAAATTTTAGTTAATAATGTTTTAATTTGAATACATTTAGGGCCTTAAACAAGCATTTACACTCGGTTAAGTATAATATGTGAGGAATCAAAATAGAGTATAGATGCATGTGACTGTGGTGGAGAGGTAGAGGAGGTTACGAGTGAAGGGGAGGTCGCGGGTTCGGATCCCCCCGGCCGCGAGTAGCGCACGAAATTTGCGCGAAAAATGCGCAACTTGCGACTTGTTGAAGGGGACTGGCTGGCCGGTGGGGGCGCCCCTCATTAAAAAAAGTTTATTTGCTATTTTCTTGAGATTTTTTTTCTTTTCACACTTTGCCGAGTGTCGTGTTTTGCCGAGTGCAAAATGATACATGGCAAAGTCGCTTTGCCGAGTGCTAGAGTCGCTTTGCCGAGTGCCTATGGCACTGGACAAACAGCAGGTTTCCCGTAGTGTGCAAAGCTTGGGCCCATATATAGCTTAGTACTCCGTGCGTGGAGTAGCAAAATGGATGCAATAATCTCTCGACTTCTTTGCTTGCTATTTGGTGGATGCACAGGAGACGTTGAGCTAACGTTGGAATGGGATGCCCTAGGAATATGAGCTCAAGGCACAGGATCATCGGTACCTCCTCATTCGCACGTTACTGCGTCGTCTGGCAAGGAGGCTCTGTTTTCTAGGCGCTTTGTTTTGGCTGCTCAGTACGCAGACGGGAGGAAGTCTACCTTAGCAAGAGAATAAGAGGACGCGCTTGTAGCAGATCTATTTTCCTATCCTTCAAGAGATACCAAAAAGAAGAGGCACCATGTTGGAAACTGTTGGATCAAGCAAACCGTACGGCCAAACAACGGTGGGACCGACCCCACCTACTGCGTACCGAGGGGAGCGGCGTATTCCCACGAGGGAGCGGAGCTCACCCTGCACGCCATGGCCTCAAGGAAGACCGAGCTCCAAAATCCAAATTCTACGTCCATGGCAAGATTTGGTTAAATTAATAAGGTAGCCCGAGGCGATCGAGGCCGTCCCTCGTCTCTCTGTGTAGCAAAGATTGCTTGAGGTATTTTGTAACTGATTGATTCGTGGAGCGAAGATTTCTCGGGAGCAAACGAGGCGGTGCTCAGGAAAAATGAGTTTTACGAGGCGGACAGGCAGGGTTGAGCGTGGAGCGCTCCCTCGCGGAGACGGTGGTGCTGAAATGGGCGGAATGTCGTGAAGCATGGACGGACGGCCAGGTATTCTTGGAGGATGGGAAAAACTCTTTTGCAACTCTCTTTCAGTAGAAATGGAATTCGGCAAACGTCAAGTACGTCACCATTCGTATTCCATTGATCGAAGCTGTCATGTACTGATGAGAAGAAGAACATGAATCTGTTCGACTCCTCTGTAACTCACCTCCGCAAACTTGTATGCGGTCTGTCCGCTGCGCCGCCGGGCGTCCGGGGGACAAGTAACCCAATCAGGCCAGGAGACGCTCGTCTTCTAGTGGAAATTCGTGGTTATCTCGTCCATTTGCCGCGCAGCCAAACGACGGAGCTACGGGGCCAAGGGCCATGGCCACGGTCTGCTGAGTGAAATGAGTGAACCGGCAAAGACGGCCGGTCTGGACTTCTGTGTGAGCCCAATATGGCGGCCTAGCTCAGTTAGCCCAACCTGTCTAGCTATTTCGGAAGCTCGAGAAAACAAAACCAGTTGCTGTGGCACTGCACTATGCGATGAGATGACCTTTTTCTCGGCAATGCCCGGATCCTTCTTCATCTCTGCCGCCGACCTGAACGTGGTATAGTATAGCTAAACGTTGGTCGACGTTTCTCCAGGTCGAACTTCTCTGTTTCTAACCCTTAAAGAACCAGTTGGGACAAAAAAAGTTTTGACCTACCAGAATCTACCCCACCTGTATATTAACCGTTGATCAAAACTAAAGTCTTTTGATCTACCATCAGATCCTACCATAAATGGGCCCGGGTCCGCGGAAGGGGAACAAACCATGGGACATTGCATCACGCTCAGTACAATTGCGATGACGATCCACGAATTTTTCTCACCCCCAACGCCACCGTACCCGCCCGCCACCCATGGAACGAGATTTTAGGGATTGTGATTGATTCCTTGCCGCGATTGCCCCCCGCCCCCTCGTCATTTGCAGTTGAGCTTCCATAATCCCCACCAGAGGAAGATGGATCAGGTGCAAGGTGAAGCGCGACGCGGAGCGGAGCGACGGCTGCGCGGAGCCGCCACAGCGATGGTGAGCGATGCTTGGCGAGGCGAGGCGAGGGGGTCAGCAACGGCGGCGTGGCGCGGCGGCAATGGCGTGCTGCTCTTCACGGGGCGGCGACCAGCTCGGGCGGTGATGGCGAGATCTCACGGGCCAGTCCGTCGTCGTCCGGAAGACCCCATCGCCGGGCCCCGACCCTTCAAGCACTTCGCGAGATTCCGCCTCAGCTTCCGATCCTTCCCCTCCCGCCGCGCCTCCGCCGGCGACCTCGCTGCAAACAACTTATCGGCCCCCGTCCCCGCCGCCTTCCTCGCGTCCCCGACCCTCAGCTCCCTCGACCTCAGCTTCAACCTCCTCTCACGCGCTTCGCCGCACCTCGCCGACCTCTCCCCCGAGTTGCGTTGCCGACTGCAACGAGAGCGGTCTCGTCCGCTGCCCCGATCCACGCTTCTTACCTATTCGTTGATTCTTGTCTTGCATTCCAATGCCTACGATTTGGATGGATAGCATAAGGTTCGATTTCGTGCTTCTGACTTCTATTTTCTTCTGAATTTTATTCCATTGATTTTTTTGCGAAATTCCCTTGATATTTGTGATTTTAATCTCTGCGCATCGGTCTGCCATTGATGCACTGCACCTCGATCTATGAGTTAGTCCTGCCGATCATCTCATGTTCCTACTCAGGAAGTTTATCTTCCTATAATGAATTTATTTTCATTAACTTGTTATGTATTTGCTCCCCCTGATGCAATATGTGGTTTGTTTCTCTCATCAGGTTGCATTAGTCACTGGCCTGATCACGGGGCCTGCTCATTCAGTCTGTTGTAGCACCTCTCACATAACATGGTTTTGCTTAGCACTGAAAAATTCGTCACATATCAAGATTTTTTTTCAGATAAGGGAAAATACCAGTCTCCTCAAAGTTTGCTTCTCCGGTAGTGCATATTTGAAGTTGTTTTTGTATCTGGTTACAGTCAACGGCTGAATGGATGCTTGACTTAATTTCCTTGTTCGATATGCAGGGGAGCTTTGGGAGACAAAAATTAAACTGACTAATGAGGTTTTGATTGTGTAGTCAGGTTCACCAGTCTTTTGAATATATCATTGTTCTAAAAATTCATATCTATTATAAATCTTAATCTACCAAAAGGTCATGCTTAGAATTTTTTAGTTACTACACATCAATGGTTAAGAAGCGAATAATCATTTGGGGTCCTAAGCAGCTTTGAAAATTAACTTTATTGATTATCTTTTCTTAGAATTACTTTTAATTAACTTTTTACGTTGTTTGCAAAAATCATCATGAGTGCATAATAACACTAGCAGTTAAACTCAGGAATAAAATGCTACTGCATATATAATTCTGATGGGGGTCCCACTTTACTCAGGAATAACTCCTGCATGTATTATTCTGATGGACATACTTCTTTGTGTTCCACGACAAGTAGATATCTGACATAACACAAAACATGTTATGACCTCTTAATTGGCTGATTTGAGCAGACCATAGACTCATGTTCGATTCAGGTTGATTTGCTTGTAGGCTGGGAAAACATACATGTTACAATTTTTTCTTTTCAAATCAATGATTTGTAATATAAATGTTTTCAGAGAAATTCACACAGCTATCTTGCATCGCATCACACGGGCGGCTCTGCAATGATTTGTGAAATTCACATCTAGATTACCAATTTTGTGCAACTTCGGTCGGTATTTTATAAATGACAGCTTGGTTGGCTCATACTCATGACAGCTTCGCTTGGCTCGGCATATGTGTGTCATTCTCTCTTGCTGATACATAGCTGAACACATAGCTTTGCTATTTTGTATATCCTGCAATTGTACTTAATCATTTGAATATCATTTTTTTTCTTTTTGTCATGCCATGCATCTTGCTGATGAGACATTTAGGTAAAAGCATAAATTTCTGATTCTTGCTAATCTGGTGAGGCCTGTAACCCAATCATGACCCAATAAAAAGGGTCACCAAATTTGTCTTCAATATGCACACAACTGCAAAAAGAAGAAATCTTAAATACAATGGGGATGGGGGACTATGAAAGGGTGCACGATAATTAAGAACAACTGACAAAGCAACAAGGAATTGGTTGGGTCAATATACCTCATTTTGTTATTGAACCTTGCTGTAGATCATGGATACACGGGATGCTGTCCTTGATGTTGGTGGCGTTATGATGTGAAGATTCTGTAAGTGGAATTTGTTAGTGAAATTTGGCCTAGGGCAGGTTTAGGCTTTTCCCTTGCAATCCAAATTTGTTACGCCACTCATCTACCAAATCAATTTGGGGTGATGAGGACATGCATAAATTAACTTGATTTTCTTTTATTTTCCTGTATGTGGCTACAGAACCAATTTGGGGATGACATTTCATGAGGAAATACAGTGGTTATAATATTTAGTTCACTTTGAATTAAATATTTTTTTCTTCGCGTCTTTCTTTGAGATCATTGCACATGCAGAATTAGTTTCTTATCCCTTTGGTTCAGGCTACTTTACAAGCATCAGTGATATGCTCTTTAAAAAATGTGCTCGTACAGTCATGATCTACTTATGCAGTCATGTGTTACCTGCGATACTTAGATCCAACTGTGTTTTGTCATGCATTTAAAATTGCGATAATCTTTGGTTCTCTTTGAATTAACATTTCTTGTTGTCTTTCTTTGAGATCATTGTGCATGCAGGATTAGTTTCTCATCCCTTTGCTTCAGGGTACTTTGCAAGTATCTGTGATATGCTCATTAAAAATGTGCTCGTGGAAGCATCAGTGATATGCTCAATTCTAAAGGGGTTTCCGAAGCTGCAGTGTCGGGGAAAGCCACGGCAACAGCTGCACGATTACCAAATAAATCTTGTCAACCATCAACCAGGTGTGTGTGTGTGTGTGGTCACTGTTTCTTTTGTGTTTGATGTGTGTTTGATATTTCAGGCCTTCACTCTACAGCCTCTTGCAGTAAAAAATTTAGTTTTTGTTGTGTAGTTTAATTTTTGATTATACAGTTGAATTGAACAATTTGCGTCGTGCAGATTATCTGTGTGAGAATAGTAGCGAATCGGTTTTGGTGCACAGTGATGTTAGTTACCCTGGTACTTAATTTGCCTTTTAGATGGGAATTCATGTGTTAGCGATCCTGCTTGCATGTGCATTTGATTCAGATTTTTAGTGCATGCAACAGCTGAAAACGTGCGCACTTCAAAAACATTCATTAGTGAGAGTGTGCAATTTCAGTGAGCGTTGTGGGAAAAAAATGTTTCAATAATTAATACATTAGTTAACCTTTTTCATTTAGCTTCAAAAACAGTGACATGATTGAATTATTGATTAGTTAACCTTTTTCATTTTAATTTTTTTCACATTAGTTCATGGGACTTTCTGGACAAAGGGACTAGGTGGATGCTCTTTTTTACGGTTTCCAAAATAATTAGTATTTTAATCTCAGAATTCTCCAAAACATGAGGAAGCAAGTAAATATATATGACTCAGGCACATATTTGGAGGTAATTGATCATTATTTGTGGTGCAGGTTTCGTTTCTGGAAGTAGATTATGCAGATTTATTTACAGAATATTGTAGCTGGAATGCACTTCAAAAAATTCTAATTTTGCAAGAGACTCCTTGTATATGATTCAGCACATACTTTGAGGTAATGGATCACTATTTAGTGCATATTTTATTTCTAAAAGTCGGCTATCCGGATTCAGTTTCTTTCTTTTTGTTGCATCGATCTCATTATATTGCAGCTGCCAAGTGGTTAAGAAAATCCTAATTTTGCAAGACTCCTTGTATATAGAAAATACAAGTTGATTGCATGTATGCTAATAGGGTTTTATTAGTGATGGAATCTTAGAAAAGATTATCCACTCACACATTTTCAAGTGATCTGCAATCTAACTAAAGTTACGGATGACGCGAGTAACTAAGGCTGCATCATCTCACAAGTTTATGTTGTAACTGCCTACACGCTGCATCAGCATGATATTAAAGAAAATAGCCCCTTGCCAATGTAAAAGTATGGGCATGGTAGTTAGTACTAGAATGTGCATATTAGTCTTGTTGCTCCAGCTATGTTTCTCTTCTTTTTATTCCTTGATTTTGAGATTCGGTGCTGTATATTTTGTGTTTCTAGGGTCTTGGGAGGATCACTGAGTAAAATGAGAAAAAAAGTAATTTTTAGAAGAACAACCAACAATTCATCTTCAACCAGTAATTTTTACATGACTATTGATTTTCAAAGACAATGAATCAAAATATATCCTTTTATTTTTTATCTTACGTCTTTTTTTTTGTCTTTCTTCCGAAAAGATAACGAATCAACAAGTGAATGAATAGTAATTTTTCTGTGCAAATGCCTTTTATTGAGACCTTTTTCCCTGCCACATTTATTTATTTACGTTTCTGGGAAGCAATTTTGCATCCTTATTTCTGTCAATCAGAGAGCTTTGACTGAGCTCGCCGGTCAAGCTTCAACAGTACTTTAAATTTCATTTCATCTGAATAATCAGAAGTATAGATTCAAAATAACTTGCAATCCATGAATTCAAAGGTATATCTTATGTTGCCTATATCCAGTTATTCATGCAACAAGTTTGATATATCTTGTAATTTGCCAGGGAGATTGATAAGTGCATAGTAGCAAGAAGGTTAATGCATATGATGTAAAGGGCATGGTTATACTATTACACCAGTACATTAATGATCCAGTTGCCCATGAAATCATTCATAGTGGTGCTATGTTTCATGTATATCTTGATGCTGTGATCCAAACATTTTATTTACCTTGTACATGTGGTGTTGTTCTAAAAATGAGGTGTCTCATAAGCCTCTTAATCCTTCAATTCTGTAGCTTATTAATTGTTAACAGGGACAACAAGCAGTTTGACAAACTTTTATTAAACGAGATTGATATTTATCGGTTATGCATCACGGTGCTTATTCACATGGTAAGTATGAGCTCCTTACTGAATAAAGTCCTAACAAATTTCTGTCGGATATCATCATACCCTTTACGCATTGGAGGACACCTTATTGCTCATTTATATTCCAACAACACAAACGTACAGTAATATTTAAATGTTGATCTGTGTTGGCATTGGCATGAGGACTCATTTCATTTGGTGCAAACATATCTTGGGGAGCTCAAGCACCTGCACAAGGTATATTATAATATATACACACAAGGGATATGCAGCTTGTGAGTGGGGCATTGGACAATAGTTGGATGTGAATTATAAATGGCAAGATGGTCGGTGACGAAAGAGCCTTCCACCGCACGCGAGTCACTGTGTTCGTGCAACAGCTTCGGCTTCGCAGTGTACCCTACCACTCGAATATAAGTAACCATAGTACAAACTTGCAAATTAACGTCTCTTAGCCGTTGTGGCAGAGATGGTGAGAGTGGGATGCATCAGGAGCCATGGATGTAGACACAGGTTCATCACACATACCTACAGTGAAACAATTCGGAAACCAAGCGACGAAAGTGCTTATTGGTTGATGCAGTTCCACGACATTCTGATCTTTCTCCGCCTTTTGGATAGTAGCTAGGACACAGCAATCCTTGCGGCCTAACCAGCTCCTTTGTCTAGTGCCTCCTCTTTCCTTTCTTTTTAACTGTGTTCTGATTTTTTGGCTTTCAAAATTGTGAGTGGCCCTGTTCTTGTAATCTATACTCCCGTTCATAAAAATATGTCATTCATGATAGCTAATTAATCTAGATCAAATTAAACTAGATTATTATCCTAAAGATTATACATTGAAAGAACGGAAGGCACATGTTTTTAACTAAATGAAGGGATATACACACTGTTGCCTTTAAGTATAAAAGGTTCTCAATAATTAACACAGTGGAAATTAGCTTTGTAGGAGTTGGAAGAACATATTGGCACCATAAACCAGGGGAAAGAGATGAGCTACCGTTTGAATATGAAACATGCACGTCGATTAATTAGATCCTTATAATTGGAATGGCTGGGCTGCCAGGATGGGCAAAGTCTGACAGTCCACAAATTAAAACAAAACAACGACTTACTAATTTAACATTAGCTGTTTTTGGATTCGTGCTATTTCTGAAAAGAAGTGTACCAGAGAACATCTCTCTTATTTTTATGTTAATGTTTTGATTAATGCAAGTTCTTCTTGCATGCGACCGTGATTTTTTTATCTGCACGTGTTTTCTTGCGTGCACGTGTGAGTCCATGTTCGATTGGCTAAGTTCTCGATCTCTTGCTGTGCAAGTAGAAGTGTTTCTATACAACGCGGAGTCCATGGAATATATATTCAGCAACGGTCCAGCTGGAGTTCTGCATATATAATCACACCCATGTAGTGTGCCTTGTGCAGTTGCGCCGTGTTAAAGAGTAGTGTTTTGTGCATAAGGAATAAATAGACTGAGAGTGACTGGAAATGAGAGGCATCATGATTTACTATGGTTTTCAACTTACGATACTGAGAGTGAGACTGAGACTGTACTAGACTGAGACTGAGAGTGACTGGAAATGTGACCAGAATTCCAGGGTTTGGTTATTTCCCCAAGCTCACCACCCTTTCTGATTTACTACGGTTTTCAACTTACGATATTAAAACAACAGTTTTAGTCCATTTTTTATGTCAATTGACAACTGAGGGAAAGAGAGAATACTACCAATCACCTGTTGTTGGAACTAAACGTTGTCAACCCTTAGCACTACAATTTTGCACTTTGAATTTGCTTTAAGATAAACTGTTTACATGTATCTATTGGTACCTAGAAACCATGGTGAATTAATTTCGACTGTTTTAGTTACAGTAGTACCTTAACTTGTGTTAAAGAACGGCTTGATTGTAAAAATGAGACCTAACGCAGAGTATGCCAGCCTCCTTATAATCTTGCTGGCACTTCTTTCAGATAATACACTTGAGACAAATTAAAACAGAGCTAAGTACACTCTGAAGAAATTAAATCCAATAGTAAGCCAAAGGAAAAGCATCGTGCTAAAGAAAATACAGAATTTAATTTCTCCAACCTGAAATAACCTGAACACTGTTGGCGTGATGAATTGTAACAATAAACCAAACATATCTCCTTGGAGTGAAGGCACGCCCAATGAATGTAGACTGTACGGTGAGAAGCTCTTTTACATGCTTCGCTTTTGTTTATTATTTGAACCATGTGCCATCTTCAGATTTCTAGTACTAGCATGTACTCCCTCTGTCTCTAAATATAGGCTTTCTAGCATTCAAACAAGAAAATAGTCAAGGTGTTAAAAAACTATCATACCCTTCATTTTTACCTCAACTCATCCCTCCACCAACCTCCCACCAACCACAGAGTTTGTCATATCTGTAGAACGCCCTATATTTAGGGAAAAATTGAAACTCCTAAAACGCCCTATATTAAAGGACGGAGGGAGTAAGAAGCAGTAATACTATCAGACTAGTAGTTCATACGGAATAATCTTATTATGTGCCGAAGTCATTCAAAGAGCTGGTTGGTGAAGCACTACTGACATTAGAGCTGCTAGACTTTAACTGGAGACGACGCACACCTACCCCCCAAAAGTTCTCCGTATACTACCATCATAAGGAATTCTGTACTGGTAGGTAAGTAATGCACAGGTTCTTGTTAGTTTATATTGGAACACACCGAAGAGAGGTGAAATGGTTTGGCAGCCGGCGATACCATGGAAGGCCCACCTTATTGAGCTGGGAGTGGGATGCATGGGGAACGCGAGCTGAAGATCACCCGCCACTAGGTTCAGAACTACTGGATTTACTTGGAAGTCAAGCAGAACGCCCGTCAGTTCGTTCACGCCTTCGTGTGACGGGAGGCAGCGCTCGGTGGTAGCAGCTTCCATCGACATGAGGTGGGTGGAAGGGGCTGTCTGCACACGCTGGAACTCCACAAAAGGTCAGATTTGCACGCACTGCAGCCAGCGGCGGAGACAAGGGGGGGGGGGGGGGGGGGGGGGGGGGCTGCGAGCAGGGGCCTGGCCCCCCCTAATGACGGTGTTTTTTGAGAGTAACCTCCTCTAATTATCTTGCTAATCGCATGATCACAGTAGCATGGCCCCCCGCATGATGATGTTTGTACGCTGGCAGCCCAGATAGAGCCCAACAAACAAAAGTTTTAAAGCCTTTTATATTCCATCCTGAATTAAAGAGGAAGCCTTATCTGGGGCACCCAATCTACACACGGTTCATCTGTCTGTTAAAAAAAAAAAAACCTGGTTCATCTTCCCCAAATCGCCTTCTTTCTCATCTACTCAAGTACGCACCGGCCCCAAAGCCGTCTGCCGAATGCGGCAATGCGGCATGGACGTGCAGAGATTTGCTCGCAATGGGTCGCTACTGGCCGTCTCCTGGATGTGTAGGTACTTGTCTCTCCAATCTTTCAATTTAGTTCATTCCAATCTCCAATTCAGGCTACAAACGGTTTAGATGTGAAATAATGGCAAGATCAACGAGGGTTCCCTAATCCACCCAAGATGATATGGCAAAATCAATCCATGATTTTTCAAAGTGGTTCAAGAGTCAATCATGCTAAAAGAATATGTTGATGTGCAAACTCAATTATATAACTACAGCACTAAACGCGGGTACTAGTGGTTGTATTAAAATCGATGGTAAGCTTTATAGTTTCTAGTTGAAATAACAAGTGTAAAATCGGTGTTCAGCTCCAAATGGTTTTACAGTTGTAGGCTAGCAAGCCATTATTAATTTATTATTTCTCATATTCAGTATGTTTGATTTTTTTAAAAAATTAAAATGTGACCGTATATCAGGGTTTTCTAAAAAATGAAAACGACGTGTTGTTGTATCCGTATTGGCCAGGTACTATACACGTATCTGAATCCGTGCCATGTAGGCTTGGAAGGTATAACCAGCCACTTATACTTGGCCCCCCCCTCCCCCCCTGCTGAAATCCTGGCTCCGCCCCTGCTAAAAAATTATAAAAGATCACACGTCGAGATCGATTTCCTATGCTCTTTCTATTTTTCTTACAAGACCTTCCTAAGGTCTGATTTAAGTTGTTCGTTTTGGGTGGCCTTCAGAATCTGCTAAAAATTTGAGCACAGGTTCGTACGTAGCTGAATCAAGGAAGAAAATTCTCTGCTTAAGTCAAGAAGAAGCACATATAACAATGCCGGGAATTTTATAATAAGCATACAGAATGCCGCAAGCAGCCCTGTCAGCTTACAAAGCAACATGGCTGCGGAGTACTACAAAAACCATAATCACAAACATGAGCTAGTAATTACATTGTTGTCTGAACTATATGATGGTGGCCATGCCAATTTCAACTGTCTAGTGCCCACTCATGACAAATTCAATAGCATAGCTAGCTTGTGGAGGACCCCTCTATGTTATGTTGATCAGTCTTCTCCTTTGCCCTCCTTTCACGTACTTTTGCACTGAAATAGCTTCAGCACGTTTGAACCGATAAGAAAATTCATCATATGTGCAATGATGAGCTTACAATGAAAACAAGACAGCAGAAACCCATCATGTATGGCTGATTCATTTGGAATACTGCATGCTGATGCGACTACCAGAAAGAGAACATCGCCACGGCCATTCGGGTGCCACCCACGGTGATGGAGAGGATGTATGGTGCCTGCCCGCCATCGTCGCCACAGACAAGAGGGTGCCGGCAGTCGTAGCTCGTCGCCACCGACGAGGAGAGCCGGCCCGATCTGGATCATGGACTGTGGTTCAGGAATGATCAAGCCCGATCTGGATTGTGATGGTTCTTCGCGGCTCGCAACTTGTTCCGCTGCTTATCGGCTCGCTCGACGACGGATACGATAGACTGAGCCGATGGAGGCGGCGAGTTGCTTTGAGATGGATAGGTTGACACGTGGCACGAATCCAACAGCTGCTGTCATATTTCAATTTCACTGCAATGGTTTGCGGTGGATCAACAAGCGAAACTATACTGCATATTCTTTCTTTTTTTTTTAAGAACGTGCTGAGCACTTTTTTATTAAGAAGAGAAGAAGTTTGTTACAAAGCGACCAATACAACCAGGATTACAAATAAACAAAGCGAGAACAACAAAAGTTACAACACAGAAGAGTTGGGAGGAGAAGCAAACAAAAAGAACGGGCCTAGGAGTAAGCCCCGAGCACCCAACCTAAACGGGTTTAGACGGGCGAAGACCTAAAAAACTAAGCTCGAGAGGGGAAGACTAGCTCTTGAAGTTTGGAAAAGCCCGCAGCCGCCCAAATTGACGCCTCTTCTATATTCTCTTGTGCTAGAGCGACCGGTTGGAGAGCTTGGAACTCGAAGAATCGTTTGTTCCGTTCTTTCTAAAACCTCCATGCGACCAAGATAATGAAAGTGTCAAACCCGCGCCGTCTTGGCTTGGGTATCCTCTTCCTCGACCTTAACCACCAGTCCACAAAGGACGGTCCAAACGATGTTGGGGAGATATGGGATAAGCCAATACGCCTTAGATTCGTGAAGCAAGTTTCCCTTGGATGTACACAGTGCAAAAGAAAATGATCAATTGTCTCAGGCTCTTGCGGGGGAGTGGGTTGGGGGGGGGGGGGGGGGGGGAGGGGGGGGGGGGGGGGGGGGGGGGGGGGGATGACCCTAGTAGCGCATCTGGCACAGGTTCCGCGTCTATACAACCATGACCCTGTGTTCCGCGTCCATATGATGGCAACCACGACCATGTGTTCCACGTCCAAGCGGAGGCGACCACAACCACTTGTTCTGTGTCTAGACGACGGCGGTGGCGACCACGACCACGTGTATCACATCCAGACGTCGGCGACCACGACCATGTGTTCCGCGTGCAAAAGGCGGCGGTGACGACCACGACCACATGTTCCACATCCAGACGTCGGCGATGGCGACCACGACCAAGCGACCAAGTGTTTCATGCCCAGACGGCTGCGGTGATGACCATGACCAAGCGACAACGACCACATATTCCGCGTCTAGACGGTTGCGATGGCGACCACGACCAAGCGACCACGTGTTCCGTGCCCAGACGGTGACGACTACGACCACAACCAAGACCACGTGTTCCACGTCCATACGACGGCGACCAAGACCATGTGTTCCATGTCCAGTCGGCGACGACCATGACCACGACCATGTGTTCTGTGATAGATTAGCGACCTTGACAACCCAACATTTGCTGCGTGATGGAGCACGGAGCACAATGAGGTACATTTTACTGTGCCTGTGAAAGCGCGGCCGAATGGGTAGGGCAAACAGATCTAACGATCAGGTATGAAGGAGAGGCGAGTGGGTGCAACTGCTAGCCATAAGGAGAGGGTTGGGAGGGGGAGGGGGAAGGTGTGGGGAAGGGGAAGCTGTGGGGAGGGAGAGACCAAGGCCTCTACCACCTTAATCCAATGGCCCTTGCAAGGATCCGACCAACAATCAAGCCAAGCCCGCTGATTTGGCCAGCGGGGCCGGTGCGACCAAGGGATGGCTACCACGACCACTTGCTCTGCGTCCAGGCGGTGACGACCACGACCACATATGATCAAGCGCCGACGACCACAACCACATGTTCTGCGTCGAGACGGCGGCGACCAAGACCACGTGCGACCAAGTGACGACGACCACATGCGACCAAGCGACGGTGACTACGACCACATGTAACCAAGCATCGGCAACCACGACCACATGTCCCGCGTCCAGGCGACGGCGACCACGACCACATACGACCAAGCGACAATGACCACGACCACGACAAAGTGACGGCGACCACGACCACAACAAAGTGACGACGACCGCGACCACATGCAACCAAGCGTCGGCAACCACGACCATGTGGTCCGTGTCCAGGCGACGCCGACCACGAACATGACCAGGGAGAGGGGAAACGGGGCTACGCTCCGACGACCATGACCGGGGAGAGGGGAGACAGGGCTGCGCTCCGGCGACAACGACCAGGGAGAGGGGAGACGGGGCTACGCTCCAACGACCACGACTGTTGGTGATTTCTAGAGTATCATTTTATATGCCAATTGCGTCATATTCTCACCATATTCTTGTCATAATTGTGCATTATTACCCCTAATCTTAACGAATTCCACTTGTAGTGTTGTTTAAGTGCTATGTTGCAGAATTAGGTGAAATCACACTATAAGGCTCAAGTATGAGAAGTATCGACA
Source organism: Eragrostis nindensis (assembly GCA_012490785.1). Classification (NCBI taxonomy): domain Eukaryota; kingdom Viridiplantae; phylum Streptophyta; class Magnoliopsida; order Poales; family Poaceae; genus Eragrostis; species Eragrostis nindensis. The sequence continues at coordinate 1,530,755 of JAAXCT010000077.1, read as the reverse complement.
TGAAGCCCGACTCGCCATGCAAGGAGGGCTTCCCACTAGCCCATGACGCATCCAAGGTACCTCTGGACGTCCATGGAACCCAATATGCAAGCCCAAGGTCGTGGCCCAATGCCTAAGGATTTCTAGAAGGTTTATCCAGATGGAAAGATCAATTCGCGCAGTCCAGAAACAGCACTGTATTGTCACGCGGATTTCAAGTTCAAGACGTGCTCTAATGGGAATCCAATATACAGGAAAGTTGTAGATCTCGTCGAGAGCTTTCCGGAACATATATGGATTGTCCTATTTAGACTCTGATGCTAGGAGATATGGGCCCCGCAAGGAGACTTCTGAAGCGAGAGTTATGATTTATGGAAGTCGGAGCTTAACTTGGAAGGTACAAAACCGACTTGGATTCAATCTCTAAGAGCTAAACTTGGTGGCCAAGCAAGGGAGGACATGACTGAGGGTATATAACCCCCATATGACGTCCAAGACAAAGGAGTTAGACGTTGGAAGACCTAGGGATACGCCTCACACACCCAAGATGCCGTCCGGAGCGCGAGCCACCACATAGAACAATGTAGTCTAGGTTAGTTAGCTTGCCGGCATAGCCCCATGCGCGGTTGGCTATGCCGGAGTTCTTGAGCCTCCCTTGACGTTCGTCAAGGTATGTAATTGATGGTGAGCATCATGTCTTTGTGAGAATTCTTTGTCTTTAATCGGATTACTTTAGTCTATGCGATTGTGCATGTTCTTAATTCTAGATCCTTAATAAGAATAGACTCATGGCGAAGGTTTGTTTTATGGATCTATCGTATAGTGCAAGAAACCAGTAGCTAATGCCGTGACAGGGCCAGGGTGAACGAATCCACTTTGTCTTGTAGAATACCGGAGTAGTTTGTGTAATCTAAGACCTTGCTTTGACGTGATTTTACCTTATGACTGGAACTACTAGATTATACATGTTAAACTCTTGGATTGGATCTTGGTGAATATCAATTTACCTGTTTACAACTCACAGTGCCGACCGGCACGGCCTCCGTGCCGATCGGCACAACCCCCTATCTCCTTTACAACTCGCGTGTGTGCAATAGTACTTCATGCTAGGATTGTTCTGTTAGACGAAATAGTAACTCTAATTGTGTTCTCTTGTTGATCTCTGTGGATTCGATATTACCTCTTGGAATACTCTAAGGGAAAGTGCTACAACTGTACACCGTCCACTTGCGGTATATAAGTTAGGTGCGTGTAAACGACCAACACGCTCTTTCTGGCGCCGTTGCCGGGGATCGGCAACTCGAACCTAGGGTGATCTATCTAGTTTTTCAGACTAATCTTATTCTTTTATTGCACATACCCTGTTTTTCGTGTTTTTGTGTCTATTGAAAACAGGTACAGCTAGGCACATAGTTATCCAAGGAGTACAGACGGTGATCCATCCTCCTGGTGCCGGCCACCACAACCGTGGTGCCGATCGGCACTGCCTGGGGGATCACTGCCGTGTGTTCTGGAGACGTCCAAAACGCTGGAGATCGACGATGTTGACGATCTGTGCTACCTTCTCCTCGCACCGGGAGCAAACTACTTCGTGCCAATCGGCGTAACACCCATGCTGATCGGCATCTACCGATTTATCAAAACAAGGTGCACGCTCTTGTGTCAAAATTTTTTTAAGACTAATGCTTTGCGAATATTTGGCTTGTTCATAGCAATAGGTAATGGGAGAGAAGATTGAGTGATATTTACCATGAGGATAGAAGATCTCAATGATAGCATTGAAGACATGGTGAATGAGCTCTCGATCTTGAGTTTGTTGTTCTGTCTGCTGACTTCCCGGAGGTGTGCGCATCCGTACAGAAGATTGCATGGCCTAAAAAGTAGATATTTTGAAAGAGCATCAAATCTAGTTTCCAACGGTTCAAGTCTCACATTATTTAGAGCTTTCTACAAGGATTTATGGCCAAAACACGGGACCCTGCGCAGGCTGTTTGAGAATTTCGCGAGAATAGCAACCAATTGGAAGATTGAAGCAAATATGGAATTATGGGACCATATCCACGTGATCCATGGGTTCTCAAACATTTAGAAGACTTCCTTTTGATGGTAGACACGGATTCAAGTCGTTCCAAACACGGAGTTTGAATATTTGGAAAGTTTGAATTCAATTCGGATTCATCGCGAGACAGCCTGACACACCTTTACAAAAACGGCCATATCTCCCTCATACGAAGTCCGATGAGGACGTATGAGCACTCGTTGGAAAGATAATTTCATGCCCGATGCAACGGTACAGGTCGCATCCTCTGATTCGTCCAGGTCGCAGCTCAGAAGCATAAACAAGACGTCGACAGAAAGAAGAGAAGGCAGATTTCTTCGGAACTACCCAAATTGGAGGAGCAAAGGATTGGAGATTTTTGGATGAAGTGTCCTGAGTAATAATACAGCAGGATAATGGAGTTGGCGCAGTGAGGACGCGTGGGAGCACCTCGGGCCGACCGGCACCTTTATCGTGCTGAGCGGTACAACTTCATATTATTTGGTACTTCTCTGATCTCTCCAATAGTTTTTCCCGCAGCAGTGTTGATGACTGGATGTGAAGATTGAAGAAAATATAGAGTGATTGATGATGAAAATATGACAATGGTTGCTGCATCAACCAACAATTATACATCATTCACTTAGTTATCACGACATTCTTCATGAAGCAAGTTCAGTTTTTCGATGGTTGATTGGGATGAACACTCAAGAAAAGAGCCTCCGTTATTCGTCAAGAAGAAATCTTCCAACCGTCAACTCGTTAAACCACGAACAAGTTGAGAAGTTTGTATCATTGCTGATGCGAATATTCATCAAGATTCACGAGTCAAAGGACAGGCCGGCATATGCTCCAATCCTTGAAAAGATGAAGTCATCAAGATTCTCCGAAGAAAAGATCAATGAGCTAAAGTCATGAGTAATTCTGTGAGCTCTCAGAGAAGATCAATTGATGAAATTTTTATATCTGGATAGAGTTTCAAGTCTTCTTTCCAACGCATCAAACGGCACTGGATTTGGAGTTTTCTACAAGGATTTATGAGCAAATCATTGGACGCTGCGCGAGCTGTCAGATTTCAAACAGCACGCGACCCTGGACTAAAAATCTCATAAGTCCCACATACCAAATCCGTTTGAGGTGTATGAGTACTCGTTGGAAAGATACTTTTGTAACCTAGAGGATGGTACAGGTATTTGGACCTGTTTTGTTCTGTTGGTCATGCAAAATTCAGAGAGAACAGGAGCTGTAGATTATTGGTGGCATAATTGAATAAAGAGATGAAGATGACGACAATGCAATTAGCTTGAGCAATTCTTCCATAAAGCAAATGATCAGAGATGAAACAAAGCTGAAGAATCAAGAGCATTATATCATCCACTCACATTGAGCAAAATGCAACACAACGAGGAAGGGCTATGAGTGAACCACGACAAAGTTGCATAGTACAAGCTGCATGGATATCATTGGATTTTACACCAAGAACCATGGCTTCACGACAACAAGGTATGTGAGAAGTCTAGCTACTTGACTATAATTGAAGCGCTTTCGGGAGGCAACCCGTGTCTTGTGTCTTTCTTTTGAGTCTTTTGTTTGGATTGTTTAGTGCTACTAGGAGGGCAACCTAGAAGTTTTTGTGTGAGAATTACCCAACTCGAATGCTTATCTTGTGGTTAATTTGTTCTAGTATAACATTCTTCTTATTTAGATCACCACCATCATTTGTTTTGTTTTCTTTTCCTTGAAAATCATCCACTGCATGCATTCTTTGTGAGCACTTGGTTTGTTTTTGCATAATTGTATCCATTTGTCCGCATTCATTTTTCCACTCATGATAGCTTGGCTTATTTAATCTCTAGTGAGCACTTAATTGAGTTACATGTACTCTTTTAGCAAATTGAGGAGTAAACGTGGTGTTTGTGCTTGTTTGTTGAACAACATTGGATAGTTCATTTGCCTTGCTATGTTGTGCATCATTTGCATTGGTTGGTTACTAGTCTTTTTCAATGCGGTATCTTTCTGATCCAGCGGAGTTTTGCAATGGCTAAGTCATGAACACGGTATTTAGACTTTGTTTGTTAAAGAATTTCGTTTAGATTGCTAGCAATAGTTGTAAGCATGGTGCTTAGAGCTAGGTGTAAACATTACTCTTGTGTAGTTTCCACGTCTCTAACTTTCGTTGCTAACTTCAAAACCTTTTCTTCGCTTTGCTAGTATAGGTGCGACAAGATTGAATGTATTTGCGTTTAGTCTATGTGATGCGCTTATTCCGTATCTGATCAATACATGAAATCATTAGTGTAGTTGAAGCCATAGCTATGCTACCGATTATCACATAGTGCAAGAAACATGTCAGCTCGCTTGTTGTATTAAATTCTTTGCTAGCATTGTTCTAACAACTTCATGCGTCCACACTTATGCACACACCTACACCCATTAGGTTTTTCTTTTCTACTAGAATAAGTTGTGCCACAAGTTGAGCTTCGAGGTTGTTGCTAGATGGACAATATTGTTTCTACTCCCGACCATCACCTCGGGAGTAGTCTGCACCCTTAATTGTTTTGCAGGAATGAAGGAATTACTCTCACATGAGGGAAGTTGGAGGAAATAAGGCGATAACAACCACAGGAGCATTGGGACATAAGCGACAAGGCGATGATCAAATTGAAAATCCGAAGACGAAGCCACAGATGAGTGTGCCGATCGGCATCATTGTTTGTGCCGACCCGCACCACTTAGTGTGCCGATCAGCACTCGCTCGCTGCTCCTGTTATCAAGTTTTTCTCATGCAAAGCAGCAAAATCTTAAGCATGGGGAGACAAATGCTGGGTATCAATTCATTTAAATGCGGTAACATCTCTTCGCTTCCTCTCTTCTCTAATCTCGTTCTCTTCTCATTTTTGCAAGTATCATATGCTATCAACTTGGGTTTTTGTTCTCTTTTCTCGTTTTGTTTGTGTCCATTACCATCTTTTGCTTGTGCTTTCACTCTAAATAATGCATGATTATGTGTTGGTATTTTTTAACGATCACAGATAAATCCGCAAGCGCACGGAGAATACCGCTGTAGCATTTCACCCGGGAGTATTCCAAGGTATCGTAACTTATATTTTCCGCAGGGAAGACGATGGTCAAGAGAGTATTATGCTCATAGTCGATGTCTACATTTAAATGGATCACAGTCCATCATAGCTAAACAATAATATAATGAGTAGTGTGACACACAAGAAAAGGATCAACTCCAATATACATCCACAGCCAAGTGGAGAAGAACAAAGAAAAGAGCTAAGTTCCTAGTGTACTTCATTATACAGTGGCATAGTATACAACATACACATACATGGACATCAACTAAGGTTTAGGCATATACACTCAAGCAAATTGGGCACCGGCTTACCCCTCGTCTGCCAGGCGACTCCGGTCTATAGCTCTACGCCGTACCCGAACGTGGAGGGATACCGAGGACGAATAGGGCTGTCACCACCTAACGTCTACCTCAAACAATCCGTGGGGCACGAGGCATCCAATGTATTCTACCAACCCAAGCACCAAGCTTGCATTGCTAAAACATTACTCTAAATCCCTAGCGATGGATCAGATCTAGAGCATAATCCTAAGGATCACTGGACTCATGCTTGGATATGCAAATGCATGTAAACCCTAAGTATATACCCTAAGTATATACATGTCATGGTATACTATGTACTAGGACACGTGACAATAAGGCAATTATGTCCATACTGCCAGTCCTCTAGGAAATACTCACATAACAAACATATGAATATCACACTAGCACTATATAAGAATATAATTACTCTATTACATAAGCAAGCCAAGGGTCCACAACCAAACAAGGAACGCTTAACCAAGGCAAGACTATATGAAAAGAATAATATTATTAAATAGAATAAAGTCGCAAAAAGAGAAAATGATACAAGAGCCATACCAGAATCTCCAAGACAACTTGGGAACTAGAGTAGCTCTACTCTAAGCCTAACTCCACTAGAGCTTAGAGACTAAACTAATGCAAGAGTGTGATCTCTCTACTTGGTGTGTGTTCTAACCGGCCGAGCACCCCTCTATTTATAGCCCCAAATGAGAGGGGGGATTAAATAGAGCAAGTGAGAGGCGGTTGAGGAGGATTGGCTGCCAAGGTAGGCCGGCCTAGCAGGCCGGCCGGCCACACATTGTGGCGGTTGGCCACCGCCTTCCGTGTGGACGCTCCAGATTGCTCCGTGGTGGCGGTTCTGAAGTCGGCTAGCGTTTGGGGGCGGTTATGGTGGAGTAATCATCAAGTTTAGGCCCAAAAGCCCACCTGCGCGAAGTCGGTTGTTCATCCACCATGGAGGGCACTTGGGCTTGTGTTTTGGAGTGTATGTGGCCCACTGGAAGAAGCTCGGGCCATTTGGAGACAAGTCCAGGCCGGCCGGCCTAGGTGGGTGGCCGGCCGGCCAACTATTTTCAGCATTCGCTGAAATCTTCTTCGTGGCATAACTTCTGCTCCCAAACACCAAATTGGGTGAACTAAAAGTCCATTTTGACTATCTCGACGAGGGCTTCGACATAGTGACATCAAATTTATCATTTGAATAAATCTCTCTACATGTCCAATTGCCTCTTGATTTATCGTTTTGAATTTGTCGAGATGTTTGGTCCAGCCTTTGTCCACCTTTCCTTTGAAATACACCTGCATCAATAAATCTACACAACTCGTGGAACTTTATTAGTTTAAATAAATATGCGTATAAGAAATGCTAATTCTCCTTTATTTGTAGGAATATTGGCGGTCGAAGTTGGTACTTAACGACCGTCAACATTATGATGAGAAACTTTGCTACAGAAATGATGAAAGTTGCTATTGTTGTTGGAATTTGTTCTATTCGTTGCATATAATTGTCCCCCGCTAAATTTTGAACTTACACTAACAATAAGCACCAATTCTATTACTCTATTTGCTTAAGTGGAGGGCGACGGATGATATGATAGCGACCCCATATGATTGTTCATTTGAACCATGCTTTGCTCTTGAATAAGAAAACTCCAACATAGCTAGTGTCCTTAATAATTTTTAAAAAACTATAATATCTTAATGTCTCTAATCCTTGCAAATATTGCTCTTTTACATTGATCATACCTACCAAAGCCAAATATGTTACACTTATATGATAAACCTGTAGATTGGAACATGTAATTTGGTGAGTTGGTTCAAGTTTGTGTTCTTTTGGCATGAGACTTAGAAGCTGGCCATTTCGTTTGCGTAACTATCACTTGTTTTCTAGCCTTATTCATATTCATCATTGCCTATTCTACTCTGGAATGCGTACATACTTCGCTGAATATTCCCACCTGTAAACCCATATTTCTTTTAGTGTTGTCCAATCCTAGTCCACAACCTATGGTATGAGTTTCTCGTCGAGTCATTGCACTATTTCTATGGTTTTATGCACAAATTATCAAGATATCTCGCTCAAGACGAAGATTTTCATCACCAAACACCTCTGAAGACTTTCTGAAGCGCAAAGGATCAATTTGAGGCGAAAACGGAGAAAAATCGGGTTCGCGCCGACCGGCACAAATTCGCGCCTACCGGCACGAAGTACAAAATCAGCGAATAGCCCCCTGTTATCTCCAGGAATCAAGTATTTGTGTTTCAGATGGTCAAGGAGAAGAAATAAAAAGGTTTAACTAGTGTTTTTTCTTTTTCCACTTCCTATATGCTCGAGACGAGCATCGTTTAAGCATGGGGGAGATGGATCGTCATCTACATTCCGAAGCACTAGTTAATGGACTTCAAAGATTGTTGATGGAAGATCAAAATTGTTTATAGTGTTATATCAAGTTGCAAGAGTGGACTTCATAGAAGATTGTGCATAAAACCATCATATTCAAGTAAGTGCATTCAATTGGCTGAAACTCTATCCTTCCAACCATGTGCAATCCGATTTTGAGAACTTCATTTGTGTCTTGAGATCATTCTTTGCCATTTGCACATGTCCACCTTTCTAAAGCGTGTGTTTTCCTCTCTTCCATCGTGTTTTTCTAATGGCTTTTTTGATAAGTCTCTGTAAAACTAAGTAGAACTACGCTCCAACGACCACAACTGTTGGTGATTTCTAGAGTATCATTTTATATGTCAATTGCGTCATATTCTCACCATATTCTTGTCATAATTGTGCATTATTACCCCTAATCTTAACGAATTCCACTTGTAGTGTTGTTTAAGTGCTATGTTGCAGAATTAGGTGAAATGACACTATAAAGGCTCAAGTATGAGAAGTATCGACATGAAGCCCGACTCGCCATGCAAGGAGGGCTTCCGACTAGCCCATGACGCATCCAAGGCACCTCTGGACGTCCATGTAACCCAACATGCAAGCCCAAGTCGTGGTCTAATGGCTAAGGATTTCTAGAAGGCTTATCCAGAAGGAAAGATCAATTCGCGCAGTCCAGAAACAGCACTGTATTGTCACATGGATTTCAAGTTCAATACGTGCTCTAATGGAAATGCAATATACAGGAAAGTTGTAGGTCTCGTCGAGAGCTTTCCGGAACATATATGGATTGTCCTATTTGGACTCTGAAGCTAGGAGATATGGGCCCGGCAAGGAGACCTGCGCAGAGGAGTCCGAATCAGGACAGATATTTTGGCATCGCATATTTGGGAATCTAAGCGGCCGAATCAGAGGATGAGCTGAATACCAAAGTTGTAGAACTTTTCGAGGGCTACAAGATAGAGTCTAAGTTTGCCTCATATGGACTTCGGAAGTGAGAGTTATGATTTATGGAAGTCAGAGCTTAACTTGAAAGGTACGAAACCGACTTGGATTCAATCTCTAAGAGCTAAACTTGGTGGCCAAGCAAGGGAGGATGTGACCACAGGGTATATAACTCCCATATGACATCCAAGATAAAGGAGTTAGACGTTGGAAGACATAGGGATACGCCTCACACACCCAAGACGCCGTCCGGAGCGAGAGCCACCACATAGAACAATGTAGTCTAGGCTAGTTAGCTTGCTGGCATAGCCTCCATGCGCGGTTGGCTATGCCGGAGTTCTTGAGCCTTCGTTGACGTTCGTCAAGGTATGTAATTGATGGTGAGCATCATGTCTTTGTGAGAATTCTTTGTCTTTAATCGGATTACTTTAGTCTATGCGATTGTGCATGTTCGTAATTCTAGATGCTTAATAAGAATAGACTCGTGGCGAAGGTTTGTTTTTATGGATCTATCATATAGTGCAAGAAACCAGTGGTGAGCTATTAGCTAATGCCGTGACAGGGCCAGGGTGAACGAATCCACTTTGTCTTGTAGAATACCGGAGTAGTGTGTGTAAGCTAAGACCTTGCTTTGACGTGATTTTACCTTATGGCTGGAACTACTAGATTATACAGGTTAAACTCTTGGATTGGATCTTGGTGAATATCAATTTACCGGTTTACAACTCACGGTGCCGACCGGCACAACCCCCTATCTCCTTTACAACTCACGTGTGTGCAATAGTACTTCATGCTAGGATTGTTCTGTTAGACGAAATAGTAACTCTAATCGTGTTCTCTTGCTGATCTCTGTGGATTCGATATTAAACCTTGGAATACTCTAAGGGAAAGTGCTACAACTGTACACCGTCCACTTACGGTATATAAGTTAGGTGCGTGTAAACGACCAACAACGACCAAGAGGGGGAGGGGAGGCATCTCTCCAGCGGCGGCGCTACGTTCCGGCGACCACGACCATGAGGAAGAGGGAGGCGGCTCTGCGACGACGACGCTACGCTCCGGTGACCACAACCATGAAGGAGAGGAACCATTTGTCCGAGGTCACCCACAATCCACTGTGCGACCAAAGAAGAGGGAAAGGCGACCGTCGCAGGAAGGCGACGAGTCCCTGCGCGGATCCAGCACAACAATGGGACGGGGTGATGGGAGAGGGTAGCGACGCCATATGAGGAGAAGCCCGCCACTATCCATAGCACCGCCGTCGCGTCGCCGCCGCCGCCTCCCACAAGCAAGACTACCGCGCCGCCTTTGTCCTCCCCAGATCTGGACGCGACGAGGCCAGCCGCACATTCTGACGCCAGACCCGAACGCAGTGACGCTAGATCCAGCCCAATCTAGCCACTGAGGCCGGCGGATCCAGTGCCATGGTGCACGCCTAGGTCGCTGGGAGGCCTTCTCGGGGAGAGGGGAGAAGTGAGGCGGCGTCACGACCATGCGTGACCACGACCAAGATGGCGAGGGGAGGAGGCGCCACGAGCAGCCAACAGCGACCACGACCAGGAGATGGGAGGCAACACGACGAATTAAACCTGCAGGCCGGTTGTGGAGGGGACTAAATCGAGAAGCCCCGCCTTTAGCGACCATGGACACCAAGGAGACTAGATGCGGGCTGGGCTGGGCGCGCACAATGGCCTGGACGACCGAAATGTTGCACCGGCGGCCGGATCCACTCTCCGATTACCTGACCCGAGCAGGAGAGGGCTGGAACAGCATGCCGCCGGTTGGATCTGCGCCCCGACTACCTGACCTGAGTGGGAGGGGCTGGAACGGCGTGCTGGCGGCCGGATCTGCGCCCCAGCAGCCGGCCTGAGCGGGAGAGTGGCCGATCCATGCCCTCACGACCGCACGAGGAGACAGGGGTGAAGGGGCAGGAGAGACCACTTCTTCCTCCTGACCTCCCCAACAGGGCTTCACCTCGATGGCGACGCCCCGCCCTCCGAGCGCCCCTGCCGACGCGCCCCTCGACTCCTCCGCGCCGCTGCTCGGCAGCGCTGGCGGCGGGGGCCGGCGCCGAGGGGGCGCGCTCCGCCGGCCCTCCCTCCGCGGCATGGCACGGCTGCGGCGCCGCGGCGGGCGGCGCCCCATTGCCGGTTCCAGCCCGCCGCCGACGCGTCCTCGCCTTGCTTCGCCCGGCCGCGCCCTGCTCCTCCGCGGCCGCCCCTGTGCTTCTCTCGAGGGGGGCGGGGCGAGGGGAGGAGACGGCGGCGGGGAACGCAGGGGGAGGGGAGGAGGCGGCGGCGGGGAACGCCGGGGGAGGGGGGAGGAGGCGGCGGCGGGAGGGCGGACGGAGGAGAGGAGGCCGCGACGGCTAGGGTTTCGTCCGCGTGAAGCTGAGAGATATACTGCATATTCTTCAGGCATCTGTATTATAAACCACCGTGATATACACGAGGGAAGAAATTTCCTCTTCATGGTTGCATAAAAAAATTATCTAATGCCGTCTATTCCTTAAATATTGAATGATTTGTTGCTTCATCAAAATGTAATTTTCCAGCAGCTGAAGTCTCTTGATCAACTCCAAGTAGAAGACAGGTATAACGTCCTTGATCATACGAGGAGTAGGCTACTCCTCGTATGATGAAGCCATGGTTGGAAAGCTTGCATACTAGATCTTAGCGGCGGAAGCCACTCCGTGTTGACAGATGAATAGCAGCGTCAGCCATGGTAGCGAGGGTACGTTGATGGCCGGTTACAGGATCTCAAAATTAGGCCTTGTTTGTTTGGCATGGAATGCCTAGGATTTAGGCCCAAATCCAGTGGGTTTTCATGGTCTGGAGAGAATCCTGGAGTAGGCTGGAAATGTCGTTCGGTTATCTCTGGGCTGGATTCCCACCGAGCCCAATCCGGCCATTGCCCCAACAAAACGCTAGGAATCGCTCCTTGTGTCCGACCCCGTGGAACGACTCCCAGACGCACGCGACCGCAAGGCGAGGCGAGGCCGAGGGCGAGGGCGACGGGCGGCGCAGCGCGTCGGGACGGCGGCGCGGCGCGACACCACGACAACGGCGCGGCCGAATCCCTTCCAATGCCCTTCCCCTCCTCAAGCTTTCTCGCCGGTACGACGTCTCCCTCTCCCCTTCGTCTTGGTTCTTGGATCTTGGACGGCAGATGGATTAGAAGGGGCGGCCGGGGCGGCGGCCGGCACAGCCGTGGTGATGGTCGCCGGCCGGACCGGTCGCGCGTTTGCGCTCGCGAGCGACCCGCGTGCTGCCGCCGTCCTGGTGCTGCCCAAATCCTGGGGCGTTGGGTGTTGGGTGGCCGAGTGCTGCCGTCGTCCGGCGTTGGGTGAAATAAATGGATAGTATCGATTTCCTGTGTGTGCTTGTGCGTTTAGTGCAGAAGCCAGTATCGATTTCTTGAGGCAATGTGATTAGAGCATTCGTATCTAGATTGTGTGCTTGTTTATGCATCCCGAGAGATAAGAGCCAACAACAAGCCTGATAAAGCCATAACCGTTGGTTTATGCCTGTTGCCTTCGATTACAAGCCAGGCTCACGGAAATGAACGCTTGCCTCTTCACTGGAGTCACCAGAAAAGAACAGAACGCAGCTAATGATAAGAACTGAACCCATCAATCAGTAGGAGTTCATGGTTGAATAATGTGCTTGGCTCATGCAAATTTTTATGTAATCCTAGTTGCAATCCTAGCCTATTATGAAATGAGAACCGAAAGAGAAATTGAGTAGTGTGTTGCTAGGTGCAGTGCAGGGGCTTAGTACTAGTATGTCTTAACAATTTTGCTCGTTCTTAATTCTTAACCATTAATTATTTATAGCTCTGAAATGAGTACCTCTTTAAGACAACGTATTAGAAAAAGGAGAGACGAAGAGGATGATATCTCTGTATGTCTTAACCATTTTGCGATGCTAGTTCATTGCCCTTGTCTGTAGATTCTTGTGATGTTTGTTCGAGCACGTTTGTAGATTGATTATCTACTCCACCCACCTGAAAAAATCACACATCTCTCGGTTAATTGACAGGGGATTACTGATTCAGTTATCAATATGTCGATTTATTGTCACTTCTGCTATTATCCAGAGTACACTACTAGTATTTGTGCTATGGACTCTAACTTCACCCATGTCTTTTCAGTTGGCTGCTAGCTCTAACATGTGCCTATGTTTGCATCTTTTAGATTATACCGGCTTCTTCTAGGATCGGAGAAGACGGGCCACCACCGTCTTGGGATCCGGTTTTAACTCCAGATTTTACTAGTATGTCTCAACCATTTTGCTCGTTCTTAATTCTTAACCATTATGCTCGTTCTTAATTCTTAACCATTATGCTCGTTCTTAATTCTTAACCATTAATTATTTATAGCTCCGAAATGAGTACCTCTTTAAGACAACGTATTAGAAAGAGGAGAGACGAAGAGGATGATATCATGATGATGTTCCTGTATGTTATGGGTTCTAGTAGAGGCGGCAAAAAACAGAAACGTCACACTTCGGAAGAACCTGGCGAGATCAAAGTTCGGCGGCTACTCAATGGACATGTAAAGAATTGCCAAGTAACCTTTAGGATGGAACCTTATATCTTTAGAGCTGTGGCTACCTACCTTAGAAGGACAAAACTTGTTAGTGACACAAGGATATCAGTGGAGGAGAAGTTGGCATTCTTCTTGTTCATGCTAAGTAAAAATGCCTCATATGAGGATATGCAGGTCTTCTTTGGGCATAGCAATGACAGGCGTTGGGTGTCCCACCTGCTGGTTCTATTGAAGTATCAAAGAACAGTGAATGAGAAGTGCTGGTTCTATTGAAATATCAAATCCATCGAATGAGCACTGATGTCTCTTTGAAGCATCTTGTATTTTCAGTGTTGCTTGATGAATGTTTACCAATGTACATCTTTGGTTACAGAGGCTCATAGACTTGATTAGCATTTCATTCAAAAAATATTGACATTCAAATATATTTCCTTGGTACAGTTTTGGTTACAGAGGCTCATAGACTTGAGTAGCATTTCATGAGCAGATGGCTGGTTCAGTTAGCTTTCTTTACTTTGACGTCACTCTTTGTTAGTTGGACACATGCAGATGCTCATGTGTATATGTGTTCATGTGCATGATGCCTTTTTTTCTTGTAAAAATTATCATTCTCTTCCAACAACATTTCTGACAAAGTTCTTTGTTTCTATGTGTGTTGCACATGCAGGGAGGCTGTCAAATGCTTGAAGTAAAGAGGCTTGCGAGGAGAATATCGCCTGGTCTTAAAAATGCTTCTTCTTTTTTCTTTTGCTACCTACAAGTGTGTTACTAATAAGCACTGATCAAATGGAGAGTTGGATGTTGTGTTTTGACTTGTATAATGCCCTGAAGTTGTTCTGTCGGTTCAGAACAGCTGTGTTTGTCTGAACAGATTTAGCACTTAAGTTAGCACTTCAGAGCAGTTGTGCTTGTCTGCAAAGTTAGCATCCAACTAGCATTTTTTTCTGCATGTTTGTATCAGTAATTTGCTACTACTCGGTCTGGGTGCCTGATTCTAAGATATGGGGCTCCTTAGCTTGTGCGGTTAGTGCAGAAGCCAATATCGATTTTTTGAGGCAATGTGATTAGGACATGTTGTTTTTCTGGATGTTTTGGGAGCTTAGCTTTTGCAATGGTTTTGATCCCAGTCAACCGAACAATACTTTGGGTCATGAAATTAGAAGATGTGGGAATCAAACCCATGAGGTGTAGGATTAAGTGACAGTCATGGAATCACTCAATCCATGCGTGGTGCGGATCCTACACGGGAGTCATTCCCATGCTGCCGAACAAGGCCTTAAGCGGCCTCCTGCTCGACGATGTCGGTGGCGGCGGCCGTAGGCTCCACAGTGGCGGTTGACAACGCGATTTGCGAGAATCACCAACGGTGTCTTGGCGATTCACCTTTTTCTTTCCCGGCTCCTCGATGCGGCTCGCTCGGTCGGCTCCAATTCGTTTCCATTCCAATAAGTCTCGGCTTGGTTAGTTTTGATCCCAGCCGTAACCATGACGAGTATTAAGATCGGTGAGAGAGTACACGTGGCGCGTATCCAGCAGGTGCCGCACAGGAGTCGGCGTGCGACGCATATGCAGAGAATTTTCTTCCCTGAATCAAGGTGTGTGCACTCCGGTTTGCAATCACAAGCGAGATCTTGGTCAAGCAGTTGCCAATCGTTATGAAAACGACATACGACCAGTCAACAGAATCGATCTAGGCCGCAAGGATCTAATCGGACGGCTGTCAGGCACCTAATCGCATGTGTTATGCGACAGCCTCTGCGTCTGCTGCTGCTCGCATGAGTGTGGTCTCAATAACCTTGTCTGAACCTCGAACGAAAGGTGACGAGATCATGTACGAACAACTATCCCAGTCCCGCCCATCCCTACTATAATTTCGTAATGATATTCATCGTGTAGCAGTAGTATGTGTAAGTAGCTAGATGTAGTGGTGCATCCCATCTACAGATCAGATTTGCTCTACAATGGGAGACGTTGCCGCATTCTGCAGTGAGGGAAATACTCTTGGGTGATTTTTATTTTTTTTGGATACTCAATGCTCTTGGGAGTTGGCACCATACTAGTAGGTTGTTGTGCCATTAGTTTCTGAGGTTGTTGTGTCATTAGTTGCTGCAGATTATTGTTTTCGTGGTGAAAATATTATCACGGATATAGGCTGTTTTTTGCCACTAAGCAGCTTTACTGGAGATCTTTCAATTACCTCGAAATGCCATACTCAAGTCACTAATAATATGATGATGATTTTTTGTTCACATGGCGTGCACTTTGGTACTTAACAACAATGTCAGTACAAATACTCCTTTTGACTATATTCCTACTCACAGAAACATATAAGTTACGGATAAAAATTAGAGTTAAATTTGTTACTTTCAGCGACCACATACCAACAACATATCCTTCCTTTTCTTTAATTTCGTAGATGCACCACCTGCTACTCTCTGGCCTCGACACGTGTCCCTTTTCCTGTAGAAACTACAGTACCTGTTCCCCTCGGAGACGTCCGATCTCCCGCCCGTGATATCTGGCCGTCCACCCCAGCAGACCCTATCGCAATCCCTCTCTGTCCTTTCTCTCCTCTCCGGTTGCTTCCTCCCAGCGCCGGCGACAGTGCTTCCTCCGGCGAGCCCCACCTACGCGCATCCCCTGACTCGCCGTCCTCTTTCCGTGCGTCGCCGATCCCCTTCCTCGCTTCCTTCCCAATCCTTTCTCTTGCCTGCAGATCGAGGCCCCTCTCCCCCGACGCGAGCCCAGGCAGTTGCCTCTTCACCATCGCCCACAACGCTTCGTCCTGTGCTCCGGCCGCCGCCAAGTTGCCTCCCCAAGCTGGAGCTGCTCCTTCCCCACCCTAGGCGTCGTCCTGCGCTCCGCCCGCCGCCAAAGGTTTCCCCAAGTTTGAGCCGCATCTCCCCCACATTTGCGTGCCTTTCCTGATGCAGTCCCTGATTTGCCTTTAATTTGTTGCCACTGTGTATTGTTGCCTGATAGTTTCAGCAGACCCGGTGTACTGTTGATATAACTCAGCACTGATTAATCAGCAAATAAGATGATTTTGTGAGCCTGTGAGGCATTTTGCTTCCTGCAAAAGTGTTGTCGATTTATTAGAAGCAGATGACAGTGTTGACATGTCGAGAATGTTCTGTCAACAAATTTCCTTCTGTTATTTCGTAGATGCAACATTTCGAGAATGTTCTGTCAATAAATTTCCATCTGTTATTTCATAGGTTCAAGAATATATTATAGTCCTTATATGACAGTATTGACATTTTGAGAATGTTCTGTCACAAAATTTAGGATTAATACACTCATCAACTATTAACTACAATGATATGGCCCCTCATATAAGGAATTGTATATGGTTGCTTTACCTTCAGACAAATATTCAGAGGTTTTCGTGAACACTCTTCATCTGTTGAATTTTACATCATTTACTAAACTGCATGTGAATGGTGAATAGATAAATAGGGTCAGATTTATATTATTGATCATGTGGATCCGACTGAGCATGGGTCGGCCAAGCCGTGAGCGAAAAACAAATCCTAGAGACTATGCTCAATGTATTCCTGCATAATTTTTATGTTGATTTGGGAATAACTGCCTTTTCTTTTACTGATACGAGGTAATTATATCGATGAACATCAAGGTGACACAAAAGCCTCCATGGTGGGCATTTTACATTGTACTAAACAACCATGTTTGTTTCGTTAAAAGCTGTATTATCATATCATTTTGGTTCAAAATGCCTATTTCTTGAAGTTAATCTTTGCTGAATAATGACGGCCCAGGGCAACGTATAAATTTTCAAATTGTATCTCACTGTCCCCTTCTTTTTTCTCAAGGATCAGTGTATGAATTTTTTATCCTTTTGGGTGATCTATGCTTTTAGGTCTTATGATTGATTGCTGAGGATTTCAGCGTGATTATGGGTGAGATCAGCTTACATGATTTATAATTAGTAGCAAAGTGTTTTACTGGATGCCAGATTGGGTACCTATGAACCTTGACGAATTTTTTAGTCACATGAACACATCTTGATCTTTCATTTCCGGGTCAGTTGTGCCAGTGCGCATAATAGAATTTCAAAATTTTAGTACATTCACACATTCGCTTTTTCACAGAATTTTGTTTTGTTATTTTTCCAGAAATAATCAGCGGCTATATGTTGTTTGGCTAGAATTGGGTCTTTGTCTTAGTAAAAAATGTCCGTTTGTAAGAGAAGTTAATATTAGTTTCTAAAAGCATTTGCTATCTACATGTAGTCCGCAAGGTAGAATACTTGCAACCATAGTTTTTTTTAGGTAGTACAATGCTGCAAATCATTGTTGGAATGCTTTTCGTTGATCTTGAGGTACCTATTATCAGTTGCCATGGTTTTTAATATGATTGTATTTTCATAAACTTGAGGGCAGCATGCTAAGCGCATGTTCAGATGTCTTTTCGAGCTGTTAAATTATAGTGTGGACTTCTCCCCTTCTCTCCTAATTAAGTTAAGCCTTTCTTTTTCACCCCCTGACCACTACTCTTGCATTTGCCTCACATTTTACAGTTCTTTTGGTCCATGGTGATATATGCTACTGTTGAAATGTAAGGACTGGATTGGAGTCAGAATAAAGAAAGTTTCATTTACCAGGTAGGCAGTTCTCCATTTGCTTGCGGCATGTTCAACATCGTACAACACCATTTCGCATTGGCATTGGTAAATAAATTTGTGTTGCTATACTGGACCATATAGTAGCCTGGAATTTTATACGTACTACTAGCAGCCACCCTGGCTGTTCATAAACTGTTAGTCGATGTGCTATACTGCAATTACCTGTTTTGGATACCAGCTGCTCGATGGAATAACTTGGTATGCAGCACGATAGAAGAGAATTCCAAGGAACCAATCGTTTCTATTGCTTAGCTTCAACTGATCAAATAATCTAACAAGCACTGTTTACCTGCATAACCTACTTCCATTTGAGATTGTTAAATTAAATATGAAGAATTGTTCTCCTTTGTATAGAAATATAGATACAAAATTCCTTTTCACACTAATGCCATCAGTAAAACAATCACCTGAGATATAATATAGTAAGGATGTTATTGCTCATAGTTTCCTAAATCAAAAATGAGAAGTGGATCATGGGTCTGTATTTTACTTTACAAAATATCAGATTTATTATGCTGCCTTTCGTCGCAGGTGAAAAATTCAGGAGTTGAAGAAGCCGAAGGAACCAGTTGTTCCTGGCCTTCGGTTAGTTTTTTACTCCATCCAAATGATCCTGACAGGTTTTGTAAAGATTATCTTGGTTTTGCAGACCATTATGCCCTCTTAAGCAAATGCTACCGGTTATCCTCCTGTGATGTGAGAACTTCCCTGCTATATCTTTCTTGCCTCTGCATTCTATCAGGTTGGTGTGTACTTTTGAGGGCACGGGCATTTAGTGAACCACTATTTCTATTTTGTTGAGGTTTATGTCCCGTGATTCTTGCTTTTGAAGTCATCCTGTGGGATTACAACCTCTGAGTAACCTCAATCAAATGTTTAGCATTATAAGATGACATATGTAAGCATTGTATTTTTGTGTAAAACATTGCTGTTTTTAAACATGTACATACTGTTTCGTTCGTGCACAGCCACTCATTAAGGTTAATTTCTTATTGTATACTCCCCCGGACGAATGGTCAAACGTAACGAAAAAAATCAACAGCGTCAACAATTTAAAACCGGAGGGAGTATTATTTTAGGAAGTTGAATGCCTTCTCTAGAATCAAATTCATGTTAGCCAAAGAAGATCGATACGGATGCCAATGTTGAAAAATAAACAAACAAGTGAAGGATTAAACAATTAGATTTATATTGTGAACTTACTACAATTTAGTGGAGGCATGAATTGCTGGGGCTTTTAACATATTAATTCTCTCGGTTTGGAAGATTTATCGGTGCAAGTATCTTTCTCAGCACGAAAATTTACTCAACATACCATTTTGCATCCAAATTTTCCCTTCCATCTCTATTATTGTTTCTGGACGCCCGCGGCAACGCGCGGGGTCTCACCTAGTTTATTAAAAATAACCATCACAACCGTCATTGTCAAAGGCCCTTTTTAATTTCTATGTACCAAATAAACTAGCCATGGAATGGCAAATCATAAAATTTGTATGTGGCCCTGTTGATTTTGATATGTAACATAAAAAAAGAGCTTGGTGGGACTAAAATTTTAATAGTGTGACTAGTGATCGTTACTGCTGCACGCATTACACAGGTTAGAACTGAAAAAACTGCTAAATCGAGCAGCAATGAGGCCAAAGTAGCAGAAATGTTTTTCCTTGCACAATCATGCCAGGAAGATAGTTTTATTTGCATACTGTATATAGTTTATAGCATGATCTAGACACTTCGCGCACAAAAAATAAAAAGAGCGCTCATGTATCCAAATACGATAAGTACTCCAGAACATAAGTCAACATGAGGAACATGGGTTTAAATTCATAGAGCAATCCCTACCCTAATTAATACATAGTTATTTGACAACTACAAGTTCTTCAAAAATGTAAGGCATAACTTCACAAAATTACAGATTGTGAGACATTTTGTGGCAGAACTACACCAGTGAGAAATTTTGACAATCACCCAAGTGAGAACCTGCTCAGCTACGTGCGGCTCAGAGTCAACAGAACATAGAAGTTATTTCAAATCCTGCGTAGCCGCGCGCGTGGCCTGCAGTTCCATAGACATAGTTCCTGCCTGCAATCCAATGACAAGAGTAATCTAATACAAGAGTAATCTTAGACTTGAAGATTCCAATGTTTTTCTGAGGTTGGACATAGAAATGTGCCCGGCGAGGGGTAATGCTTGACAAAATGAGGGGACTGCATGCTGCCGGGCATCTCACTCTATAGTAGGGCTGTGGCTGTGTGTCGGCTTCGGCTGTGGCTGTGGCTTCTTTGAAAAAACAGCTATGCTGGCTGTGTCTGCGGCTGTCCCTAAAACATTTGGCAAAGCAGCCTTTTCTGCGGCTTTCCATATTTTTGGGAACAAATGTGGAAAGATGAGGGTGCCGTAGAGAAAAAAGTCGGTGAAGCTATCATTTTGTGGCTTAATGCTTCACCTTATTTTTTGATATGGCTTCCTCCTTTTTTTAAAGAATACACATGAGGAAGCATCCCCTTTGGTTGGAAAACATGTGAAGCCGCTGAAGAAGCAATTAAAGAAGCCCTACCAATGAGGGACTAAATGTTTACATCTATCTTTTTCAAATATACAAACCACCTCGAGATGCTTCTAGCTAGGATGCACGTCTTTCAGCCTGATTTCAGCTGATCAATATTTGAGATTTTGGAGGGAACCAAATTCAAGCATACATTTTCATCACGCATGCATCAGAGTTTGGGACAGGTGATGAGCGGTTTACACTTTGGAATCAGGGCCGCAAGTCATGTGCCGGCGGCGAAGTTGGCCTGGCAATGGCACGTGTTCTCAGAGGAACCTCATACGCTGCAGCCGCGTCCCAGTAGTGATGAAGAACGCCTCTGCTTGTAGCCGCGTCCCCCTGGCGTCCGTACCCTGCGTTGCTCACCTTCGCGCATCAATCCTCTCGTAGGAGCCGTCCCTTATTGACTCTTTCCATCGTGCACAGCTTGAGGTGAAGGAGCTCAACGGTTGCTGTGGCATGGAGATCGATGGTGCATGTGTCCAAGGGGCCGCGCCGATCGATGCGATGAAGTGGCATGACTGCACCATCATATCTCGCCAGCGTGTGGTATATATGTTGCTCTCCGGCGGACAGAACCATCCTCCAGGCACGGTATGTTGCTTTCCCGCGGTGGTAGCATGACCAGGACGCAATCACTACAAGAAAATAAATTTTAGTCACTAAGTTTTAGTGAAAAAAATATTTCTTTAATGTCACTAAAAGTTGATCGATAGTGATCAACTTTTGAGATATAGATTTTTTAGTGATCGTCATTGGTTGCTAAATATATAATAGTTATCAACGGTACGTTGGTTGCTACTATATGTAGAGTTTTAGTGACCATCATTGGTCACTACTAGTTTTAGTGATCAACATCGTATATGTTAGTCACTATATGTAGAGTTTAGCCACTAAAATATAAACAACCTTATAAGTAACAAAATAGCTATTGTGCCAATAATACACGTATAATGACCACGTAGCATGGTGACAGTGTAGCGACCATCAATGGATCCTGAACGGTTTCACCACACTCATGGTGGAGCCCATAGGGTGGGCTACACTCATGGTGGACCCACCACATATCTAGCCACACTCATGGTGGAGCCAGTAGGGTGGGCTATGCTCGGCTTCCGTCCGCCCAACCCTGCCCCGTCGAGAGTCCGCAGAAGTCCGATCGAATTGAGTTGTCATCCTTGTTCCTCCGTTCCCGTTACGGACCGTGTGCGTACATGCATGGTAATAAAACCAATTATTGCCGCACTAACTGATACACACTAGAAGGCGTCAATGCAAATGGCAGATTATTTCTGTTCAATGACTAAACTCACGCAAACTGCATTGTAAAACAACGCATTTCAGGTTTGACCAACATATAAACTAAGGAACATATAACATGTCCAAATATTTTGATCACGAGCACATATAGCTGACACAGTAAAGATTCTTGTTTGCCAACTCGCCAACAGTTACAAATTAGACGAAGTCGAAAACATATATTGTCAGCAGTTAAAATTCGATACCTAATGCCGCAATTCAAGCCTTCGCTGGCTCATCGCTTATCGGCAGATCATCTTCATCATGATAGATGCTCTCTGCAATCTGCCATATCTGAAGGATGTTGTCATCAGCAACACTAGCAGTAACCCAATCCTCACACGGGTTCCAGGAGAAATCATAGATCTTGCTTGTATGGCCTCCATGAATAAACAGCAGCTCTGGAGGGCCGTCTTCCGCATCCTCCGGTGTTTGTTCTTGATCAATTCTGTGAGATAGCAAAGTGAATTTGAGATCACCAACAATAACCAACTATATAGACATAAGGTATTAAGGTGGTAAAGTAGGGAGAGACGTGCAGCAAAGACATACAACAAAAGTATATTATGTTAGAAAACAATATCATGTTGTCCGTTGAATGCAATACATGCTGTGTAATATAAATAAAACATCAAGTATATCAAAACTCCAAATGAAGAAACTTCACACCGATGGAATGAAACCAAAAAATAGAAATTTTGAAGGTTCTCATGAATGCACAAGTTTACCTGCTTAGGTCCCAGACCATAACTCTTCTGCCCAAGCAACAAGATGCAAGTATTGTCTCATTCTTAGGGCTCCAGCCAACTTGAAATACTTCCACTCTGATGACATAGTTTGTTAAACAATTAAGAAACACTCTATATTTTTTAAAACTATTCTGCAAGCTGAACAGGAAGAACATTTAGACATAACAGTAACAATATGTAGAAACATACTTGTGGCAATCGAAGGTGTGCAGGGATGTATCGATCTTCCTAAGGTCAAATAATTTGACAGTCTTGTCAGTAGAACCAGTTACAACAACCCACTCATTGAAGGGATTAAAGGCAAGGCAGTTTACCTATTAGAAAGAGATATGAGAATAAATAAAACCAAATGTCAACATTCATCTTTCAAGAATTCGTACATAGATCAAGATTCAAGACACCGATGGCAACCAGCTGGCCATCACCATCTACTCGTATTTGCGTAAACTTGCGGGATCCAATTTCACAACTCAAAACATTGAACATTTTTCCTACCAAAGGACTGGTATTGATCTTCTAGAAAGCACACTTAGAAATTATAAAGCATAGTAGCAGGGTATGGTTCCCAAACATTGCAGATTAGAAATGATAAAGACAAATAGAAACCTCAAATGTTTTAGTGATCAACAATCCGTAAGATACTAATAGCACACAAGAAATGGAAGCCCAGTAAGAAATTGTTGAAGCACGTGTCAGTTTTTACGGAAGCAGAGGAAAAACAATGGAGATTCAACACCCAGAAGGATACTTACCTCACCCTGGTGAGCCATCACAGACTGTACAGGCTTAGTATGTGCAGGGGACCGCAAGTCCCAAATCAAAAGATGCTTATCATCACCAGCTGAGCCAAACAGGTATTCATGTCGCAAATGCCAAGCAACATCTTCGACGCCACCATTATGATGCTAGAAATAGAATAAAACCAAATAATTGTTATAAACATAGAAAAAGAAAACCAACCAAAAATATGAGATTGATAGGAGTATTGTTATATAAATATAGCATTATTATGAAAAAGGGAACCAACTAAAAAGATGAAATTGGTAAAATGCAAAATGTCATCAAGGTTCATAGAAAAATACAGATCGACTTTTCTACATGTAGTCAACACAATAAGCATTTACCTTTCCTATCTGCTATGTAACAAAAAACACATTGCAAAGGGAATCATATGTGTGTGACATGTGCGTATTGCAAAGGGAAGAGAGCACACAACATCTTCTTTTCATATGCAATTTTGCCAAAAGTTACTGGCCATCAATTGGGGTTACCTACAAGGACTCAACCATGGCTGGTTTTGCAGCGCATCAGGAGAGTACTTCAAGTTCCGTTCTTTTTGGAAATTATTATTCTAAGGAGTGGAGTATTCAGACTACGTGGAATGATTGGACCTTTAATCAGGATGACCCCAGTGTTGGGAAACGCAGAGCAAAACTAAAGCACGAACTTGATATGTGGTTACACAAATAGAGAAAGAGGTATCCCCCCATATAGAAGAACCGATACAATCATTTGAAATCCTCTTCCTTTTTATTTGTTTTTCAGAATGTACAACTTTTATTTATTATCTAATTTAATATATAACCAGTAGGGCCTCCTGTTTCATTAAAAAAAATTATGTTAACTTAGCCATTCTCTAAGTAATTCAAATCAGCAGACCGGTTCAACATTATTAGCTTCATCAGATGTTAATGGTTTTCCATAATAATCATCTTTCAAGTTATCTTCATTTTAAAGATTAAAACTTACAGATAAAAGCTTGAATATGAAAGAATAAAAATATTTTAAACACTCAAATGGAATAAAAACATGGCCCATACCTTAAAAATCTGGAGAGCGTCAAGACTTTTGTCTTTACTGTTTGCTTTAATGTCCAAATGCAAATCTGAGAATCATCAGACCCACTCAACAAATGTCCCTCTTTAAAAATACTCCAAGATAAACCAAATCCTTCATAGTTGTGTCCCTTGAGTCGTAAATCAGGATTGCATGCACCATTCAGTGGAGGCTTTGATGGGTGCTTGTTACAGTCAAAGACATATACTTCCGCACCAACTGTCTTTGTAGCAATTATAAATGAATTTTGAGGCATACAACGAGCTCGATTAACTTCTCCATTATGATTTATCTGCTGAAACACTGAAACCATTGCACTTCGAAACAAAAATGACAAGATTGATAAGACCAACATAATATACATGGAAACATAAAACATGTTCTTAGTCGACATGCAGTGGATAATGTAGCTGTACATCAATCCCTGCAACTGATTAGGGCGATCACAATGTGTGTAAAATGCTGGCAGTAAGCTTTCGCTACCTGGTCTGAGCTATTGTGGAACCCGATAATAAGAGAAGGAAACTTCATGCCAGCAGCGAGGCTATGATCCCGGTGGTAAAGAGTTAAATATGGTGGCTCTATCCACTCGTGCTCTTTCTATACCAGTGAGTTGCAGAGCTCAGAGTGAATGGCTTTTTTTTTATCTATTGGGTAACACCTATAATCAGTGACCGGTTTTAAGCATTGTGAGATTTTCAACTACTACCCACTGATGTGGGACCCCCAACTTATTACCCAAGTTGGCAACAGACATTGCCCTTGCCCTTACAAATACGCTAAGATACAAATTGGTAATGATAACTGACTATTAACAAGCAGCCACAATTTCCATGGTGAAAGCCAAATATCCACATCATGGACCCAAGAACCTAAGGGTGTAACAATAGCGAACAACCTACGAAAAATGACAAGAAAGCAATTAAAATTATAATCAGGTGTTCGATGGGAGGTTTCTCAAATGGCACAATACAATGCATGAAAGTCATAAATACTCCAGAACATAAGGTATTCTGCATGCAAAGAACAATCCCAAACATGTGGTGAAAATAATATCACTAAAGCGGGAAGGTATTCATTCAACCTTTTCGCAGCAAGGGTGGTACAGGTTAAAATTAAATAATATTTGTTGTTTGGGAGAAATTTCAGGAAAGTCGATCTACTTCTCATTTCGTTGCCATATTACATATATAGATACAACCGTTTCTCATGGGCCCTATTATACAAAGCGCAACAATATTACATCAACCATTTGGAGCTATTCATATGTTTGTTTGCAATCTAGTGTGTGACATCATCATAAATCCACAGCTCCTAACGTATATATGTTTATTTGAAAAACGTATAGCTAAAGAATCTTAATAGTTGGCAGAATACCATGATGAAAACAAGCAGTCATCCACTTCCTACATCTAGGCAAAGAATGGCCATGTGAAGGCCAGACCCATATAAATTAGCTGAACCATGATACTTTGGGACTGAGGCTCTCTATGATTTGGATGCTTATGCATCAAGAGTGATGACCTGTTTTATTGGCCCAACTTAGAAGGACTAGATGAGGTAAGCCTTACCACTGTAATAAATTGTTTCAAACCCAGGACCTCTTGAGTTTGCTAATACATCAGACATTTATTTATGGTTGGATTTCTTTACTCCAATTACTAAAGATATAAGCAACTCCAGAGTTCACCTTCGTTATGTTAAGAACAAAACCATTGTTCAAAATAGGAAACAATGACAGGGGCAGCACACACTAAGCGCAGCTGAATATAACAGAAAAATTGTAATATGAGCTGACAAAAGCTCCCAAGTTCTCTCATAGGTATACCAAATGTAATACAAATACACCAATTTGGTAATAATATAAATGGATCAAACTGTCGGGTCAATGGTTTGATCATGTCATCAAAAATAATCTACTCCATATGTACCATACTAACCCAAAAACAAATCAACAGAGGACCAATGTTTAAGTTCATCAACTGGTAGGAATGCAAGTTTTATAATTCTTGGGCCAGGGCCGACCACCGATCCAAAAACTCCCACAAATGAACTAAAAATTATCTCATCTTCACAAATTCATCGTGCAAATGTACTAGATGTTGACCCAAAACTACCTGATGGGTACCCATTTGTATCCCTATCAACCAACATAACTTATTTTCTCTAAAATAACAGGCTCTGATAAATGATCAAGATAACAACTCCTCTGGAACATCATATTGCATTAAGGAATCCCAACTCGAAGCCTAACTGTATATTAAAAATATTCATCATAGAATCGCCAGCGCAACACATAGTGAGCCAAACATACACCTGATTAACACACTCAACACGCAGAAAACCTAACCCCTCCCAAAACTTGTGGATTAAAAGGAAATTAAATTCCTACCCCACGACAGATCTAGAATAGAGCAATATTGGCAAAAATAAGAATCGGAGCGGGGCAAGGAGGCGGGCACAAGAAAATGAAAGGTTACACAAACCCAAAGTAGTACCTTGCCGGATGCTTCCCCGAATCCGCCGATGTCGGCGTGGTCGTCTTCGTAGTGGCGCGCGTCGGCCTCGGCGTCGTCAAGGGGCAGCTGGACCTGCGCGAGCATCAGGTAGTTGGGCTCGTTGTCGTTGGTGTGCGTGCCGAGCACCATCTTCTGGACGGAGTAGTCCTTGCCGGGTGGCTCGACGCGGTCGGGGAGCCATTGTACGGTGAGCGAGGGCCACTCGAGCGCGTGCGTGATGATGAGGTCGTAGAGGAACGGTGTGTTCTTCCAGATCTGATACTCCTCGTTGATGAGGCGCTCCTCCACCTCAGCACGGAACTCCTCCTCGTCCTCCGCGCGACCGCCGCCGGCGTTCGGCATCCCTTCGGTCGGTCGGCTAGGTTAGGTTTTGGAGAAGGGGGAGGTCAGGGTGCAGGCCAGGGTGAGCTGTTGGGAGGGGGTTGAGGAGTGTGGGAGAGTGGACCCAATACCTTTTCGTGGGCTGAGTCCAATTTGTGACTCATAAGACACAGATAGTGAACAGTAGCTTGGTGACATTGTCAGCAACCATCAACAAACTGATGTTGAACGGCTCCGCGTTGCAAATTTTCGAGGAGCTTGGCATTTGTAAAATATATGATGGCCTTCTATGACAAATATCTTGTGACAACAAGGCGTTTCATGACAAATATTTTTTGATGTTTTGAAAGATTTTTTTTGAACAAAAGATAATATTCGTCACAAAATGTGACAACAAAATCATGGTTGGTCCCATATCTATAAAATCAGGACCCACATATCATCTTTAAGGAATCCATGTTAAAATGCTTTTCAAATATTATGTTTTTTAAAGAATTATAAAACAACTCTAAGCCATACTATCCGATTGTACATTTTTTTGAGGCGAACGGCAGGGGAGTCCCCTACCTTTTTTTCTATTAATTTTGTAAGGCAAATGTACAAGATACAAGGCCCTAGGCCCAAAAAAGACCCTACTGAAAAGAACCTAACTGATATTACATAACCAATCTTCCAACAGTGGTTTGACGCTAGTTTTGGCCTTGAAGACTACTAGCTTTAATTCCTCCTTGAAATTCTGCTTCCACCATAGCAGAGAGAGAGTGCCTTGATCGAAAATGATGCTATTCTGATGGCACCAGATACACCAACAGGCTACCATAAGAATTTCTCGAAAGATCCTCGAACAAATTGTTAGATTCCAGTGTTAGATTCCAATTGATTCCTACAAATCGCTAGCACCATTGGCTGAAAGGGCATTCAAAAAATAAATGATGGAGAGTCTCGTCGCTGGATGTGTTGCAGAGAACACATTTGTAACCAGGCAGCACCATGGTTTTCTTCTCAGCAAGTCTCTAGTATTTAGCTTATCTCTTAGCAACAGCCAGAAAAAGAATTTCTGCTTACCCCTGCAGCAAGCATGCCACATCCATTTGAACCAAGGGGAAACTATTACTTGACCAATTAATTGTAGATATGCTTTCCTAGAGTAGAAGTGAGTAGAGCCCCAGATGTAAGACCATTCATCATGTTGCAAGGGAGTAAGCTCTATTTGTGCTAGCCTGGCATTTAGTTCCTGTAGTTGGTATGAGGCTTCCTTTTTTTTTTTTTTTTTTTTTTTTTGAAACGACCAGCAGGGGAGTCCCTTACCCATTTTTATAAATTTTGTGAAAAGCATGTACAGTGTACAAGGCCGTAGGCCTAAAAAAGACCCTACCTAACTAATGATCTTAAGGTCTATTACATAACCACGCTTCCATCAGGATTTTCAAACTTGACTTAGCCTTTAAGACTAGCAACTCAAACTCCCTTCTGAACTCTAGTTTCCATCTCACCAACGAAAGAGATTTGTGATAAAAAATAATGCTATTTCGCTGACACCAGATGCACCAGCAGCCTACTATAAGAACTTCTCTGAAAATTCTGCTGCAGAAGGCCTGTCTAGCAGCCAACAGCATGTCTGATGGTTCAAGGGTAGTCTTCCAGGTGACTCCAAGGAATCGCCAACACCATCTGCTGAAGCTGCACTCGAAGAGCAGGTGTTGCAAGGTTTCCTCATGCCCAGCTGTACACAGTACACAGTTATATGATGGTTTAGCCCTGTTTTTCCGCCTAAGTATATTCCTGGTGTTCAATCTATCCCTGAGCAACAGCCAAAAAAAGAATTTGAGCCTGCTCTTACAACATGAATTCCAAAGCCATTTAAACCATGGGGAAGCTTCCAGAGTTCCCAAGAGCTGTTTGTATGCCTTTTTTGTTACAAATGCATCACAGTCCCAAATATATGTCCAGCAGTCATTAGAGTCCATGTCCAACATAAATGTTTCCAATGAATGTTGCAAATCTGATAGCTGATCTGATGCTACCACTGACAATGGAAGCCAGAAGAGAGATTCTGGTTCCTGTTGGAGAAAATCTCTGACAGTAATCTTTGTATTGAGCGCAAATGAATGCAGTTGTCGATAATGCTGCTTCATAACTCCCATGTCCCAAGTGTCATTCCAGAAAGAGACAGTAAACCCACTCTTAACTTTACAGGCTGCCATCATGAAAAACTGTTGTGATAGATTAATGACTGCTCTCCACCAGAATGAGCCCTTTGACCTGCATAGATGAGGGGTACTGCTCTGGTAAAGCTTCTGCCATGTGAGCTTGACCCAAGGAACGTCATGCTTATTATAAAAATTTATGCAAGAATTTAAGAAGCAGAGCTGTGTTCTTAGATCTCAAATCTACAATGCCAAGGCCACCTTCCTCCTTTGGCCTGCAAGCATCCTTCCAAGCAACTAGATGTTGGCAGTCCTGAGGACTAACAGAAATTAATCCGCAAGCGTACGGATATCGATGTAGCTTTCACCACAAGGAGTATTCCTAGGGTATCGAATCCACAGGGAACGTATAGTGCACTAAAGCCTAAACACTAGAGGGATTTATCCGTAAAAGGTGGCACACGGGAGCGGAGTTGCAACAATAATAAAAGGGTCTTCTGGCCAGGCACTCTAATGATAAGAAGCTATATAGCTGGGCAAATTGGTAAGGGTCTAACTCTATCATTCGTTTCGGGACACACGCATGCTAGAGCAGCAACCCGATAATTAGGTTCAACTGCCAAGGGGAACTACGTGCTATTGAGAACCCTACTAAAAACAATAACCCGGACGTGGTGGATTACAGATACCGGTTTGCCTGTCACACATACTCGCGGCTACTATCCTCCGTGGGGTCAAAAGCAAACCAGGGATTACTCTAGATCTAAACACCACGTTTACATCTATCGTCACAACTAGTGAAGTACTAATAAGCTAGTCAATGCAGTAAGTAAATAAATATTCACTGCATACCTGGAACCCACAAATAAATAAAGCAGAATACTTTACTTCATCGCCCGACCAATAATCTTCTTATATGTTGCCCGGCCTGGAAGACTAAGATTACCCGAGGTGACGAAGAAGCAGAGTCCCGACATCCCCGGGGCCTCTAGCTCTCCTTCCCTCTCACTCACTCACTACCAGCAGCGCTAGGCTACTACCAAAAGACTAAAATAAAGTATGAATCAAGGTGCGAGTTGCTTTGAAGCTAGTCAGTGGTATTTATAGCTTGCTGGAGTCGGTGTGCATCATATAGCCAAAGGAGGAGTGGCGGGTATGCCAAGGTAGGCCGGCCGGCCTAGTAGGGTGGCCGGCCGGCCACTGATGTGGTCGGTTTGCCACCGACTTCTTCCTGGGCGGCTCTGATCAGCTCCTGATGGCGGTAAGAAGGTCGGTTTCCTCGTAGGGTCGGCAGAAGTTGAGTGGCCTTCAAGTTTAGGCCCAAAAGCCCATGTTCTAGAATGACAGTTGCTTGATGTGTGGGCTGGGCCTTGAATTCCATGTGGGGAAGCTGCAAAAGGCCTCTGGAGAGGAGCTGGACTTCATTGGGAACCTGAGTGGGCCGGCCGGCCTATGATTGGGCGGCCGGTGGGCTTTGGCCCCCGTTTCCTGTAATTTTCGTCCATATTGCTCCCTGCATTCAAATACTCCAACAAAACTCGTGGAGAGCCATTAATATGAAAGAATGTTCATTTTATCCTTGTTTGATGGCTTTTATTGAATGGTGTTGGCGGTAAAATATACGTTATAAACACCGCCAACACTAGACAACCCCTTTTTTTGTTAACATATCCACCATCACACAGGCAGTGCTTAAGATATTTATCAGTCTGATCCAATACTGTGGAACTTTAAGCGTGCACATGAAGAAAGTAGGGTATACGAGAAGACAGAATTGACCATGAGTAGCCTGCCAGAGTATGACAGCAACCTGTTAAGCCCCATCATTCTTCTTTCAATCCTGACTAGCATTGGGGCATATTCATCCACAGTGGGTTTTGTAGTGCCAAGAGGGAGGCCTAAATAAGTAAATGGCATAGCGCCCACTTTACAACCCAGAGTGTTGGCTAAATGCAAAGCCCTGTCTGGTTCCATGTTCAGAGGTACCAAAAAAGATTTCAAAATTAACTTTCAAACCAGTTGAATCAGAGTAAGACTGCAACAATCCCTTGAAAGAGAGTAGCTGGAGAGCATCTGCTGGTAGGATTATCAGAGTGTCGTCTGCATACTGGACTATGGGATAGTCCCCACCAAAATTTTCATCTATCGGGTGCTTTATGATGTTTCTCCTGTGAGCTTCATTCACAATGCTTTGAAGCATGTCAGCCGCTAGAACAAAGAGCAAGGGATAGAAAGGGTCACCTTGCCTCACCCCCCTCTTTTAGCGAAATGGTTTCCCTGGGACTCCATTGAGAAGGACTGAAGAGGATCCTGAGGAGAGAATTTGTTCTATCCAACCTACCCACTTGTTGGAAAATCCTTTAGCTCTCAACATTTCCAAGATTGCCTGGTGCTCAACTTTATCAAAAGCCTTCTCAAAACCTAGTTTGAGAATAACTATTTCTTTCTTAGATGTCTGCCAGAAGTGTAGGAACTGATATGCCCAGGCAAAGCAATCTTCAATTTTCCTACCTTTAATGAACCCATATTGATTTGTAGGAACCACTGATAAGATGACCTCTTGAAGTCTGTTGGCCAGAAGCTTGGTCAGAAGCTTTAGAGAGGAATTAAGTAGAGAAATTGGCCATCATTCACAGTAAGAGGATTGTCCTTCTTTGGCACTAAGATAATAAAAGATCCATTGATACTCTGCAAGTCTACTGTGCCATTAGCAAAATCATGACATAGTCTGAAGAAATCCGTTTTGATGATATTCCAACATTTCTTCATAAAGTGTCCATTAAACCCATCCAGACCAGGAGCTTTATCAGAAGGCATATCTTTCAGTGCAGCAGCAATTTTTTCTTTAGAAAAAGGATCATCCATAACAGGTAATGGGATTTGCCGAATTAGGGATGCTAAGTCATATCTGATGCCTGAGAACTCTGTAACACCCAACCTTTCTTTAAAAGAGACCCATAGAGCATTTGCCTTGCTTTCATGATCAGTGACAACTGACCCATCAGGAAGTGTTAATTGAGCAATAGAATTGTGCCTCATTCTTTGTGTTGCTATAGCCTGAAAGAGCTGTGAATTTTCATCTCCAAATTTTACCCATCTGATTGTAGCTTGCTGTCTCCAATAAATTCTTTTTGCTTCCAAAAGGGAAAGCAAGTGCTGTTTTAGGATTTTCCTAAAATTCTTTTCAACTATATTTAAAACTCTCTGATCTTCCAAGCCATCCAAAAGAGCCAAAACCCAGCTGCAATTGCTTATGTTCTTGTTTAACTTTGAAAGATCTTTAGCCCAGGCTCTCAGGCCTTTCCTGGTCTGCTTAAACTTAGCTGATAGAGTTTTTGCTGCATTGCTGAAAAAATGGGTTGTGTTCCAATGTAATTCAACCGTATCAGTGAAGCCCTCAATTTCACTCCAATAGTTCTCAAACCTGAAGACACAAGACTTTGGAATGGCTGTGCCCACTTTGACTACATATGGGATGTGATCTGAGATTGGCCTTGCTAGTGGCTGCACAATGCAATCAGGATATGAGAGAGTCCAAGAGGTTGAAGTAAAAACCCAATCAAGTTTCTCTAGCAAATGTTCATCCTGCATGTTACTCCAATGGAATGCTCTTCCTTGGAAAGCAATCTCCACTAGATCAAGATGATGAATCATGTAATTGAATAACATCATATCATTAACATTACCACCTGCTATGTTCCTATCAGCATGTGATCTAATGAGGTTAAAATCTCCTAAAAGTATCCAGTCCTCATAGTTTGTTGTGTCCATGTTGTACAACCAAGATATGAAGGTAGCATTCTCTGTTCTGGAGGCAGGACCATATATATTACTCAAGTGGAAAACTGAACCTGAGCTTCGAGTTTCAGCTTGACTGTTATACAGTAAGAATTAGCAAAAATCACTTCACCCTCAAAAAGGTTATCATTCCAGACAGTAAGCAAGCCTCCAGAGGCACCGTTCGAAGGAGAAAAAGCAAACTTGGACAGATGACGTGGGCAAAATTTCTTAACATAAGAATTGTCAAAACTTTCTCTCTTTGTCTCCTGAATGCAAAGAATGTGACAGGAACTTTCATGTATTTTATCTCTAACACTATCCCACTTCTCCTGGGAATTAATCCCTCTAACATTCCACCCAAGGATGTTCCAATTTCTATTACTATTCATTTTTGATACTATTCTCCCGATTAAATTGTGCGAGCGAAACCCACCACAAATTATTGCCCATCAAAGCTCCAGCAAGTAACATCTGAGAGCTAGAAAGATTGTGAAAGGGAGTGAGGCCAGTGTATTGCAATTTCATAGAAGCAGCACATGTTGCAATCACGGACATCATATAATAGAACAACCATCTCAACTGACATAAACTCTAGGTAAAACCATGGTCCAACTTCATAGCAAAAGCCCACAGCAGGGGCACCCAAACAGTTTGAACACTAAAGAGAAGCACACCAATAACATAACAGCAAACAAAATGACCTCCAAGTGCCACGCAGGGCTGATAAACCTAGGACAAAGCAGACTAAAGGATGGACTCCAAGCCCCAAGCTGACCATTAGCCAAGGACTGATCACTCATTGTCATTGGAACCATCATCGGCATCATCAGCATTGAGGACTGCGGCGGTCACTGCCGAAGCCTGTATCTTCACGAAACCTGTAGCGATGGCTTGAACGTTATCAACCGAAAGGTGAGGGGCTGCCGAGGTTCCTTCCTCTGCTGGCACAGCTTCATATAGCGGGTCAGCCAAGGCCAGCTGCTTGTCTACTGTAGCATCTTCAGCTGCAGCCGCATCTGCACTTGCTTGATCCTTGAAGCCAGCAAGGTTAGCCTTGATCTGGTTGCCGCGACGCAGGAGCCTTGGGTCAGTTGGTTGACGCATCATCTTGGAGCGGCGCTTCTTCCTTCCCGAGCGTGGAGGCATGTCAGAAGGATCTATCTCCACCACTTCGTCAGTATCCTCGTCATCTCCATTTGCAGTAGTCACAACTGCATTATGAACCAACGTCTCCGAAGGGCTTGGTCCCAGAACCAACGTCTGAGGCTTCCATTGATAGAGGTAACCAAAAGAGACGATCAGGTTCTGCATTGATGAAGTGTTTCACTGAGATCTCTTTGTTCAAAGCAAAAGAATATAGCTGAGGACATTGCCATATGAGGCTATCATGAAGAAATTCATGGCTAGTAATGACACTTCTCCACCAAAAGGATCCTCTCAGTCTACATTCATGAGGTGCTTTGCTCTGATTGTTATAAAAGTGTTTCCAAGTGAGTTTCACCCACGTAATATCCATCTGATTGTAGAAGTTGTGCAGAAATTTTAGCAAAAGGGCCGTGTTATGGGCCCTTAGGTTTACAATGCCCAAACCACCTGCTCTTTTGGACGAAGAGCATTCTTCCACGCCACTAAACATCCACCTTTTCTGTTAATGTCCCCTCTGTCCCAGAGTGCATGTTTTCTGTATAAATCAACTTGATCAATCAGAGAGATAGGCCATTGAACCGTACACATATAGAAGGCGGGATAAGCAGTCATGACTGAATTGACCATAAGGTGCCTGCCATCATAAGACAAGAGTTTACTCAAACCCATCATCCTTTTCTCAGTTTTTGTTAGCACCGGTAAGAATTCAGTGACAGAAGCGCTCCCTTTCTGTGACGTCCCGCCTCCACGAGGCCGGGCCCGCACGCCTGGCAGCTCTCTAGGATCTCAAGACTGTCCCCACAGACCAACACACGTCTTTTCTGCGCACTTTGTCCTCACTCGTGCACACTCGGGAAGGACTTCCCGGTCGGTCACCCATCCCGAAATTGCTCCGGGCCAAGCACGCTTAACCCCGGAGTTCTTTCGAGATGAGCTTCCGGAAAAGAAGTTGCAACTGTTGGTATGAGTATTCTTATCAATCCTATTAAGTCCTAGGCCAGGATGTTACATTCTCACCCCCTTAGGAGATCGACGTCCTCGTCGATCAACCCCAGTCCAGGAACGTCCCCTCTTGGCCACGTCCGTGCGTCCAGTGCCAGCGCATGTGCCATGCTGTGTGACCACTCTGGGCCCACACCAGCCATGCGCACCATGCCTAAGCAACTGCGCCCACACGCGCCCGTGAAACCGCGAGGGTCGGCTCTGATACCCCTTGTGACGTCCCGCCTCCACGAGGCCGGGCCCGCACGCCTGGCAGCTCTTTAGGATCTCAAGACTGTCCCCACAGACCAACACACGTCTTTTCTGCGCACTTTGTCCTCACTCGTGCACACTCGGGAAGGACTTCCCGGTCGGTCACCCATCCCGAAATTGCTCCGGGCCAAGCACGCTTAACCCCGGAGTTCTTTCGAGATGAGCTTCCGGAAAAGAAGTTGCAACTGTTGGTATGAGTATTCTTATCAATCCTATTAAGCCCTAGGCCAGCTCTAACAGTCCGATCCACAGGATCTTTGTCCCACGGTGCTGTTAAGCAGACACGAGATAATACAACACTTTCATCTTAATTAACAAGGTTATTATCTTTATTACAACAAGGTTCAGAGTTCAGCGGAAGCGAAATTTTAAACGACAAGTTCGAAAACGAAAGATACACGAGAGCTACACTACTCCCATCGATATAGCATGAGTGATCATCCGATGCCCATTGAGATAATCACACTAGCAGCAAACACATTACTGCAGCGGCGAATCAGATTCCCATTGGGCGATCCAACCCTCAGGGACTTGCACATCTCAAGGCAGAACACCAACAGGTAAAGTAATATCTGCACTACCTGAAAACAACAATGGCACAAAGCCTGAGTACTATTTACTCAGCAAGTCTTACCCGTCAAATGACCTCTAGACATGCAAGGTTTGCATAGGAAGGCTGAATTTAAAGACTCGCACTTAAGCAGCAATAGTTCTTTCTAGCATGTTTTAGCCAAGTTTTACCTTCATTAAACAATAGCATAAGTGAGAAAAGACAGTAACAAGCAATTTAACATATAATATATGATCAACAAGTATGAGAGTAATATCAACAATATTCCATCATTCTAACAACCGTTCATCATCATCATCAAGCCATGTGTACTACGTGAAGGCGCAATTCACGAGCGGGTACTCATTACTGCGAGGGACAGCGACTGCAATCGATTTACACCAGCTGGGAAAACCCGAGATACACGACGTATATGCACAAAAGTCATATACGGCAACATTTTGCAAGACAGTAAACAATAAAGGCGGGTCTAGTCTCAGGGATTGGGCAGCCGTCCCACCAACGGTACCTCGTACCTCCCATGGCCTGAACCTGCCCAATACACCTGTACAGGGTACCGTCTAACATTGCCACCATACATGCTACTAAGTTTGCTAGTTCCCATAAAACTAGTATGTACTCGGTACTGTTCAATGCTCGATCAAGAGGGCCAACAACGAATCGGTCCTTAATCGACTAGGCAGGGCTACAGTAGCCAACACCTCCATGTGTTGCTACAACTATACATGCATATGTCATCCTGCCCGGTCTCAGCGAATAAACATAAACTCATTCCATTATCTTCAATTTTAGTGATCAAGTTTCATTCCCGGAATACAATACTTGATCGTTGCGAAATACTTTAACTAAGCATAGCAGGCATTCTACCGAGCTACTAGAATAGACACATAAACAACATAGGACATTTGGGGATCATGCAGGAGGATTTTCAAACAACTCCTATAAACTTAAGTGCAACAAACATACTAGACACACTAGCATTATTATTTCCAGAAACAAAAAATATTTGCAAACGGGGTGGGATGCACCGGGGCTTGCCTTGAGGTTCAGCAACTAAGTTAGCTGCAGCAAAGTCAGTTTCTTCAGTAGAAGGATCCTTCTGAATATCCTCTTCGAGATCGTTTCCTAAAAATGCATTATATGTCAATAGAAAGAATACCAATACAATTAATTCAACATGCGCATGCAATGAGTGAGACTTGGTTTCAGATTCCCAATATTGAGTTCGGTTCTGAATTTGGTGACTTGGATTTAGTTTTCTTTATTTTCTTCATTGACTCCCATGTAGCATTGTTATATTATAAAGCAATTTATTCCAATGACACCAAAGTAAGTCAGCAAACAATCTTTTCTGAACATTTTGGACATAAATGCCTTGCTATTGATACAGGCAATAACATGTCATGAGACTGATTTTTCATGATTTTAGCCCTAGTGGAATTAATTAAAGGTCTAAATCATTGTGGCAGCATAAAATAAATCATACAAAATTCTCTGAAGCGAAACTGGTCATGCCAGAAAATAGGGTGGTAGTACATCATCTAAGGAACATGCATGCCCAGGTTCAAGATTTATGGAGCATCAGAGAATTTATAAAAATTCAGACAAGTTTATCAAAGAGAAGGTCATAAATACTTCTTCCTACAGAAACAAGGGGTATATGATACATGGCTGGAAAGAGCCTGCCAAGAGGGTTCTAACAAGCCTGGTTTCGCGTTTTTATCATGAGCCAATAAATAATATGAGCAAAACAAGTTTTGCTTCTATCATTTTACAGGGCAAACCATGCAGGAATGTGGATCAAGTTGCCAACCAGTGGATAGATCTATCCAAGAGGAACCCAACAAAATTTAGGTTGCAATTTTTGGACACCTATAACTCCAGATATCGATTTTTGGAAGTTTATAGCAGGAATGAAGCAATATGTACAACGATGAAACTAGCTTCCCCTGCCTTTTACTGTAGCAGCAACAGAAACAACTCGTCCATGGCGTTGCTCAGCACGGTGAACGGCGGATGGAAAAACTTCGAATCCAGCAAGCTTGGGTGACGAACTGCATGGGAGACAGGTCAAATGAAGGCGCAATGGAAGTGGGAACTACCCTGTGCGAGGAATCGGAGGGGGCCTCACCGTGGTAGGAGGAATCGACGATGAACTCGGCGACTATCACCTGGCGGCCATGGTTGAAATCCCGCGTCGGTCTCGCTCTTTGCTTCAGTTTGGAAGAAATGGTGGTGGGGGTGCGATAGAGGAAGGCCTTGCGCACGCGTAGGTGAAGTTGGTTTGGTCGGGGACAGCTTGTAGCGGCGGGGCGGCGGCTTGGAGCTCGGCGGCTCGGCAATGGCGGCCAGAGTGAAGAACAGAGAGGGACTGAGAGCGAGAGAGAGTATGAGCGCAAGGAGAGAATGTGGAGAGGAGAATATGGAGCAGCCGTTCTCGTGCTGATCCAGTCGGTTGAGGCGGCCACGGCAGTGAGCTGGAGCGGTGGGAGGCGAGGTGGCGGTCATGCACGAACGTTGTGCTCGGTGAGGTAGAAACTGAGCGGTGGTGTGAATGACAGGTGGGTCCTGCTACCTTTTCTCTTTTGTAAATTTCATTTAGAAAGGTGTTTAGGCTTCAAGATTTCTCAGATTTTCCTGAACGGTCCATTGACAAAAGTAGATCATCTGTGTACTGGTTATTGGTTCAAAACTTGTAAATGCAAATTCGAAATTCAAATCTTTTGCTTAAAAATTAAACTTGTGTGATTTATTTGGGGATCTTTCCAACATGAAAACTTTCTGAACTTTTGGGTAGAATTTTATTTCACTGATATTTACCACATATATATATTTTTTTTTATTTTTTTTTTTTTGGAATTTATGTTACATAGAAAAAGAAAAAAAAATTGGACATGCTTCATATGTTAGCATGTAATTTGACTTAGATTCAAATTTTAATAATTGCATTGAGATAGAAATTTGAAATTTTCATATCACTAATTCAACATTAGTGGCTAGCAATGTGCAAAAACAGAATGAGACACCTGGGGTGTCACAACCCTCCCCCTTAAGAAATCTCGTCCCGAGATTATGAAACGAGTGGGGATAGGTTTACAATGAATTGATATTCTTGAACATCCAACAAAGAAATTGATAAGGTATTGTGGATGGTTCTAAATTCAAGGAGTACGGAAGCGGAACGTAAAGGATGTTGGAATGGGATTCATGAGTAGAAAGAATTTCAAAGTAACAAAGGAAACACTAACTTGAGTCAAAGCAATTGGTTCTGGATGAACGATCAAGGAAGATCCTCTCTGTTTATGTTGCTAAATCCTTGTTTGCTCAACTCGATCAAGAATATGACTTTATGTACGGTTCATGTATCATAGTACGGTAGGTTTAATTGGACAATAAAACATAGGATGTGGATGAAATTTATTAGCTGGCAAGGAAGGTCAGTTGGTCAGGCTGGGAGCTACGATAAGAAAAATTTCAGAAACAAAACTTCGTGCATTTCACTCCTGTGAGAATATTGGTTGCTCCCAAAATGCTTCTCATATAGATAGGCATTTGCGTACAAAGAGTGCTGCGGTCTGACGATTCAAATAAGGGTTCTCAAGAGAGAAGAAACAAATTAAAACCAGTAAGAGAATACCATACTCTGGTGTGTTATACATTTCGATTCAGACCTATTCAAGTTTCTCTGTCCCTTGTACCCATTCATCATTGTAGGAAAGCCGGCATTCTATATTCACTATCTATGCTGGTCATCTCATCTGGTCACCACTAAGTTTTGTTGGCCTCCGTACCCCCACAAAATCCTTTTGTTGATTCTGCACACTTCTCGTATTTAGGCCATAAGCACCTATGATTGTTTATTGTGGTTAACTTTTCTATCCCAATTTTTCTCATGGCCGTCAAGAAACCAAACTTTGGCCATACTATAGAGGGGTTGCATCAATTCCTTGTTGCTACCCTTATTAGAAGTATATCTGACAGGTGGAAAGTTATCCAGATTATGGATCCCAGTGACCTCTAATGATTCTGATCGAATCTACTCCCATTTATAATTAATTTTCAGCCGACCAAAATTCTCGACTATAAAAGCTGCAGTACCTGATGATACAGACCACCTAGTGACACACTAGCTGATGCCTCTGTTTGTCTGACCTTTCACGATGCCAGTAGTAGCAGTTTTAGTAGCACATCCATGTAATCGAGTACAAGGTCCATGGCACCAGTTAAGCACTCGTTTGGAGTAGGATAAAAGTATATTGTTCACAACAGAGACCACCAGTCGGCCAAATAGTCCCAGCTCAAAAGAGGCGACCCACACACTAATAGATTCAGTCTTGTTTAACCAATACCCAACACAAGTAGAATAGAGATACAGAGGCCTGGCTTACCCAGAGTAATCCAAAAACCTTGAGTAATCCTTTCCACCATGCTCTTGTACACCACGATCAGAACAGGTGAACTTGATACTGCAGCATATCATGTATATAATCCAACACCGTGTCCAATGCTACAAAATATTTGTGGTCCCAATCAGAGCTTGACATCTCCAGTATGCATTGCACCAATCTGAAATAAATCTCTTTTCGCTTTATTCCTTGCTTCTTGTCTCCATTAACTCCCATGATCTCCTGTTGCATACTGCAGTATCAAAAGCTATAATTTATCTGTCCGCCACCTTGTCGTCCTTCACATGAGAAGAAAATGTACCCAGCTGAATACAAGACCTTTCAAGGAAGTACCAGCTATTGTCGAATTCATAGTAAGAACTGCTAGAAGGCTAGTTAAAATATTCAGAGGTGACAGGCTGATCAATGACTACCCTTGACCTTACATATCCAACAGAAATCATTTCTTGTTGCCTATGAGTATCCTGACCTTTGGGTAACATTATTAAAAAAAAAATACAAATTCCTTGATAATTGTCCCAGTCAAAACACTTGATTCATTGTGGCCTCTTTTGGGTGGCTACCTTCATTAGAACCAGGGTCGATCAACCTTCTCTTGCTCTTATTAATTTATTTCTCCTCTTTTGAGAACCTTATTTGAATCGTCAGACCTCGGCACTCTTTGAATGTAAATGCCTATCTTAACTGAGAAGCATTTTGGGAGCAACCAATATTGCGCAGGAGTGAGATACACGCAGTTGACGTAACTAGTGTTGATAACTGATTGTTTCTGAAATTTTTCTTATCATAGGTCCCAGTCTGACCAGCCTTCCTTGCAAGCCAATAAATTTCATCAACATCCTATCGTTTGTGGTCCAATTCAACCTACCGTACCATGACTCATGAAACCGTGCATAAAGTCATATTCCTGATCGAGTTGAACAAAGAGTTCTTCCTTTAGTTTGTCAAGTATATGACAGAACCAACAGGGATTTAGCAACATGAACTGAGAGGATCTTCATTAATCTTTCATCCAAAATCAATTGATTCGACTCAAGTTAATGTTCCATCGTTCCGTGAGGTTCTTTCTGCTCGTGAATCCTTGGGGTCATCCTTACATATATGATCAATGTGGTTAAATAGAAGGCTAGCCAGAGCACTTGTCATGTCTTTTGCGTTGTCTTAAGTTCTTGCAATCTGTCAAGAGTTACCAGCTCACTTCTCCAAATTTTCCTGCTATTTTGCAAGGACATTCTATTTTTCAACATAATGCATTACCACGTCTGTTGAGATTCAAGCTCCACCTGAATATTCTCACTAACCTTACTGTATCAAATCCAAGATTGTAGTTATTTGCTCTTGCAAAGTCATCAGCTATCAGCATATTTCTAGTTTATTCATCTCCCAAACCCCTTACTTTGGTTTACTTTGCATCCCGCTCCAATATCATTATCAAAGTATACATTCAAATCCTTAATATAACTACAACACATATGAAGTAACTTCACATCAATTCTTTGTTTGGTGGCCAAGAATATCCCTTCCTTGTAAACCTATCCCCATTCGTTTCGTAATCTCGGGACGAGATTTGTTTTAGGGGGGAGGATTGTGACACCCCAGGTGTCTCATTCTGTTTTTACGCAATGCCAGTCACTGATGTTGGGTTGGTGATATGAGAATTTCAAATTCTTAACTCAAGTCATTTGTTAATGTTGAAATTAAACCAAATTAGAGTCAAATTTGAAAAGCAAATTCAAAGACTTTCAACAGAACTAGGTCAATTCAAAAATTTATGTGAAAGGTATTAATGAAATAAAAGTCTAGCCAAAAGATCAAAATCATTCTCCTTTAGAAAGTGCCTCAAATAATTCATGAAGTTTAAAATTTAAACCTCTTTGAATAATCTTGAAATTCGACAGAAAATAGGGTGGTAGTACATCATCTAAGGAACATGCATGCCCAGGTTCAAGATTTATGGAGCATCAGAGAATTTTGTATGATTTATTTTATGCTGCCACAATGATTTAGACCTTTAATTAATTCCACTAGGGCTAAAATCATGAAAAATCAGTCTCATGACATGTTATTGCCTGTATCAATAGCAAGGCATTTATGTCCAAAATGTTCAGAAAAGATTGTTTGCTGACTTACTTTGGTGTCATTGGAATAAATTGCTTTATAATATAACAATGCTACATGGGAGTCAATGAAGAAAAAAAAAGAAAACTAAATCCAAGTCACCAAATTCAGAACCGAACTCAATATTGGGAATCTGAAACCAAGTCTCACTCATTGCATGCGCATGTTGAATTAATTGTATTGGTATTCTTTCTATTGACATATAATGCATTTTTAGGAAACGATCTCGAAGAGGATATTCAGAAGGATCCTTCTACTGAAGAAACTGACTTTGCTGCAGCTAACTTAGTTGCTGAACCTCAAGGCAAGCCCCGATGCATCCCACCCCGTTTGCAAATATTTTTTGTTTCTGGAAATAATAATGCTAGTGTGTCTAGTATGTTTGTTGCACTTAAGTTTATAGGAGTTGTTTGAAAATCCTCCTGCATGATCCCCAAATGTCCTATGTTGTTTATGTGTCTATTCTAGTAGCTCGGTAGAATGCCTGCTATGCTTAGTTAAAGTATTTCGCAACGATCAAGTATTGTATTCCGGGAATGAAACTTGATCACTAAAATTGAAGATAATGGAATGAGTTTATGTTTATTCGCTGAGACCGGGCAGGATGACATATGCATGTATAGTTGTAGCAACACATGGAGGTGTTGGCTACTGTAGCCCTGCCTAGTCGATTAAGGACCGATTCGTTGTTGGCCCTCTTGATCGAGCATTGAACAGTACCGAGTACATACTAGTTTTATGGGAACTAGCAAACTTAGTAGCATGTATGGTGGCAATGTTAGACGGTACCCTGTACAGGTGTATTGGGCAGGTTCAGGCCATGGGAGGTACGAGGTACCGTTGGTGGGACGGCTGCCCAATGCCTGAGACTAGACCCGCCTTTATTGTTTACTGTCTTGCAAAATGTTGCCGTATATGACCATCGTGAGTGGTGCATATACGTCGTGTATCTCGGGTTTTCCCAGCTGGTGTAAATCGATTGCAGTCGCTGTCCCTCGCAGTAATGAGTACCCGCTCGTGAATTGCGCCTTCACGTAGTACACATGGCTTGATGATGATGATGAACGGTTGTTAGAATGATGGAATATTGTTGATATTACTCTCATACTTGTTGATCATATATTATATGTTAAATTGCTTGTTACTGTCTTTTCTCACTTATGCTATTGTTTAATGAAGGTAAAACTTGGCTAAAACATGCTAGAAAGAACTATTGCTGCTTAAGTGCGAGTCTTTTAAATTCAGCCTTCCTATGCAAACCTTGCATGTCTAGAGGTCATTTGACGGGTAAGACTTGCTGAGTAAATAGTACTCAGGCTTTGTGCCATTGTTGTTTTCAGGTAGTGCAGATATTACTTTACCTGTTGGTGTTCTGCCTTGAGATGTGCAAGTCCCTGAGGGTTGGATCGCCCAATGGGAATCTGATTCGCCGCTGCAGTAATGTGTTTGCTGCTAGTGTGATTATCTCAATGGGCATCGGATGATCACTCATGCTATATCGATGAGAGTAGTGTAGCTCTCGTGTATTTTTCGTTTTCGAACTTGTCGTTTAAAATTTCGCTTCCGCTGACCTCTGAACCTTGTTGTAATAAAGATAATAACCTTGTTAATTAAGATGAAAGTGTTGTATTATCTCGTGTCTGCTTAAACAACACCGTGGGACAAAGATCCTGTGGATCGGACTGTTAGAGCTGGTATCTTGTGACGTCCCGCCTCCACGAGGCCAGGCCCGCACGCCTGGCAGCTCTCTAGGATCTCAAGACTGTCCCCACAGACCAACACACGTCTTTTCTGCGCACTTTGTCCTCACTCGTGCACACTCGGGAAGGACTTCCCGGTCGGTCACCCATCCCGAAATTGCTCCGGGCCAAGCACGCTTAACCCCGGAGTTCTTTCGAGATGAGCTTCCGGAAAAGAAGTTGCAACTGTTGGTATGAGTATTCTTATCAATCCTATTAAGCCCTAGGCCAGGATGTTACACTTTCACGACCAGGTTACCTCCTTCCCGTGTTGCGAACGGGTGCCAAAGCGCTCCCTGGTTTATTGGTACTACAGGGAGACAAGGCGCCGTAAGCATGC
The DNA here is from genome assembly GCA_012490785.1 of Eragrostis nindensis. Classification (NCBI taxonomy): domain Eukaryota; kingdom Viridiplantae; phylum Streptophyta; class Magnoliopsida; order Poales; family Poaceae; genus Eragrostis; species Eragrostis nindensis. Next base: position 1,486,061 of record JAAXCT010000077.1, on the reverse strand, counting down.
CATGCGGCGATGGCACCAAGGTCTGCGGGTACCGTCAGGCCAAAGCACGGAAAGATCGCAACGAACAAACATGTCCCTATATATGAGACGCTTGCAGAGGGCTGGGGAATGGAAACGGCGACCACCATCATCGTCTATTGCTGCTTTACCGCACGGCACAACTCCAACTCTGACATGTTTGAGCAGCCAATGTCATGGGTGCTGTCGGCGATGCCTGAAATTTTCGGAACTAACCGTACATTCCTTGCAAGCGCCCGGGAGAACATGTTGTGCTCGGCGGCCACGTGCAAGCGCATTCTTCGTCGCCGCTGATGGTGCGTTGATGCTATCGTCGAACGCCTTGAGGCTTTCGTGCTGGCGCTGCGTGTCATCGCACACCGTGAGCCTGCACGTGCCACGCGGACATATATACTAGCTACTCGGGTCTCTGCTGGCGTTCAGTGCGTCCGCGTCTTGTCCGATGATGAACGTCGGCGTACACGTTGGCTGCCCCGCATCGTGCCGGCTGGGGAGCAGGAACGGCGCATTGCGGTTGAGAGCATCGATCTTGGACTTCTCGCCGCTCAAGGACGCGATCGGAGGAAGGCGGTCCCGCTGGAGCTGGAGCTCCCGTCGTCGCACTACATGGCATGAGGCCAAGCAGGTCGCCACCAGACGGCTGCGCACAAAGCGACGACTGAGCAAGTTGCTCCATGGGAACCCCAAGGTTGTCATCTCCGCAGCACAGGACGAAGGCTATCCAGATCTCAACAATCGAAAAGAACCGGTAGCCAATTTATGGATTTGTGACCCGAGTGATGAGATCGAACAAAGGATTTTACCTTGTCCAGAGCGGCAAAAACAGATGAAGGAGGTGCTTTTCCTTTTCTTTCTCGCGTCAAGGAACCAGTGGTTGAGGATACCGAATCATTGTTTCATAAGCCAATTCTGAGAATTCATTTGTACCATACTCCATCTAGTAGGAATGTGCATTTCATGGCCGCTTAATGACCTGTTTTGATATTAGTTAAACCATTAGTCCACTGATTCTTTTATATCTCATGGAATTGAGAATGTAATGGGACATGAAAACAAGGGCAGTCCAGTAAATCAGAGAGAGCGGGAGGTAAAATTTCAAGAGTTAAGTCCATCAAAATCTTTCAAAAGAGTAGATGCCTAATCATTATATATTGCTCTCTATTGTAAGCAGTGGCAAGGGAAAGTGAAGAGGCGATGATGAGGATGTCAACGATGAGGAGATTTGAGGTGTGACCATGCTCATAAAGATTTATGATATGAGAAAGTTGGGGCTGCAAATAAAGAGGTACTGACGTTTCTGTTCTTACATCTATATACCATGAGTGTGTTGACAGATTTACTGGTGCTAACTTGATTACTGACAGGTGACAAGTGCTAAAAAGAACTGAATTCATTTTTGTGGTATATCAGCAATGGGTACCTGCTAGAGTATACCCCTTCATGTTGGATAATGCCCCGTTTGATGGCACTTGAACCAATAGTCCACTGATTTTGATATCTCGCCGAATTTTGATATCAAAATCAGTGGACTGACAGCTGGAGGCATAAAGGTTTGATCCATGCAAAGGAAAAAGCAGCTCGTGATGGAAGAAAACTTGAGGAGGCAAGCACAACGGCTTGTAATTGGAAGGCCATGTCTTGGTGGTTGAATGCCATGCATGGTTGTTTGTTATCTGAGGCAAGAGCCACGTTGGACAGGAGAGATGTACATTACCAGGTGTCCCTCTCTTCTATCTTCTATATAACTTTAGTAGTATTCTAGCATGCAGAATGAAAAATTTATGTGCTTTAGGTAAATTCTTAAGAGGTTTAGGACCTTTAAGTCTCTGAAATGATTTTTTTTCTAGAATATGAAGGAGAGCTTCGTATCTGTATTAAGAGAGAAAGAGCCGGCCCCTTACAAGCTACGCCACCTCACTCCGAGCCGAGCCATGAGGGCTGGAATACAATAATCAAGAGTTTGAACTTCTATAAAATACACTAATTAATGGGTGATACCTGACCTACTCCACTAGATAGGCGGCAAACCTTGTTCCTGACCCAAAGCTCGCAACCCTCTAGCCTCAGCAAGGCACCAAAGATGTTGCTCTCCTCTGAATACTCGAAGGAGCTCGTTCATGCTAGGTCGCGGGTCGTCAAAGATACATGAATTGTGATGCCTCCATATGACCCAGGCTTCCAAGATGATGACTGAATTGAGACATTTCCTTGTGTTCATCGGCACTCTCTTGACTACCTTTCTCCACCAATCGGCAAAGGATACTTCATATTGGCTCGGTGCTTTGTCCGGAACCCGAGCGGTACCAAGATATGGAACCAGAAATCTCGAGAGAGCACAAATGTGCTGAGGAGGTGCTGCACATCCTCTCTTCTTGACCGCACAATGGGCATTTGGATGGGTGTGGGAGGCCTCCGGTCTGATGTCCAGCACCGGTTCCGAATGGCAAGCCATAGAAAAACCTTGCATTTCTTTGGTGTCCACGACTTTCATGGTCGCCTCCAATGCTCGAATGGAATGGCACCATTGAAGAAAGCGCGGTAAGCAGATGGAGGAGAACTGTCCCGAACCATCAAGCCACCATGTGTGCACATCTTCAACTTGGGAGAGATTCATTTCTAGGAGCACATCCCACAGTTGGAAATATTCAAATAGCCCTATCATGGACAAATTAACCACCGAGTATGTCTGTAGGCCAAGATTGATCAAGCATACCTTGTGCTATTGTACGTTGCTTGCGAGTTTGAAGTGGCACCTTCTCGAATACTAATGGAGCCAAATCTGCCATTGAACACCCCATGATCCACTTATCTGTCCAAAAGAATGTGTTGTGCCCATTGCCTACATATGACTCCATGGCGATATATAGCAAACAAAGCACGTGCATTTGGATGCACATGTATGTCCTGCCCTCTCCAAGCACGGTTAGGATCTGTTTTCTCAAACCATAGCCATCGGATTTGGAGGGTCCAGCTCATAATCTCAAGGTTGAGAATACCTAGGCCACCCAAATCCCAAGGTCGCTGCACTCCGTCCCACGCAGCTAAGCATGATCCACCGTTGATTTCTTTTCGTCCCTCTTTTCTGTTGGACGTTGAGGGAAATTCAACGTTGGGCCTGGTCTGAACTGAATGGACTTTTGCCTGGCCCAGCCCACTCATTCCTAATGACGATGGTGGCCTCTTCTTGGTTCAGCAGCGGCAGAGCAAGAGGAGTTGTTTCTTGCTCCTTGGGCAGCGACGGCGCAACTGCATGCCCGAGCTCTCCGGGAGACTGGTTCGAGTTCGTGGAGCAGCTGCGGCGTGTGCGTGGACCGAGGAGAGAAGCTAGGATGCTCGGATTGAGGGCGAGATATGCGGGACGGCTGTGATGAGCAGTCTGATCTGGATCACACTAGGGTTCGGTTCTCTTCTTCCCCCTATATCTAGCTCCTCTCTGCCTCACCTGTTGGATAAGAGTTCAGTGAGAAATCCCCGTCTAATTCTCTCTTGTTCGAATTCCGTTCTTCGTGTGTGTGTTGACGAGGAGCTGAGTTCGTGGAGGAGGTGCTTGGCGCTGCATTGTCGAGGCTCACCCACACGGTCAGTCGGACCTGTGTAGAGAGGTCTTGTATCTCCGTCTTCCTCACCGTCGGCAACGGCGGCACCTAGGATTTCTGGACAGCGGCCGAAGAGCCGTGCCTGACGCTCATCTCGGAACGGTTTGCGCGCTTCAGTTTGTAAGTATTGCGCACATCTCTGCTGTTCCCTTTGGATTATGCTTTATGATCTGGATTAGCAACTCCATGATGATTAGATGAGCTGAGATCAATAATTAGAGAGTACTCTGGTTGTCTCCATCAGTTGTCTTTGTCCTGTGAGTATCGAAGTGGGATAATTACTGTCTGCAGTTTTGTGTTACTACCTGATATCACTGCAGAACTGCATTGCTTTGTTTACTGCTATCTAAATTATTCCTACCTGTTGTTGTTTCACGAGTGATAGCAATCACCAGTTTATATACTTGCTGTTGTGCCAAAGACATTTTAGTAGGAGACAACTAGGTGACAGATTTCTGATTTTTTTTCTCGAATACGCAGGAGAATTGCGCATCTTTGTATTAAGAAGAGGAGAAAACCGGTCCCTTACAGACATCGCCACCTCACTCCGAACCGAGCTGTGAGGGGCTGTGATTACATGAAGTTGTGATCTATAGGGAAACATAAACAAGAACTTGACCAAACAACAAAGATTAGAAAGAAGACTATCCTCCTAATCCGTGACCATGCCCAGCGCTCAAAAAAAATTGACATCCATAGATGGTGCTCATCCTCGAACATCCGAAGCAGCAACGACATGGACGGAGTAGCACCCTCAAAGACACACTCGTTTCTATGTTTCCAGATCATCCACGCACCCAGCACGACCAGAGAGTTGAAACCCTTGCGTTGTTCTTTCTGTACTCGCTTCGCACTTCTCCTCCACCAGTCCCCAAAGGATATTGCATCTTGTGAAGGGACATGTTGCCGATTTACTTGATCTAAGCTTTACACATGTTACTAGTCAGGGAGCAAGGTTCATGTTTTTGGGGCCGACTAGTTGAGAAATCTGAGAGTTCTTTACTTCAATTTACTTCAATTACTTGATTTACTAGTCCAGTTGCTATTTCACATGATGATACCTCTGTACTACAAATCTGAACTGAACTGTATAGAGTGGCTGTTCTGTGATCTTTTGTTGCACTATCCAAGCATATGATCATGTATGTGTTTTCTATGCTCATGTTTATACTGAAATTATATTGCACTATTTTCAACATTTTCGTCCCTTCCATGCGAAGGTCTTCCGAAGTTTATCAATTGCCCTGATGAACTATACAAAAAGCGCTGACACTTCATTTTTTCCCCCCTAAATGTTCATTCTCCATATGACCTGATTATGTTGTTCTTTTGGAGAAAATTTTAATCATGTTAAATTTAGAGAAGTTAATGATGCCTTCCTTACCTTCAGCAGCAGCTAATGATCGACTGGTGGTCCTATAGGATACTGTTGTTTGTTGAAATTAAGAATCCAAGGATAGCGAGTGAGGTGTTGAAGTCAATAGAAATTCTTATGCTGCTAAACACCAAAAATAGTTACAAGTACTTGCATTGTCCTTGCCCAGCTTGACAAAAAAGACGCACTATGGAAGAAGCGAGAGAGCAGCTGGGTGGTGACGCTGGACACACCGTTCCGTCCAGAAGCTTGTCATTGGACCTGGATGTTGACGACCTTGCCCCCGGACGGCACCTTGGGGATGTTGAGGTACAGCACGCCGTCCCTTACCTCCGCCGCGATCCTCTCGACCTCCACGTTCTCCGGCAGCTCCACCCGCGTCCGGTACCGCCCGAAGCTATCCGCCGGCCACGCCTCCTCCGCGTTCTCTTCTCCCTCGGCCACTTCCTTCTCGGAATGCTTCGAAGCCTTCTCGGCGACGACCACCAGCGTGCGGTCCTGCACGCTAACCCGCACGTCCTCCCGCGTCATCCCCGGCATGTCGAACCGCACCAGGTACTCCCCCGCGCGCTCCCGGACCTCGCACGGCGTCCGCCCGCGCCGGTACCCGGCCGCCGTGGACGCGGGGACGACGACGCCGTTCTCGGCGCGCGGCGCCGCCGGCACGACGAGGACGCGGCAGTCGTCGTCGTCCATCATGCGCTCCAATCGTGCGCACCATCTGGTCCAGCGTCCTTGCCTCCGGGAAGCTGTCCCATAGCCCTGTCGCATGGTAATTAATGATGTGCTAGATTACACTTCTGCTTACTCTGTTCGTGACAGAAATTTGGAAGTAGAAGCGATTATTGCTTTAGCAGAGTGTTGATAATTAAGTGTACAAAGCTCATTGGCCAAATAATGAGATTAAATTGTCTACAAAAGCACAAGGCACAAAGTAATGATGAGCTCGATTAGACTTTACTCTGTTCGTGACAGAAATTTGGAACAAGAAAGATTGTTTCTTTTTTGGCAAAACGTTGATTATTAGATGTAGAAAACTCATTAACCAAATAATCGAATGAAAGAATTGTCTGCGAAAACTGACGGCACATACCGAACGGTGAGGTTTGGATAAACCGCCGCCTTGGAGCCGTGCCCTGCTGCTGCTGCTGCTGCCTGGCCTTGGTCGCCCTCTGCAGGTGGTCCAGGCTATCCGTGGATCCGTTCCTCATGGACCGGACACTCGCCGAGCTCCTCGGCACGCCGGGCGAGCTGGTCCATGTGATCCACCTCGCACGAGGCGCAGCGGATGCCGCGACAGGGTGCAGATTGGAGACCACGGGTTGCTGCATCTTGCTCGAGTGCTGACGAGCGGAGCAGAAACGCTGAAATGGGAATTTTTTTTTTCTTCTTGCTTGCGGCCTTGCGCTCAACTGACGAGGATGCGACGGGTGCGACAGTGAGACGCTGAGTTGGTGATGGGTTTATATAAAGGGAGTGGTGGATGATACGAAGTGGGGTCCCGACTATGAGGAATGACGTCGTGGTTTCTAGAGAACGTGCGGGTCATTCCAGAACTCTCTGGTCACAAGGCTGACGACTGTGCGTGAGAATATGGCATGGACTATGGGGTGTTCGGTGCACCCCCTCTAAACTTTAACACCCGTCACATCAAAGAGAATCTTACTATTTAAACATATTTTTATTAATTTAATGACAAAACCTAGGACAGGAACGAACAGGCCTTAATCTACTAGCAATATGCCCTACGAGTGTCTAATTCATAAAATCAAATAGAATATGTGTACAAAAACTGTCCTGCAATACTAAGGGGCACTAATTTTATTTTTAAATTTGTCAAGGAGATGAGCACTCTGATGCCGCATAACCACATCCATTTCGGCTTCACTGATTAAGAAAATTCTTCTCATAATCAGCACCCTGATTGGTAGTAATTAACATTTATGAAACTAAGTACTTCCATTTTTATTTATGCTTTTAGTTCAATACTTCCATTTTGAACTAAAGTATCAAACTCAAGACTCCTAACACATGCAAATGAGGATAGAGGGAGCACTTAATAATTAATCAAAACTAGTATGGCTGCCGGCGCGCGCGGCTAGATTTGATAAACTATTTAAATTATTTTCATATTGTTGTAGGAGTTTAACATAATTTATTATTACTATTATACTAATACATTTTTAACATAGCTAAAATTGATTAGAATAGTTTCTCACCGAGTCTGTCAATTTGAGTGTGTGATGAGTCATCATTTATCTGAATGCCATACTTCTATACTAAGCAAATTGAACATAATTGATGTTTTTCTATGCAATTTTAATAATACAAAACTCTCATTTTTTTCATAATTTGTTTCATAGCATTCTTTCATCTTGGACATGCTTCTGTTTCAATTTTAATTTTTTTAAAAATACGAGACATATCATGATTTCAACGTAAGAAAGACACAACAAAAATAAAAGTTATGCAATATACTTTTAGGAAATAAACAATACCTAATATGTTCAGTAATAAAAGATATGCAATATATTCGTGTATTAAAGTTCCATAATATTGTAATGTTAAAAGTGCTCTTTACACTCTGTCAATTTTCTGATAGATACATATACACATGTTTGTTACCTATTTACTCATTGAGATAAATATTGTTAGTGTTTAACCATTAAAGCATTAAACATTTAGAAAAAAATACATTGCAACTCATGTTTCAACTAAATTATGTTTGGGCCATGGAAGACTTTGGACACTAATGAGAGCCGCATTGAACGTCAAGTTTTAGTTAAGAATATAAATTTATATTATTATTGTTTATATTTTCCATGTACTTTTCTAAGGTGTATTTCTCAACAGTTAAAATACAAATTATATTTACTTTCATTTAAATTTAATTTTTCACTTGAGTTTGGAATATAAAAATAGATTTCCTGATTAATCCAAATTTAAAGAAGTGAGTAATATAGAAATAGGAATTAGGTGTATTTTTTGCTATTTTTATTATTCCAAATATAGCTATTCAGACTTGTAATGGTATGGTATGTATATTAGGAATAAGAATTAGAGGTATTTTTGGCTATTTTATTAATTTTTCATTTTTGTTTGGAATATTAAAATATATTTTTTATTGCACCAAAGTTGGAAAATGACTAATCTAGAAATAGGAATTAAGTGTATTTTTAGTAATTTCATTATTCTAAATTTTGCTATTTTTTTATTCATAATGGTACAATGGGTAAATTAGAAATAGGAATTAGCGGTATTTTTTGCCATTTCTTTTATGCCGAATTTGATTGTTTTTTGACACATAATGGCATGGTGGGTAATTTAGAAATATCCGTGAAGAGTATGTTTGTCTATTTTTTATTATTACGGGCTTAGCTATTTTTTTTACTCATAATGGCATGGTGGGTAATTTAGAAATAGGTGTGAAGAGTATTTTTGTCTATTTTTTATTATTCCAAATTTAGATAATTTTTGGATTCATAATGGCATGGTGGGTAAATACAGAAATTTGTTTCAGGGTATAGACTAAATGTTCATAACGGCAGTGGTGGGTAATTTTTTCTTCTTATTTTCTCTGATTAACGTGGTAATTTCTAAGTTTTGAGAGCGAACGTGGAGGCTTCTTTTCTTAGTCAATTATATATATAATAGATTAACTGGCTCAACTGCACGGACTCGTCACCGGCACAACCAGAGCTAAAAATATTACAGAATAGTTTGCTCTATTGATAATACTACGAACCACATGCACATGTTGTTTCAGTTGCATCAAGTTCCTGCTACTGCTTTACCATGGCCCCTTCATGGAGGAGGTCCTCAAAGTCGTCCTTCTCATTGAATTTCGAGCAAATATCTTCCTCAGCTTCTGCACCCTGCACATCCTCAATCAACATTCTGAAATTTAGTGAAGGAATAAAGGACTTCAAATTGGCATCCAGAAAATAAAGAATAGGGGATGTATCAAGAAATATATTTTCAGAGTAGCATGCCTGTATTGCCATTGTAACCTTGCTGTTCTAATTGGGACATGAGAATCACCATTAGCGATACAATCCACCACTCCTTTTAAGCAGTGATCGTTTGCTTAACCTTTACTGTCCGGGAAAAGTAGCCAACTGTACGCCAAAATTTAAAAGTCAAAATTTGCACTAGGCTTTTGTTTTAATAATAGTGATACGATGTATTATTCATGTGGCATGATCAGTGCAAAAACGAAATCATATTCTGCAAATTATCAAAAGCTCAGTGTACTATGGCATGCAGTTAAATTCGGAGGCAAAGAGCAACATGTAAATGCAACATAATTACAAGAGTACAATAACGGGTAACATGCACATGCATTTTTGCTTCAATTCCAGTTTGGCCAGCTGCTTCCATGTTCGATGATCCAGCTATTTTCACAAGAGTGTTGGCTGCACAATTCCAGTTTAACACTTTGCACAATAAAAGAAGAGTAGGTCCCCAAAGGAGTGGTGGCCGCACAAATGTGATCTATTGATGTATTTTGTGGTCTAATAAATTTCATAACTCAAGGTAAGGTATTTTATACACCCCTTGATATTTGATTTTAACTCCAATTTAGAAATATATAGTAGGATAAAACATTGTAACAATGGGTGTACAAAACACATATATTTGATTTCAAGTCCAATTTAGAAAGAGGTATTCTCGGAATGAACACCCTCTTACCAACATGCTGACCACCAACAATTTCCGTGTCAATGGAGTGCCTGAAAGTCCTTTACCACCAAGCGTGTGTCATTACACAAGCCGTTGTGCGGGTCTAGATTATGAAGCAATATAAGAGGACAATTTATCTTGATCTTCAACTCGTGAGGAGGCAGTCTATTCTTGCCGTGCCAGGCTGAAGCAATTCTGTTTGAACCCAGGGCCGGCCCTGGCGGGGGGGCGAGCGGGGCGGCCGCCCAGGGCCCCCAAACGTAAGGAGCCCCATTAGCAGGTATATAATAAACAAATCAGGCCGTTAAACGAAGCCCACTACGACAATCTAGCCTAAATCCAACAATTTTAGGCAGGTCATGTCGACTAGGATGAGTTTTTAGAATCACGGAAAGGTGCCATTGTTAAATTTCTTAATAGTACTACAAGCACTTCAAAGAACCCATATCCAGATGAGCTAGCAATAGTTTTTATGGAGAAACACACTGATTTTAATACGGCAGAATCCAATGTATGTAAGTGATCATGACAACTCCAATTCATGTTTTAAATATTCTAGAAATTTTTTGAAGAAACTTTAAGGTAATATATACAATCATTTTGTATAAATATGGTTTGACATGTTATTTGTTTTGATTAGTAACACTATTTTCTATATATTAGTACAATTTTAGTTATAAAGAGGCCTCGGCTTTCAGTGTGATTTCATATATAGATCCTGCACAACACTTAACGGAGTTGTCCTCAGATAAATTTTGACTTGGACGGATCCAGAGTTGCATGCAAGAATCCCTGGCATGGACACCAACCAGACCTGGACGTACCAGTATTGCAGCGGGCCTCGGCGCCGGCGCTTGTGATGACCTATCCACCTTCCACGAAACCCATTTATCAGGAGCGTGTCCATCAGACGGGCCATGGAGGTGATCTACGCAGTGTCTGGACTGGAAAGCAATGTGCCGATACCTTGTGCAACTGAGCATCCCATCAGATCAGGTGACGCTGCAGTGACATAACAATCCGTGACTCTCAAACTAATTTGTCAGGGGACAACACAAACTAATTTTGTCAGGGGACACTTGAAAAAGGAAGAAGCAAGGAACACTGGAACAGAGCCAACTCTGCTCACCCGCTTGGCAACATCCAAAGTAACGAATCCGTTTCATATGCGCAGTGCTTTGCCGGAGCTTTGGCAGCACGGAGGGAAACACCGCTCGCCGGCGTTCGACTGGCACTGGCCTACCCACCGTTGTTACCGCGGCATCTCGTCCGCCTCCGTCCTCTGTTTCATGCTGCTGGAGCGATACATATGGATGGGCATCTGGTCGCTCATGATGACGACGGGTGTACGGCGGCGGCGGACGTCCAAGAACGAGCAGGGGGCTTAATTATTGAAAATATTTGGATCACGAGCAGTAATAACCGCAACCCCTGGTTTGGGTCGCGGGGCAAAGTCGTGCCGCGGTCATCGGCGCCGACCTTTTGCTGGCCCTGCCGTCGTGCATCCAGCGCGTGCCTGCTTCGGGTTCCCGCGCCAACACCGGGCGTGCCCCCCCCCCCCCCCCCCCCCCCCCTTTTTTTTTTGAGCAGGTTGGCAGTATTTGTCCAATCTGACCTACAAAAGTTAAAGCGTCCCAAATGGTTCGAGACAGCTACTAGCTCTTGCATGAGTTAATTTTGTGCGGGAGTCATATGTCATTGTTTCATTTATGCTAAAAGCTAGCTGTCGAACAAGGTAGAATCACTCTCTCTCTTTTTTTTTTGAAAACTAGGCAGGAGCACTGCCTTTTCATTAAGCAGAAAAGAGAAGTTTACAAAAATTACACTTGAGAATTACATGGTTTGCTGATTACTCGAGGAAATTGTGTCGCTCCACACGCTCTAGCACGCAACGCCATATCCTTCTTGATTATTTTAACTACCTCCGCCGGCTCCATTGATGTGTCGGCGAAAATCCTCCTGTTTCTCTTGTTCCATAGGTGCCATACAGTGTAAATCATGACAGCTGCTTTTGATTGGCGTTGCTGTTTCAGTGAGATCTCCATGGCTTCATTCCACCATTCTTTAGTTGATCTCCTATGTAGATTTGGAGGCTGAACCATATTGCCTGTCCAGACACTGATTCTTTGCCAAACTTGCAAGGCATATGGGCATTGCAAGCATACGTGCATCGCTGTTTCTGGTTGCTCATTGCAGAGTGGGCACAATGGATTGCATGACCAGTTTCTGATCTGAAGTTTGTCTGCTATGAGGATTTTTTGTTGCATGAGAAGCCATCCAAAGAACTTATGTTTTCCTTCTGCATGTGCTTTCCATATAGTTCTTGCATCGAATGTGTTGTATGAGCCCTTGAATTGTGCGACGCATGCTGATTTGGCCTTTACTGCTCATGAGCTGTCCAGTTCCATTTTATTTGGTCCGGTTGATCGCTCAACTGAACTCCATCTATCAGCCCCCATAGCATATGAGGAATTGTGCCATTTGATCCACTGTTGTCATTCTCTCGAATACTTTAGACTTTAGTCCATTGGTTTCCTTGCAGTTCTTGTCGCACATCCTGTTCTTTCTTTGTGCTAGCTTGAACAGGTCCGGCGCCAGGTCCATCGGGGCCTGTCCATACATCCAACTGCAAAACCTTGTCGTGTGCCCATCTCCCATTGTCACCGACTCACCGTTGTGCTTATTATGAAAAACTGCCTGTCTACCGCATCACATGGCACTTGTGTTCCTACCCATGGCCTTTCTTGGTCAGTCCATTCAAACCAAAGCCATCTGCGGCTAAGGGCTCTTCCAAAGAACTCTAAGTTCTGTTTGCCAAGGTCTCCCAGTTTCTTTGGTCGCGCAACACGCTTCCAGTTTACTAGGCAGTGTCTCCCATTAGCATTCTCACTTCCCTTCCAGAGAAAACTTCTTCTTATTTTGTCTATGTATTTTATGGCCACTTTTTCAAGGCAAACACCGAGATGTGGTATACAGGCACCACGGATAGCACAGAATTTACCAACCTTAGCCGGCCTGATTTATCCAAGTATTTCCCTTTCCACAATGGTAATTTAGCCGAAACTCAGTCAATCAATGGTTGCACATCTCCTTTTCTCAACTTTCTGATGCTTAGTAGCAGTTTGAGATACTTGTGTGGGGATGCATGCTTTGATCTCATATGGAAATGGTTGCATGACTTCATTCAGATCAATCCCATCACACTTTAATTTATCGGGTACGCTGCACACTTCCTTATGTTTATTTTGAGTCCTGATGCTTCTCCAAAGGCCTGTAGTATTTGCTGGTAACTTGGATTTCTTCCCTGTTTGGGTTTGCGAATATTGCAGCATCATCTGCATACATACTGATTCTCAGTTTTGCAACTCTATTATTGATTGGCTTTAGGAGATTTGCCTCTGTTGCGGCACCAAAATCTTTTGTTGTGGCTCCATAGCAAGAATGAAGAGCATAGGAGAGAAGGGATCTCCTTGCCTTAAACCATTCCTAAAGCCTTCGATAGCGTGAGATGGGACTATCTGATGGAGTTGTCGATTAAACTCTGAGTTCTGGATTAAACTCTGAGTTACTATTTTTCAGGTTCTTTTGCTAGTCTATTCGCCAGCAGTTTTGAGATGAGCTTAGCCACAATGTGTGTGACTTATGGACCTATAGTCAGCCATTGTATTTGCTCCTTCCTGCTTCGGTATGAGCACGATGAGGCCTGAGTTCAGCAGGTTCAGTTGATGTCTATGATGGTCAAAGGAACTGTTAACTGCCTGCAACACATCATCTTTTATTATTTTCCCAGCTTGCTTTGTAAAAAATGACAATGAAGCCGTCGGGCCCAGGAGATTTTTCATTTGGCAATTCTTTGACCACTTTGGAAATCTCATCATCAGTGAATGGCAGCTGCAAGTGATCCAGGTTTTATCTTTGTATTCTAATCCTGTACGAGTCAAAGGTACATGTCCTCTGTCCTGGCTCTCCCAACAGATTTGCAAAGTGGTCATACACAACTTTGCAAGGTAAATGTTCTCTGTCCTCTCTCTTGTCCATTGCATAACCAGGAATTTCTTTCTTTCAATCATTGAAAAAGTTACCCTTTTTTCTTCCCATCAATCCAGTATAGACCGATGTTTCATGGCCTCCTTCCTCCTACTTTACAGTGAAATACTAGTACGTACTAATATCACTCCCTCTGTTCTGTTCAGTGGCGGAGCCAGACACAAACCATTGGAGGGGCCGATTGACAAATCCGTAAAAAAGATGTCGAAAGTACACGCAACTGAGAACACCGCCTACGAATTAGGGGGCACGAACTAGAGGTTGCTCTTCCTCCACATCCTCATTTTCGTGGCCGACTTCATCTTTTTTTTTCTTTTTTTGAAAAACGAATGATTTTCTTTCTGCAGTACCACTATTGTTACCTAGGAAAATTTTAATACTAGTTACAACACAATCGATTAAGATTCACAGGGGTTTGATGACACGAGATCATTTAAGTAGTTGCAACACAACCGATTAACAATCACAGGCACTGGAAGACATGAGATCAATTAACAGAATATAAAATCAATTTATGTTGAGGAGCAATGGTTGTGCGAAACCCACCTAGTGTTGATGAAGCATGAGAAGGCGTGCCGCATGTGTGCGACTGCCGCCAAGTATTCCCATTGGATAGGGTGTATCCATGCGTGCAACTGCAAGAGAAACTATAGCGTTGCAGTGCCGCTGATGCCTGATGGACTGACTGCTTGCCTGCGTGATGGCCTGAGCTAAAGATGACTCTGGGCTTTTAAAAAATTTCCTGGGCCTAGGGGGGCCACAGCCCAGGCTGGCCCTGCACTGGCTCCGCCAGTGGTTCAGTTTCCGACAACTCTGGTTATTCTCACCACTTAACCTCTTTGTCAACCTTTCTGTCTGAATGGTACCAAAGCTCTCTGCTCCCAGATGTTCCCGATATAGTAGAAGAGAGAAATTCTAATAAATATCTATCTAATCTACTTTCGTTCCCTAATTTCATTCAAGATATCTAAAGGAAAAGAGCTGGGTTTCCACTGGGCTGAAACAATTCCTGATGGTTCTAGTAAATCAAAACTATAATTTTTAGCCATTACACTTCCATTTCTTTATTAACTAAAAGAAGATATGCTCAAATCAGCTTAAAATATCCTAGAGACTAATTGATTCGTTGTTCCTTCAACATTTCAAAACCCTAAAATATGTCTATGTTATCGGTGAACTCGTGCCCTGATTAAGAACGTGTGTGCAGAAGTTGTGACTTGTGACTCAGCAATGTTACTGATGAAAACCCCTTTTGCTCAGATCACATTCTGCATTTTGTCAACCGTATGCACACACAATGCTGCTCGAGAATAGACGTTGATGGATGCTCCAGCCATGTCGAAATCCCGATGGAAGCAAAAGGTTCAGGACACGTCAGACAAATTAAGTTACTGGAAAACGGCTAGCAATTTGCGGAGTCCCTGTTCGTGTGCCATGTGCCATGTGGTTGTTTTATAGTATGTCATTTGCCCATGTTTGCTGCTTATTTGTCGCACCAGAAAACCCAAGTGTACAACAATACTGAAATGAGCTGCAGAGATAAATTGAACTTTACAACAGTTATCTGAGGTAATTGTTTTCTGACACAACTAATCGCCATAGATTATCAGTAGTGCACGTTCAGGCTAACAATCATATTCTGCCACGTTCAGGCTAACAATCATATTCTGCAACAAAACGAGCAACTTTATTGACTTTAAATTTTTCATACTTTGAATATTATTTTTCTTTGCTGGTAGAGAGTGACGCAAATTCAGACGTGCAACATCTCTTTTTTCTTGAATACGCATGAGAGTTGCGCATCTTTGTATTAAGACTTAAGAGAGGAAAAATGGTATGCATAATGAAGCTTTCCTACTCCGGACCGAGCTATGAGGGTGCTCTGAAATACAAACTAAGGAAAACTTATAAAAACACCAAAAGCGACGTTCTGTATGTGCAAAGTTCTGATGCATTGTATACCCTGCA
Organism: Eragrostis nindensis; assembly: GCA_012490785.1. Lineage (NCBI taxonomy): Eukaryota > Viridiplantae > Streptophyta > Magnoliopsida > Poales > Poaceae > Eragrostis > Eragrostis nindensis. The sequence goes on along the minus strand of JAAXCT010000077.1, from coordinate 1,470,374 downwards.
GAGAACTCATTCTCAAATAAGATCATCCTTTTTATCAGCACACGATTCCAATGATCAACAGGTAACTAGAAAATAAAGAACCGAATATCAAGTTCGATTTCCTAAGCTCGATCAAATTTTCTTACTAGACCTTTTAAATGTCTTATTCGGGTTGTGCATTTTGTGTGGCCTTCAGAATCTGCTAAACATTTGAGCACAAGATCAGCTGAATCAAGATGTGCAGTCCGATCGGCAATCACAAGAGGGAAATCGTGGCCATGCAGCCGCCAAGCGTTACAATGATGATGGACGACCAATCTACGGAACCGATCTAAGCTACCAGGATCTATTCAGACCGCTATCAGGCACCTAATCGCATGTGTTATGCGACCACCTCTGCAGCGGCTGCTGGACGTAAGAGTCTGGTCTGAATAACCATGCCTGAGCCTCAAAACATGACGAGACCATGAATGCATAACTATCCCAGTCCCGCCCATCCCTACTGTAGCTTTGTAATGCTTGTCACCGTGTAACTATGTGTAAGTGACTAGATGAAGTAGTGCATCCTATCTAGAGATTAGACTTGCTCCACATAAATAAATATATAGAGAGATATTGCCGCGTTCTATAGTGAAGGAGATACTGTTGGGAGGTGGGACCATATTAGTAGGCTGCTGCAACTACAATGGATCACAGTTTTAGTGGTGCAAAAATTTGTCACGGATATAAGCAGTTTTTTTTGAAAAAAAAATAATTTCATTAATATTAAAGCATATTACATCTTCGAATTACAAAATCATCCCAAAACAACTCTAACTCTAATAATAGGAGACAAGAAACTTTAAAAAACCCGCAAATTCTACCATTTAGGATTACTATACAAGACGGATATGCCACGGACAAGAACTATGATCTGAATGATGAAGGCTATCTCTGGATCCCCCACCATCATTGTAACATCCTAGGTCCACCAAACTTGGCTGGACTCGCTCACACATTGTACGGACCCTACTCGCACCCACCAACCTTTTACTCTTTCATTCTCGTTTCGCGTAAAAGAGTTAACCCAAGGTGATGGTGTTGGACAGATTAGACTTATATGTTGGCTTTCCTCCCACTAGACTAGCAAGGTAGGACTAAACTCCCACCTCTCATGCACACCAGTGCACATAGGCCACCACGGGCCTAATCACAATGGGCCAGATGTCACAATCATCCTCATCTCCAACGGGGAACTGCCTGCAAAGAAAAACTTACACCGCTAACATTCCACTTGCAAATATGATAAACATGCTACCGTCGAATTCTCCAAAAAAAAAAAAACCTTGATACCATACGTCGAGCCCGTTGTAGAACTTATCGTAGCCTTTATCAACTTAGCCTTGGGAGAACACAAATCCGACTAACATCCAGAGGGATATCACCGGAAACTAATTCCTCACTAGCCCACATCTATGGTCAGAAAGAACCACGGCAAGACAAAAAAGGAGCCCAAGTATCTTATTCTCCATCGATTATGACGCCTTCGCCTCACTACCACCATCAAGACACATCGTCCTCCATTGCTCCATGCATGCTGATGAATTTACAGATGCCACACAGCCATGACCTCCCTCTTTGACCGGACCACTGGAGGAACCCTAAGCCTAACAACCACTACAGCCACAGCCAAAAGCAACTATTGCGAAAATACCTAACTATCTAAACCTAGGAGCCAAGAGGAAACTTCGATGCCAAGACTCCTAAAAGGATCTAGGTACGGAGAGGGGGGTGTGAATCGGTGTCTAATTAATTTATCTAGGTGGTACTCAAGGCTATGAAACAAGCTAGTCTAGTTTAGTGATGACAAGAAGCTAGCAAAACACACAAACTAACAAGTCTAGCAAAGAGCAACACCCTAGCAAGCAAATCTAGTAGGAAACAAGAGAGCAACCTATCATGCAATTATGCTAGCACATAAAGGTAAATGCCGAAATGTAAATACTAGTAATTAAAAGAGATAGGGATAGAAATACTCATGATGTTTTTCCGTGGTATTGGAAGGGTGTGTGGCGCCTTCCCCTACACCACGTTGGGTCACTCCTGCCGGAGTCTTGACCCCATCCCTCCGCTCAAAGGAAATCCCTCCTAGAGCACGCTTCACCTCCGAGTGAAGTCGCGGGCACGTCCCGTCAGGCACTCCCGGGTACTCTTCCCGAGGTAAGGCTCTGCATGTGATGCGGGTCAAAGGACGCTCCACTAATTATATTAATGATGCTTCTTTCGTAGGAAAGCTCCAAGACCGTGTACAAACTTGTGTCGGCTTCCACACTCTGCTTGGACAGCTCAACACCGACTCTTAACCGGTATAGGCCTCGCCCCCGTAGACTAAGAGTAACAGCTCAACTTGACTCTCTCAAGCACTCACTAACCTAGAAATCAATGGATGCAACTTGTTACTCTCTCAAGCACTAGGATCACTCCAAATCCTTCTCAAGTGCTTCTCCTTCTTACTCTAGGCTCTCTTCAGGTATCCTCACCTCTTCGAACGGCCAAGAGACCCCTCAAGAGGCAGGTAACCAGCTATATGTAGGCCTCCAATCTCAAACTAGTAGTTACCAAAAAGCAGTCTGTCGATAGTGTCATCGTAGGAACCACTGTATGATACGCGTGACCCTAAGCACCGTATCATACGGTGACTACTTTGTCACCTGCCAGACGCACTCCATTCTCTGGGCTTTCTCCTTAGTGATCACCGCATCATACGGTGACTACCATCGTATCATACGGTGGCTTTATCTCCTCCATCTTCCAGGAACTCCTCTTCCTCTGGAAACCATACGATGACCACCTTAACATACAGTGACACCTTCACCGTATCATACGGTGACTTCAACTCATCCTACCAGAAACTCTCCTTTTTCTGGACTTTCTCCTATAGTCACCGCATATTACGGTGACTGGCACTGTATCATACGCTTCTCCTGAAATTGATCTTGATCATCTCCTCGATCATTGACTCCAACTTCATCCTCTCGGCTCCTCCTCTTCTCTTCTTCTATTTCAAGTGTGAGAGACTGACCATGCATCCAAAGATCTCTACACTATTGAGTTCCCAAGAGAACCAACTTAAACCCCCTTGACAGTCCGGTTTTTCCTATAGATTCAAGCTAACATCTAACTGCTGGCGGTCCTTAAGTAACAAATTTGACCGTCAAACACCTGCACAAATGAAATCAACGTAATCACCACACATAGAAGTAGGACTCAAAACTAACGAATTCCACAAGTTTTGGTGAATTTATGAGTGCAGGTGCATTTTATATCAAAAGGAGGCAAAAGGGCCACGAATGAAATGAAAATACTTGTCCTTGAAAATTTCCAAATAAAGGAAACTCCCTAAGGCCCAAACCAGAAGAAAACAAGAACAAACCTCAGCGTAGCAGGTGGATTGGACCAGGAGGCAGCCCAAGACAGTAGTCAGAGAAGGACAAGGCCCAGTAGGGCCAAGCTCAAGTCAGCCGACCTGGGTAGTGGGGTCGGCCGACCCCACTACCCAGGTCGGCTGACTTGAGCTTGGCCCAGGCCGACCCCACTACCCAGGTCGGCTGACTTGAGCTTGGCCCTACTGGGCCTATTGGTGGCCCCACTGGCCCATCTTCCTCTGGAGGTTCACCACCGACCGTCTAAGGTCAGTTCTGCCTACAATCAATGCCATCGATGATAGGAACCGCCTCAAATTGCTGACTTTCCAAGGCTGTAAATAGAACCGCCTCAAACGCCATCTTCATCACCTCCACGGTTTTGAGGCCAAACCGCGAAACCCTCCGTGCTTCTTGTCCGCCACGTGTACGGTGTGGATCACCCTTGACCTCACCCGGCCTCTCGATCGCCCGGACCCAAGCCTCCTCGGTCCCAGCCCGTCGGGACCCTTCGCTTGGTCCTCCCGATCCTCCTGCCGTTGACCATCAAGTTGACTCCATTGACCTACACATTATTAGACAAGCAAACACGTTTCCTTCTCCTCCAGCATCACAAACTTCTCCACCAACTGCGGTTAGCCATAAACATAAACATGCACATGCTTATGCAACCCTCAAAATCCCGCATTTCAAACCCGAACCTCATGTCGAGTCAAATCGACTCCGTTGTCAATTACTCATCATCATAGAGAACCATGGCACATCTCAACATGGTTCCTCAATCTCCCCCTTGATGAGTACATTGACAACAACACCAAGCACATGAATCTGAACTTGAAATGCGAAACCAAAGAAGCTAACTAAATGGTCCAAAACCAAGGTAAAAGGTAGAAAACGACCATCTAGTAGCAAAGGATCATATAAGCCAAGAGTTGACAAAGAAAGCGGCTCATACACGCAAAGATCCCAAAAGACTCAAGAAAAAGTCAGAACATAACCACTTGATGTAAAGCTCCCCCTCAAGTAGTGCTATCTTTCAAGCAATGCGAATTGACCGGATGGTTCGGTACAACGTCGGATAGTCCGGTACCGGAAGGTCCGGTAATCTACCGGATAGTCCAGGGGTTTGCTTTCTCGATCCATAAAATGCATTTTCAATTAAGCTCGACAAGGAAGTAATCAATGTCAATTACTCATCACAACCAAGCCATGGCACATATCAACATGGCTTCACAATCTCCCCCTTGATGAGTACATTGACAACACCAAATGCACATGATTTTGGAATTGAAAATGCGAGTCCAATGAAGCACAACATGAATGGCCGAAAACCAATAAAGAGTTGAAAGCGGCCACTTAGCATAAAAGGATTGCAAACATCAATAGTTTGGCAAGAGAGTGGCTCATGGTCCATAAACTAGAGCAATTGTTCATCATGACCATTTCATCACCAAGAACACAAGAGACATAAGAAAATCTTAAATACAAGGAATGCTCCCCCTCAAGTTACGATTGCTCCCCCTCAAGTTATGATTACCTCTCAAGCAAATGCGTAAACTAAATTCATTTACATTTTCACATTTTGTGCATCAGTCATTTGAAATCTCTCCCCATTTGGCAATGAACTCATCAAGACATAAAAGAGGGCCAAAAATGCAATGCATGAGAGTGTAAACTTATGGAGCTTCAACAATTATGTCAACAAGCATTTATCATTGCTATGAAACAAGCACAAAGCCTTGAAGTGTAAAAGCATGAGCTCACAGTCGCACAAAGGCCGTAATAGAGAGCATAGCACAAAAACAAAGAGCTAGACAAGCTAAGCAAGAAGATTGAATTGAGCAAGATAGATTCAAATTTGCTATAACATGATAAAAGCTGCCACCACATGTATAATTACCGCTAGCCAAGGCAAAACAAGTATTAAGTGAATCCAAGAAAACTAGCAAGTGGCAATCTCAACTCAAGCAACAAACATTCGGAAAGATGTGCTTTGACAAACGCTCACATATGCAACAAAGACTCAATTTGATCAAGTGAGTAATCAATAAGTGAGACATAAGATTTAGGAACAAAAGCAATTACTCATGTTATGTTTATCCCCAAGTAACCTCTTATCCATGCGGAGGGTCGCACGACTGGGTACGGCAAACACCCCGAGGCATCAAGGCACCGTATTGAATTTTATCCTCAAGTAACCTCTTATCCATACAGAGGGTCGCACGACTGGTTACGGCAAACATCCTGAGGCATCAAGGCACCGTATTGGATTTATCATTAAGCACAAAAGATCAAATTGATTTTAGAAATAAAGCACAAGAGCAAAAGAGCATGCCCTTTGGCAAAAGGAACATTCGTTCCCCCAAAGTCCCATCATGAGCTAAACATTTGCCAAAGTGCATCCCCCAAACAACAAGTTGCCAAAGCCAACACATTTTCAAAACTAGCCTTAACACAAGTCTTGACAAGGATAAAAGCAATTATATACATGGTGAGCAAGACATTGGCATGCATAGATCATAAGACTCACAAAAGCCAATTTTCATCTTTAAGATTAGCTAGCTTGCTCAAAATGCAACTATGCCAAGCCATCTAGAAAAGCCTAAGTTTGTAAAGTTTGCTACTAGCAGTCACACAACTTGGCTCAGGCTCAACCATAGCAACAATAAATACAAGAAGGCATAAGAATTGAAGCTCATCATCTATAAAGCACATGTTACATGATGAGATGCAATGCAAAATTAAGATACAAATTTTACAAGAAAAGCATCTCAAAGGTCCAAAGCAAAAGACAAGCTCCAAAGTCCAAAGCACAAGACAAGCTCCAATATCAATGAAAAACAACAACTCCCTCTCAATCCAAGCCAATCTCCCCCTCAACTCAAGCCAATCTCCCCCTCGATAAATCAACTTTAGAACCAATCCAAAAGAGGACAAGGAGACACTTAAAAAAGGTAAACATTAAACAATCAAAGAAGGGAGTGTCCAAATAAAGCAATGAGGAGCATACTTCAAACTACTCTTTGCAAATCATGGTAAAACATGAGAGGACCAAGTAATCATACATCAAAGTAGAGGAATATACAAATAACAAAAAAAGGAGCACATATCACATGAGGGTAAGCATGTGAGAACCATTAGCTAATCATGAAAAGATATAGTATGGTTCACACAAGGTATATGAAAAAGTGATCTAAATTACAAGAAAGCTCACAAAGCTAGCATGGTAGGTTAGAAAGCAACATCGAAACATGCTAGTCAAAGGTGTACAAAGCAAAAAGCAATTTAGAACTAAGAGAGAATTGAAATCATAGAAATGAGATCAAAAGCTGAAAGCATATACAAAGCTAGCATGATTGGATAAAACAAAGAAACTCACATGCTAATCAAATGGTGTACCCAAATAAAGGTGAAAGAGATCGAGAGAGAACCAAAAGCATGACACATGATACACACAAGTAAAAACAAACAATGGGCAAGAGAGAAACGAAAGCATGTTATAAGATATACACCAATAATACATGCCGAGAGGATCAAATGAGCATATGAACAAGCACCTCACACCATAAGTAAATGTACATGAATGTAAAAGGTATGAGTGTAAAGGAAAGCTCACAAAATAGGTGAAGACGCCACAATGAAGCGCATGCCTCTTGGAGGCCATGTACAAGGGTATGGAGAACCATAATGTCTCAATCACGTCAAGCAAAAGATTGAGACCAATAAAGCCCATGTCCTCCAACCCGCGTTCCCAACCTACACATGAGAAGAGAGAGATGCCCGAGTCTTGGATCCTGAAGGATTAGTAAGCAAATACTTGGGAATCCAACACTTGGACATATGATCAATAGATGTACTCAATTTATCATGAGGGTTAGCAGGATGCAAACTTTGGTTCAAATGTGAAGACCTTGAATCACCCTTAGAAGCATGTCGCGAAATGGCAACTCGAGAAGAAAAACTAGTGCAACCACTAGAAAAACGACGAGAACCTCTAAAGGGAACACTATGAGAAGAACCATTGAAAGCATCATGAGAACCATGTCGTGGACCAACACAAGAAGAATTAAACACATGTCCACGAGCACGTTCAAACCCACAAGAGAAAGAGTCATAGTAACCATCAATAAAGCGATGCCTCATGCTAGACTCCCGAGTCTTCATGCCATAGGAAAAGCTATGAACACCCGAAGAGTTAGAAGCATGCGAACAGCGCAAGCGTTTGGCACGCCTAAAGCAAAAGTCAATTTGATGTCCATCATTCCCACAATAAGAGCAATGGTACAATGGCCTATCTGGAGAGACGGTTTGAGATGAAGAAGTACCATTCTTGCTCAAGTAAGTCCTTTGAGACTTGCATGAAGAACTAAAAGCATCTCTTGACTTTGAGTCAACATTAGATCCACACATGCTATGGAAAGGACGATGTGTGTTCCTAAAAGCTTTTGCACGAATGCGACGCTCGTGTTTCACACGGCGAAAGCAAAACTCGACAACATGCCCATCTTTCTTGCAAAAGGTGCAATGGTACTTTTCTTTCAATATTGATATACCATTTGAGCAAGAAACACCTTTGCCGTTTGAAGTCCCTTGGGCAACACCGGAAGAGCCAATAGCATGAGTAGCCAAAGAAGAATTATCCAAAGTAATAGCACAAGTGCTAACATCTAAAGACTCACGCTCAACATGAGAAGAACCCAACTCCGAAGACAAAGAAGAAATATTTGAAACATGCAAATCGGAGTGAGAAGAATTGCGTGAATCAAAAAGCTTAGCATCTAAGCTCTTGCATAGTTGGAGCAAAACCTCATTTTGAGATTTGAGACGCTCACAAGTACCACATGGAGTATCTCTTAAGATTTGAATCTCCTTCTCAATGCACTCGGCATATGTGGTACGCAAGAGATCATTCTCCTTCTCAAGGCTAGCACTCATATCATTGTGCTCAATCAACTTAGCGCTCATATCATCGCGCATTAGCTTCAAAGCCTCAACCTCATTTTTCAAATCATGACATGATGTGCAAGAAATAGATGGAGCAACACTCATGTGCATATCATGCAAAGCATCATGATTAGCATTAGAAATAAGACGAGCATCATCATTCATGGTAGAGGAACAAGTGCCACAAGGCATAGAGTTCATTTCGGAAATTGTAGCCTTAGCAAGTTCAAGTTGCTCTAGACAAGTGGAGTGTGTTAATTTTAGTTCTTTAATTTCAGCAAGCATGCTTGTGCAAGAAGTGCAAGAACTAGAATTCATTGACTCCAACTTATCAGCATACCAAGCATAAGAACCACATTCTAAAATGGCATTTACTTTCAACCTTTTGAGTGAAGATTTTAACATATCAATCTTCTTGCGCAAAGCATCACAAGAAGCACAAGGCATACAAACATTTGACTTCAACAACTCTATCTCATCACTCAAAGACTTGCAAGACATGCATGGCAAAGAAGCATTCTCATTCAACATGTTGATAATAAATCTAGCACTTTCCAATTGCTTTTCACATGAGAACAATCATGCATCAATAGCTCATTTTCGGATTTCAAGCAAGCCATGGAATCATTCAACTCATCAAGGCAACACAATCATCATAAGGCAAGGAAGTACTAGACTTGCAAGAAGACAAAGCATTCACATTATCAAGTCTAGACAACAAGCTCTCATCACTAGACATCGAGGTTTTCAACTTCTTTTTGAGTTTAGCAATTTTAGCATCACAAGCTTGAACCGTAGTGAATAAGCCCACAATGCCATTGACAAGGTTACCTTGGCTCATCTTGAAAAGCTCGGAGATGAGATCCTCATGAGACATCTCATCGCGTCTTGAAAGCTTGAAAAGCTCGACCATTTTAAGTTCTTCCTCCGTGAGGTCCGCCTCTTCATTCTCCTCAAGATCACCCTTGCAAGCATCCACTACTCGACTCTTCTTGGTCCCATCCTTAATAGCAATTCCACACCTATCCATACCTGAGGACAAAGACAAACGAGAGCGACCACTTGACGCCATGAATTAAGCACCGGTTAGCGTTAGTAAATAGCCGAAGCACGAACAAGCAAGTGCAAAAGGTCGCCTATGGATCACAAGGCCGGTAAAAGCCAACAAGTGATCAAACTGGCTCTGATACCAATTGAATGACCGAGAAGGCGACCAGAGGGGGGGTGAATGGGAGCCGATAAAAATTCTTCACAAGAACTTGGCCTATGTCCCAACCCACCTCAAGAACAACCACCAAGATCACACACACACATGGAACGTGATGTGTTGACCCTAGAAATGATTGTGGAAGAGATACAAACACTTGCGGAAGCAAATCAAGCAAAGACACTCAAAAAGATGATCTGAAAAAGTCAAAACAGAGACCTCCCACCGGATAATCCGGCCAACTATCGGATAGTCCGGACCTGGAAAAGTACCGGACACTCCAAAAACTTGTCGGACACTCTGGCCACCGGATACTCCGGCAACTTGCCGGATAATCCGGCCCTGACAGGACAGCACGCGCGCAAGCTGAAGAAAAATCTCGAAACCAGGTCAAACGACCTCCAAAAATCACGAAATTTGAACCATAGCTTCGTCTTGAGATGGAGAACATCATCCAAGAGGATTCATCTCAAAATCCCCACAAAATATCCACAGATTTTGAATCTTATCAAGAACCTAGGGTATGGATGAACTTGAGAGGGAAACTTCACCAAATCATCAAATCGAAGGTGCTCGTGCCATGGATTCGGTCAAGGACCTACCAAAGATTGTTCTAGCACATCCTAGCACCAAGATCCCCCAAGAAATCTGCGCAAAAACGCATCACAAAAAGCGAATCGAAAATCACCCGAAAATAGCTCCGAAAATGGGGAAAATAAGAAATTCGGGATTCAAGATGAGGAGAACACTTTGAGGACGAATTGATGCTTTGTATTGCTCAAAGATGTATATGTCAAGCTACTCTCTAGCACACACAAACTAAGGATGACAATAAGCTCAATCAAAGAGCCATCTCCTCTCTTCTCCCCTCTCTTCTCTCCTCTCTCTCAAGCCCTCTCCCTACAACTCAAATGAAAGGCTCAAAGGGGCAGCCACAACCTACCACCACCTTATCCTCTTGGACATTTCCACATCCCGGAAATGCCTCTCACACTACAACACACCCATACAACACATAAGGGCGTTTCCGTCCAACTTTTTCTCCTTCGCCCGAACGCCGTCGGGGCCTTCACACCGTAGCTTCACCTCGAAGCTACCTCCGCGATGGTGCCACATGCACCTCCATCCGTCGTCGCCGGTTTTGAGGCATAAACCGGGAAACCGTCGACCACCGGTTTTGAGGCCAAACCGGGAAACCATCGACCACCGGTTTTGTGGCCAAACCGGGAAACCGCCGCCACCGGTTTTGAGGCTAAACCGGAAAACCGTCGACCACCGGTTTTGAGGCCAAACCGGGAAACCATCTCGATGTCGACGCGTGTTACCTCGTCCCGCAAACCTCGCCGTCAAGTCTCCTCGGTCCCAGCCCGTCGGGACCCTTCACTTGCACCGGCCTCCCTTTCGCCTCTTGACCTTGGTCAACACGCCGTCTTCATCACCTCCACGGTTTTGAGGCCAAACCGCGAAACCCTCCGTGCTTCTTGTCCGCCACGTGTACGGTGTGGATCACCCTTGACCTCACCCCGTGTTGGTGCTTTCTAGGTACCTATTTTATATGACAAATATGGTGTTTTTAATACCTTATTATGTCATTATTGCTAACAATTAACCCCCATTATTATATATATGCGTAGTTTCTGTGTATTCGGAAGGATTTGCAGGAAATAGGTGAAAATTGAGAGACTACGGATGAAGAGTTGCCGGAGGCCCGAAGAACAGAGAAATTGGAGACCGTGCCGGTCGGCACGGCCTTGTGCCGACTGGCGCCACGGAGGTTGAGCCCAAACATGAAGCCCACTCGGAGAATATGAAGCCCAGAAGAAATGTCAGAGTTGGAGTCGGTGAATAACTATAAAAGAGAAGATCGGGGTCACGAAACAGGGGGGACGACTGAAATACGGAGGTTTTGACCTAGGTTGAAGGTTGTGGCGGCGAAGACGGCGATCACCGCCAAAAGGGAAGATTGTGCCGACCGGCACACCGCCGTGCCGATCGGCACCTGTGGGACCACGCCAAAATTCCGCGTCCTATTGTAGCCACGTTCATGTGTTGCAGTATGATGCGTGAGTAGATCTCATATTCTCTCCGTGGCGAGGGAAATCTGGTTATGTAACTCTCACACTTACAATACTCTTTTGATATGTTCAGTCTATGTGATGCTTCTATTTCGTATCTGATCAATACGTTATTATCACATAGTGCAAGAAACCAGTGGGGAACTATTAACCTTTGTCGTGACAGGGCGAGAGGAGAACGAAACCGCCATGTCTTGTAGAATACTAAACCTATCAATCAACCATTAATTAGAGTTGCATGCCAGTACCCCAAACCATAGGAGAGAACCCTTTCATAACCTTGTTACAACCGCATGCTCTTTCATCTCTAGTTGTTAATCACACTTTCCACACACATCTTTTGTTATATTAATTTAGTAGTTTAAATAATAGTTTAAGTCCCGCTTGTTCTCTGTGGTTCGATATTAAACCTTGGAATACTCTAAGGGAAAAAGTGCTACAATTGTACACCGTCCTCTTGCGGTATATAAGTGGGTGCGTACAAACGACCAACACCCGGCCTCTCGATCGCCCGGACCCAAGCCTCCTCGGTCCCAGCCCGTCGGGACCCTTCGCTTGGTCCTCCCGATCCTCCTGCCGTTGACCATCAAGTTGACTTCATTGACCTACACATCATTAGACAAGCAAACACGTTTCCTTCTCCTCCAACATCACAAACTTCTCCACCAACTCCGGTTAGCCATAAACATAAACATGCACATGCTTATGCAACCCTCAAAATCCGGCATTTCAAACCCGAACCTCATGTCAATTACTCATCATCATAGAGAACCACGGCACATCTCAACATGATTCCTCACCTTTCGATGACTATCCCAACTATTTTATAACTGCTCAAGTCCATACACCTTGTAAAGATGGTTCGACACAACTGTACTAATGACCAAAGAAGATTTGATTCCTTCTTTGGCAGTCTTTGTTGTGATAAGGTTGCGACCTAATAAATCAGTTTTTAGTTGAGAGTTGACTTACTTTGGCACTGAAGCTCTCTACCATTTGGATGCTTATGCATCAAGAGTGATGACCTGTTTTATTGGCCCAACTTAGATTCATTAAAGTTGTCATTTGAGTCAGCTTATAAAAAGGAGAGACCCAATGCTGGAAGCTTCCACACATGGTGGAGTCTGGGGAAGGACTATATGAGGTAAGCCTTACCCCTGTAATAAATTATTTCGAACCCAGGAACTCTTGAGTCTCCTAATACATCAGACATATTTATTTATGGTTGGATTTCTATACTCCAAGTACTAAAGATATAAGCAACTCTAGAATTCACCTTCATTATGTTATGAACAAAACCATTGTTCAAAATAGGAAACAATAACAGGGGCAGCACACACTAAGCGCAGCTGAACATAACAGAAAAATTGTAATATGAGCTAACAAAAGTTCCCAAGTTCTCTCATAGGTATACCAAATGTAATACAAATACGCCAATTTGGAAAAAAAATCCAAAAGAGATTTACCCAATAATAATATAAATGGATCAAACTGTCGGGTTAGTGGTTTGATCATGTCACCAAAAATAATCTACGCCATACGTACCATACTAACCCAAAAAAAAATCAATAGAGGACCAATGTTTAAGTTCCTCAACTGGTAAGGAATGCAAGTCTTAGGGTTGACCACCAATCCAAAAACTCCCACAAATGAGCTAAAAATTATCTCATCTTCACAAATTCATCGTGCAAATGAACTGAGATGTTGACCCAAAACTACCCGATGGCTACCCATTTGTACCCCTATCAACCAACATCGCTTATTTTCTCTAAAATAACAGGCTCTGATAAATGACCAAGATAACAACTCCTCTGGAACGTCATATTGCAGTAAGGAACCCCAATTCGAAGCCTAACTGTCTATTAAAAATATTCAACATAGAATCGCCACCGCAACACATAGAGAGCCAAAAATAGATCTGATTAACAACTACCCACGCAGAAACCCTAACCCCTCCCCAAAACATGTGGATTAAAAGGAAACTAAATTCCTACCCCATGACAGATCTAGAATAGAGCAATATTGGCAAAAATAAGAATTGGAGCGGGGCAAGGATGCGGGCACAAGAAAATGAAAGGTTACACAAATCCAAAGCAATACCTTGCCGGATGCCGCCCCGAATCCGCCGACGTCGGCGTGGTCGTCTTCGTAGTGGCGCGCGTCGGCCTCGACGTCGTCAAGGGGCAGCTGGACCTGCGCGAGCATCAGGTAGTTGGGCTCGTTGTCGTTGGTGTGCGTGCCGAGCACCATCTTCTGGACAGAGTAGTCCTTGCCGGGTGGCTCAACGCGGTCGGGGAGCCATTGCACGGTGAGGGAGGGCCACTCAAGCGCATGTGTGATGATGAGGTCGTAGAGGAACATTGTGTTCTTCTTCCAGATCTTGTACTCCTCGTTGATGAGGCGCTCCTCCACCTCGGCCCGGAACTCCTCCTCGTCCTCCGCGCGACCGCCGCCGGCGTTCGGCATCCCTTCGGTCGGTCGGCTAGGGTTAGGTTTTGGAGAGGGGGGAGGTCGGGGTGCAGGGGTGAACTATTGGGAGAGGGTTGAGGAGTGTGGGAGAGTGGACCCAATACCTGGCTGTGCCCAATCTTTAATATTCTAAACTGGCGCGGTTTCTTTGCAAAATAGCCAATCCACGTCATCCTCGAAACCAGCACCGTCCGATCCCAAATCTGATGAACATTGTCCATCAGATATGCTCCATGCCACATATCCATCTAGGTCCTTCACGAAACTTCGAACCAACTCGTTGCAGCCGGGTCCTCCCACCCCATCTCTTCTCTTTCCTGTCTATCCCATGGTTGCTTCTCACTGAGGCGAAGCCCATCGTTTCGTGGCTTGCCGAGGCACGGAGTGCCCGGCCGCGACAGTACAATGAGCCCTGCTTCATCTCCTCTTCCTATACCCTTCGCCCTGCCTCCATCAGCTTGACGCACCGGTCCCCTTCGCCCTGCCTCCATCAGCTTGACGCACCGGCTCCGCGAAGAACTTACTCCGGGGTAGGCATGGTACCCCTACATGGCGGCTGCGGCCTGCGGGGCTGCCGCATTGGAGCCCCATAGCCCGCCAACTCCTCCGAACTCAGCACGGAGAGCTTGGGCGCGACAACCTCCTGCGTTCCAGCCTTCCAGGTACTTCCTCTGCTCTATTTGCACTCAACGAATTCTGCTCAGCACATGCTCGACAAAATGCCTAGGAGGAGCTTGCTTTAGAACCTGCCGAGGCGAAGCAAAGCGGCGCGGGGCCAACCTGGAGCAGGCTGCATAGGGGCGAGGAGTGAGCGCCGCTGCGCTGTCCGGGAGTTCACATGCTGCTCGCGACTAGGCGCGACGAGGCCCAAGGCAGCACATCAGCTCAAAGCAGAGGAGAACAAAGGTCGACGCAGCGTGAAGGGAGTGCGGAGCCTAGGCCCCTGCGTGATATGCTGCGCCTCCAGGTTCTACAACTCCAAATTCCTCCACCATCAGGTCAAAAAAAAAAAAAAATCCTCCACCATTGCTTCAGAATTTGCGGTGCAAGTGGGCTTGCTTCAAGCCTTCAGCCAACATGTTCTTCGATGTACTAGCTTTCGAGAGTTCTGATGATTAAATTGCCAAAGTGTAGCAGTTGGTACCCTTCTTCCACATTTGGTTTTATCCCCAAAAAGTTGTTAGTTCGTCACCATGCCAATTTGACTGGATGTGTTGTGATATTAAACAATTAAAATTTTACTTTGAAGTAATGATGTGCTGGTTCACTATTTATCATTGGGTGTATTACAGATGTTGAAGTAAGAAAAATATATATAACTAAAAAAAGAAAACAGAAACTTCATACAAGAACCATAAAAAGTATTAAAATCTTCAGGAATTGGGGCACTGTAATTGTGTGTTCTAATGCCATTACCACACCAACTATTTGTAGTACCAATGAATAGAGAACAAGAGCCGGTTAAATTTTAAATGATCAGTAATAATCATGGACTATATGAAAGACATCAAATTGATTAATGAAGTTAGAAAAATGGATAGTTAAAAGAAGCTGAATTTCTATATAGTACCCTGAAATGTTGATAAGGCTTCATCAATCAATTATTGTCTTTTGGTAGCATATGAACATTTTACAGTGGAAATTTAAATTCCTTAATTACACTACTCTTTGTTCTTTGCCTGAAATTTTTTTTTTTTGGGAAACTCTTTGCCTGAAATTGACTTCATAAGTTTATACTTATCAATCTTGGCTATGTTTTTAAATGGTGATTAGAAAATTTAGGTTGCACATGCCACTGCCTTCCTATAGAATTCTTATTTCTCTTATATTATGGAAATTCCTTTGAGAAGTGATACTTACATAACCTCATTTGTACAGGAAGGGCGCTAAACGTACGTTCAATTTTTCTGTTCACTTCATACGATTCGGGAAACTGTTTGTTAGCGCACCCTTGACAAGGAGGTAATCATGCTCTGATGGTTGGTTTTTTCCTGTATCATCTTACCATATTGAAATATGCTCATTATTTAGCTCAGTGCCCCTTGACATAAAAATTTAGAGACAATTAAAATGGAACGCATAAAATGATCTTGGACATATACCATGAAACATCTGCACAACTTGTTATAATGGCTGCTACTAAACTGCACATTCTTTACAAATGCTAGGCGCTCTAGATTGTCCAGGAAAAGGAACATCCATTGATGTTTGCCAAATAGGAAATCAGAAATATATATTCAGGATTTCAAATAGTTATTAAATCCAAGTAGGTATGCAAGCGAGTAACCATTGAATACCTTAGGTTTTTTTTCCCCTTTGTCTTACTTGATTTTCATATTTTGAAAACACACACAAGGATAAGGGTGTTTCAGCGCTTCATGGATATAAAACTTGCACTGATACGACTTCTATTTTGAAGAAAAAACTGTTGAACCTCTCTATTTATGTTATCAAAGTATATCTCCGTTGCGTAATGCAGAGAAGAAACTAATTCAGGTGAAGCCCCTCGTCACTAGCTTGTGTGCTTAGTCTATGCCTTCCTTGAGCGTCTTTGTTTACTGCTGGTTTACTGCAGACCTATGCCAACACCTACTTCCTGCAAATTGTGCTACTATGAATGCTCTTCTGGAAGTATTGTTCTTTAACTTGTGAAACATCCAAAGAACAATTTTTAGGCTTTGGCAACGATCAATGAAAGATGAGTGCTTCAGTTAGAAACGAAGTTTAGACGCTGCCTTAGATTGTAATTATATGGCTGTTGTTCTTTTGATATTTGTATTGTACCAAGTATAAATGCTCATCATGTAGCTTCATAATCTAATAAATGACGAGATGACCATATTTGCTTGTAGTTTGCTGATCTTTCAACCTAAGATAAGTATATATATACCATGAACTTGCAGGGATCTGCTCATCTTTACAGACCAACAAAACATTAATTCGGTTGTCAATATTTACACCAATGATCGATAATAAATTTGCAAAAAATAGCAATTAGAAAAGTTGATTGCAAATCACAACTTCATTTTACCCTGGAGATTTAAGGCAACGATTTTTTTTGCTTTTCAGTGAATCCAGAAACTACATCATCTTATCGGGACCGTTTGTAGCTTCCTACAATTATGCAGATTAGTGGTAAAAGGCAGCAGATATTTTTATCCATGTCATATTACTTTCACATTGGGCATTAATCTTGATTTCAAAGAAATTTCCACTTAGGTAGCTTTCTTACGTTCCATATGGTTAAGGCTTTACATGTGATAGACTGTGATAATAACGCGGTATAAATTCTTACTCAATGCAGATGGAATTTCTTGCCACACTGATACAACAGGTAGTCGCAGAAGCAGTTGCTCTTCCAGCCTCAATCGCATCAAGCTATGCATACAGAACGGGGGTGCCGGCGGCAACCTTATCCATATACATGGGCATTTGGACGGTATTTGAAGCCTTTGCTTTTCGATCCATTCCCATGGCCTCCATTGATAACCTCAAGTTTCTGTGTGAAAATACCATAGTACTAGGCATGTGCAGGAAGACACAGAATAGCGAGCAGTTCAAGCAAATTTTGCTAGGATTGGAATTGTTGCCACCACAAAGATATTGCATCTCCATTGATAACCGTAATTTTGTAGGAGTAGAATCATACAGATTTTGTGGAAGATCCACAAAACTGTGGCACATACATCATTTCATATTTTCCTTCGTTTCACACATCTTGAAGTTGTATGTGCAGTTGCAATCATCGAAGAGAATCATGTCATTTTCGCGCGATATTGTATAATGACAAATCTCAATGTATGTAATGAATTTCAAGGATAGCTGGATAAGTGTTGCTGCGCCATCTTTCTAGTTTGTGACTAATAATACACAGATAGTGAACAGTAGCTTGGTGACATTGTTAGCGACCATCAACAACTGATGTTGAACGGCTCCGTGTTGCATATTTTTGAGGACCTTGGCATTTGCAACATATATGATGGTCTTCTATGAGAAATATCTCGTGACAACAAAGCGTTTCACAACAAATGTTTTCTGATGTTCCACCGAAAAAAAAAATGTTTTCTGATGTTTTTAAAGATTTTTTTGTTGCGAATGTTTAAAGATTTTGTTGAACGAAAGATAATATTCGTCACAAAATCTGACAACAGAATCGTGGTTGGTCCCATATCTATAAAAGCAGGACCAACATGTCATTTTTAAGAAATCCATGTTAAAATGCTTTTCAAAAAATACATTTTTTAAAGAATTATAAAACAAGGCGCGGCAACGCGGCGCCATCTTTCTAGTTTGTGACTAATAATACACAGATAGTGAACAGTAGCTTGGTGACATTGTCAGCAACCTCAACAACTGATGTTGAACGGCTCCGCATTGCATATTTTTGAGGAGCTTGGCATTTGCAACATATATGATGGTCTTCTATGACAAATATCTCGTGACAAAAAAGCGTTTCATGACAAATGTTTTTTGATGTTTTTTTAAAAAAAATTGCGAATGTTTAAAGTTTTTTTTTGAACAAAAGATAATATTTGTCACAAAATCTGACAACAAAATCGTGGTTGGTCCCATATCTATAAAAGAAGGACCCACATGTCATTTCTAAGAAATCCATGTTAAAATCAAAAAATACGTTTTTTAAAGAATTATAAAACAACTATAAGCCGGACAAATTTTGAACTATCCGATTGTACATTCAACAGCTTAACTAGCTATTATTTTCAAAAATACTATCCAACCATGGATTCGTCATGTCGTATCATCAATCCGTACTGCAGATGAGCTTTTTGTTCATGCCTTTGTGATACACGAGTTTCTGTTTTAGTAGTCATGCTATCTGTCCCAAGTTGACGATATGAACACTTTGGTGGGTTGGCCACGCAGAGCCTGCGTGCATGTAGCGCAGCCAATGATGACACTGTATCAAAGCTAGTACAACTGCTTTGTGACTAATAATACACATATAGTGAACAGTAGCTTGGTGACATTGTTAGCGACCATCAACAACTGATGTTGAACGGCTCCGCGTTGCATATTCTTGAGGACCTTGGCATTTGCAACATATATGATGGTCTTCTACGACAAATATCTCGTGACAACAAAGCGTTTCACAACAAATGTTTTCTTATGTTCCACCGAAAAAAAATGTTTTCTGATGTTTTTAAAGATTTTTTTGTTGCGAATGTTTAAAGATTTTGTTGAACGAAAGATAATATTCGTCACAAAATCTGACAACAGAATTGTGGTTGGTCCCATATCTATAAAAGCAGGACCAACATGTCATTTTTAAGAAATCCATGTTAAAATGCTTTTCAAAAAATACATTTTTTAAAGAATTATAAAACAAGGCGCGGCAACGCGGCGCCATCTTTCTAGTTTGTGACTAATAATACACAGATAGTGAACAGTAGCTTGGTGACATTGTCAGCAACCTCAACAACTGATGTTGAACGGCTCCGCATTGCATATTTTTGAGGAGCTTGGCATTTGCAACATATATGATGGTCTTCTATGACAAATCTTGTGACAAAAAAGTGTTTCATGACAAATGTTTTTTGATGTTTTTTTAAAAAAAAATTGCGAATGTTTAAAGTTTTTTTTTTGAACGAAAGATAATATTCGTCACAAAATCTGACAACAAAATCGTGGTTGGTCCCATATCTATAAAAGAAGGACCCACATGTCATTTTTAAGAAATCTATGTTAAAATGCTTTTCAAAAAATACGTTTTTTAAAGAATTATAAAACAACTATAAGCCGGACAAATTTTGAACTATCCGATTGTACATTCAACAGCTTAACTAGCTATTATTTTCAAAAATACTATCCAACCATGGATTCGTCATGTCGTATCATCAATCCGTACTGCAGATGAGCTTTTTGTTCATGCCTTTGTGATACACGAGTTTCTGTTTTAGTAGTCATGCTATCTGTCCCAAGTTGACGATATGAACACTTTGGTGGGTTGGCCACGCAGAGCCTGCGTGCATGTAGCGCAGCCAATGATGACACTGTATCAAAGCTAGTACAACTGCTTATTACTTGGTGCTTTTTTTTTTGCGAATGCTTATTACTTGGTGCTAACCTATGTTTGGCGGGTGTTGCCCCCCCCCCCCCCCCCCAACCTTGGTACTGCAGGGAGGCAAGGTGCCGTAAGCGTAAGTACGTGTAATAGCAACTTGTGAATCTGAAAACTATAGAAACCTATATAGTAGGGATGAAAGCGGTCAGGAAACGGTCGAAAGAAGGCTATATCGTTTTCAGTTTCATATTTTTTCTCGGTAGCGAAACCGATAGCGGTACTGGCGGAAACAAATACGACATCGGTATTACGGGAATATCGAAAATGGAATTATCACGAAGAAATATGCGGTATCGATCGGGAATCGATATTAATTATCGGTAACACAAATCACAGTCGTGTAGTAGTTGTACCACATCATGTATAAAAATATTAGCTGTGAATATATTATTGGTACCTGTACTAGCTATAAATGTATCATAAAAGACTCAAAGATATTTGAAAAGAGATGTTCAAATTAAATGTAAAAAATATAAGTAGCGACATCATCGTTTTATTGCCTATTGAAAATATAATATATATTCAGTTGGCAAGATTACGGTAAAATATTTGCGGTAATTTCCGGTCTAAAACGGAAATAGTCGGAAACGATCGGTAAAGTCTAAAATCATTTTCCTTTTGTTTCCATCAAATACTTCCACTTTTGTTTTAATTTTTTCGGTATTTCATTTCCAACTACTACGGTCGGGGGAAGTCGAAAACGAACCTCGGTTATCCGATAAATGCCGTTTTTGCTTTCATCCCTACTATATAGTACGTGTAATAGCAACTTGTGTTGTAGGCATGCTATCAACCTCCGTTTACATTTGCTTGTTAAATTTGATCATGCACAAAAGGCAATGCACTTATTTTTTTAAGTGCAAATTGGATTATTGCATGTTTGTAGTAGTTTCTTTACTTTTCCTAAGCCTTCCTAAGTAAGGCTCACTGGGAGTAAGTTTGGAAATAATATTTCCTATAATCGTTAAGTATCAAGTTTTTGTGAAGTTGAAAATAACCAAAGTTCCAAACTAAAGGTAGTCATAATTTTAAAAATATACTAAGTACACAAATTTTCTCTAACTCAGATATAGTAGCAACTTATGTTTGAATGGTATTAGTAATATGAGTACATGAGACAATTTTATATAGATTAACATACATGTAAGTTACTATCATCAAATATATTAAAGTTGTTACACACTATAGAACACGAGTTGCTACCTTACATTATATTGTAAGTACATAAAACGTTATTTTAGTGTACCATCGTAGTTTGCTATTACAATATGAAACCATACTTCCAACTATGTCATTTATACTATCTAGTTACTATCTAGTTAAATTCATGTAACAAATTATGATATATGTATAGTAGTAACTTATGTTAGTAATTTTTAAAAAATATATATATACAAGTGGGATCTAGTTTTGTTCGTCTCGTTGCGTAGAACACAATGATGAAAACAAAATAAAAAACGGATATCATATGATAGAGTTATGTCTTTTTTAAGTTTTAGATCGAATAGTTAATGTGCTGATGTCTTTTTTTTCCTTCGTGTGGCATTTTTTCACTGGTTCGCATGTTTAGTTTATCCGCTAGATAACAAATGCCTATAATAGCAACATGCACACCAGCCTGAAGCCACGCGCAAGGGGACGCGTGCTATCGGGCGAGGACGTACGATTGCGCCATAGACTTTCCGTTCACCTTAACCGCAAGCTGCTTGCTATGTGTGTCATGCCGCTTATTGTCATCGACATGACCATTTGCTCGGCATCAATTTTCTCATCGTCATAGAGTTATTGGGGCAGGGTGGCAAAGTAGGGTCCATGCCCACCGGTGGGATCGCAAAAAGAGTTATTGGGCTTGGGGGCATCCCAAACTTCGAGCAGCATGGAAGGTTCCCTAACTTTCGTCAAGTACAGTTGGTGTTTCAAACGACGGCCGGCAGTGCTTCCTGCCACCTTCTGCCGTTCGTCACCTCCCTATGTCCTACTCGGGCCCATTTCTTTCATGATTCGTACCATCGTATGCAAACTGCTTGGCACGCATGGTGCATGCCTCACACTCAATGTTGCATGAATGCATCTCGTGACGAAGGGGCCGTGATCTGGGCGCACCTGGATATGCATGGCGTGCTTAACATACAATCTCACCAAGAGGTCCCTGCTCTTAAAAGACAATAGATCGGAATAGGAGGCGGGTGTCCATCCGGCGCGCCTAGGCGAGCCCAAGCCCCCTCTCGCGTACCCATGCCTCAGCCCAGCCCACCTGCCTGAGCTTAAAAATCATACGGTCCAACAAGTGAAACAAAATGTTCCAGCTCTTTAAAACAATTGTTCCAGCTCTTTAAAGCAATTGATCCTGACCATGAACGAATGTTCCAGCTCTTTAAAAATATTGTTCCAGAACAAATGTTCCAGCTATTTAAAAAATATTTTTCCAGAAAAAATATCCCAGCTCTTTAAAAATATTGTTCCAGAACAATTGTTCCAGCTCTTTAAAAAATATTGTTCCAGAAGAAATCTTCCATCTCTTTAAAAATATTGTTCCAGAAGAAATGTTCCAGCTCTTTTAAAAAATTGTTCCAACTCATCTGGACTAATGTTCCGGATATTTTAAAAAATTGTTCCAGCATATCTGAACAAATGTTCTGTTATACAAGCTAAGTAGAATATTTTTTTAAAAAAGTGGAGAGAATGCATGCACACCGGGCCAGTCGTAAGTGAGAGGAAGATAAGATGCCGGCATCATGCGTGAAACAGAGGGCCAGCGAGAATTTCGTTAAAAAAAAAAAAAGAATCACCGCAGCGAGAGACAGAAGTCACCGAAGGGTGCGTGAGACGTGGCTGGGGCTCGCCTACGCGCGCCCGATGAATCCGCATAGGAGGAGGCAACGTCGCTTGCTTTTCGGGTGTACGTGCGCTCAGCCTGAACTCTGGTACACTACGTCGAACGTTATATACCGCGCGTGGGTCGCGTGATGTTGTACAATCAGATATGTGGGGCTCAGATTCAGCAGAATAGAGGTCTCGTGAGCAAGCGTTTGGAGGTCAGATGAATATGCATCGCTCGAGCAAGGAGATGGATCGAGCTCGACGATGACAACACATGCTTCTCAAGGATGCCAGCAGTGTTGAAAGCTGATGGCTGATGCACGCGTAACTGCGTGTCATCAATACCCTTAATTAGCAGAGCCTTGGCAACGAATTTGGCAACCGGGACATGTTCTAAGTAAATTATGTTCTGTTAGTTCCTGGCTGTCTTATAACACTGCTTTACAGAGTTAGTACTAACTCTCTATGCCTATCCTTATCTGGTTTTGGTTCATGGTGTTAACTTGCTTCAGGAGTAGTGCTCTGGACGGGCGGTCAGGAGGCGAAACGCACGACGGCTCCGCCGCGCGCCGCCACCGCCGCCGCCATCGTTTTCAGATCCGTCCAAAGTCTAGTTCGCCCTGTGTGGCTGTCGGCCGCGTGCCGTATCGATCCCTCCTCGCAGCTCATCAATCCCACGACGCAGCGCACCGGATTCGCTTCTATCCGGTCTCTCTCTCTCGCAGCCCCGCCACAAACCGCCGCCGCTCCACCACGCCCTACCACCGCCTCCTCGCTCCGCCATCACTCCACCTCCGCCGCCTCGCCTTCACCCACCGCCGCCGCTCCGTTTTCCCTTGCGAACGAGGACTCCCAAAGACTGCAGCTCTTGCGGTCCTCTGTCTCATTTTGCTCTTTGCTTCAGATTTTGCTCTGCTCTTGAGTGAGAAACATTAGTGTACAGACCTGTTCTTGTTGTCCTTTTCCCCAATTTTGGATCGGTGGTTCGTGATGGTCCTTCCAGGATTATGGAATTTTTTCATAATCCATGAGCTTTCTCCGGCGTTGCTGATGGGCCTTCAGCCATGAGCTTTCTTAGCTGGAACTGCCGAGGCTCCGGCAGGAGCCTTAGTAGCCGCAAGATGCAACATCTATCTCGCCTCATGGCATCAACCCATGCACAGGTAACATTCATATCAGAAACTCGTAACTCTCGCATTACGTCTGCTACTTTATCAAATAATTTCTCTATGCATGATAGCTATATTGTTCCGGCGATAGGCCAATCTGGAGGTATGTGGGTTATGTGGACGGACGACATGGACGTTCAGATTGTAGCCTCTAGTAGCAACTTTATTTTAGCTTTTGCAATACAAAAGTCTAGTAATATTAGTTTTAAGCTAGTATGTATTTATGGAGACCCTCAGCATGCCAGAACTAGTCACATATGGCAGGAGATCACAAATTTTGTTGTACAAAGCCCTGATCGTCCGATCTTTTGTATGGGAGACCTAAATGATATCATGCATCCTAGTGAAAAGTGGGGGCCTGGACCTCCCAACTTATCTCGTATTGCAAAATTTTGTGCTTTAGTTAAGCAATGTGGTTTCATTGACTTGGGTTACAGTGGGCCGGCTTATACTTGGACAAACAAACGTTTTACGACTAACCCCACTTTTGAAAGATTGGATCGGTGCCTAGCAAATGCAGATTGGTGCCAGGCTTTTCCCAATACAACTATCTACCATCTCCCAATGCTTTACAGTGATCACACACCTATCCTGGCAATCCTAAACTCCAATATTCCAAAGCCCAAGCGTCGCTTTCGCTTTGAAAACTGGTGGCTCTCTGAACCTGATTTTCACCAACAGGCAATGCAAGCCTGGACGCAAACAATTGACCAGCCTTTCCATAGACGCACAACCCATCTATCCAAATCACTCAAAATATGGGTCAAAAAGAAAAAGCCTCTCAACCAGCAACTTCAAGAGATTGAAACCCAGCTCCTAGCTCTCCAAACAGCGAACCCTGGTTCAGTGGATCACCAAGCAGAGGCTTCACTCACACAACTCCATCAGAATATTTTAGATAAACTCACAGAATACTACCGCCAGAGATCCAAGAAACATTGGGCGACAAAAGGAGACCGGAACACTAAATTTTTTCAACAGGCATGCACCAAAAGAAGAACTAAAAACAGGATCTCCTCCATCCAATCAACATATGGTGACATAATCTCAAACCCGGAAGAAATATCACAGGAGTTTATAGGCTACTTTACCAACCTCTTCACAACATCACTCTCCACCAACACCAACAATCTGAATCACACGCACGAGGTAACAGTGGATTATGACTCTTGTTGCACACCACCTTCCATCGATGAATGCTTGCAGATATTGAAGCGAATGAGACTCAACGCCGCTCCAGGACCAGATGGACTTAATGTAGCGTTCTACAGAGCAGCTTGGCAATGGATCAAACATGATCTGCACAACCTAGTGTCACAATTCTACACTACAGGTACTTTCCCACCTCAAATCAACTCTACAGATATTGTCCTCATACCCAAAAAATATCCTGCTGCCTTGGTGACTGACTTTAGACCAATCAGTCTGACAAATGTTAATTATAGGCTTATAGCAAAATCTCTAGCAAACAGAATTAAAGAGGAGTTGCCGGACTACATACACCCTTCTCAGCACGCCTTCATCCAGGGTAGAAGGATCACAGACAATATCATTATAGCTCAGGAGATAGTGCATTCTTTCCAGCTAAAATCTTTTAAACAGAAAGCTTTTATGCTGAAAATTGATCTTGCCAAAGCTTTTGATCGCCTAGAATGGCCTTTCATAGTGGATGCGCTTCGACGCAAGGGGTTTCATGCTCATTTCATCAATATGGTGCATGCTTGCATATCTAGTCCTTCTTTCTCAGTTAATATAAATGGTCAATCCTACGGATGCTTTCGAGGTTCCCGGGGAATACGACAAGGGTGTCCGCTATCGCCGTACCTTTTTGTTCTTGCAATAAATGAGCTTTCTCTGCGCTTGCAGACTGCTCTTGATCAGTCACAACTAACAGGGATCAAATTAAGCAACACATGTCCCCCCATTCATTCTATAATGTTTGCAGATGACCTTATCATTTGTGGCCAAGCAAATGACCAGGAGGTGCATCAAATCAGAACTATTTACAGGAGTTCTGCAACGTTTCAGGCCAAACTCCAAATTGGGCAAAATCTTCCATCCTCTTCAGTCGCCATGTTGATTCACATGTCCAAGCCCACAACAAAGCTGTCTTTCCTGTACAAGACTTCCAGCCCAATACTATGCATTTAGGCCATCCGCTGCTTATCACCCACAGAGACAAAACCAAGGCCTATGATTTCATCTACTCCAAGTTCAAGTCCCGCCTCACCATTACAAAAGCAAACACTTTAAACCATGCTGGCCGACTTGCCCTAATCCAATCAGTTTTTGCATCAATTCCAATTTATTACATGGCAAACATACTTTTCACAAAGAAATTCCTTGCCAAGATTACAGCAATCATTCGTACTTTCTGGTGGCAAGGAGTTCAGGACTCAGAGAAAACAAAACCCCTGCACCTTCGCTCATGGAAGTCCATCACCAGACCAAAGAAGGACGGTGGATTAGGAATACGCGACATTTCACTTGTAAACAAAAGCATGTTGCTTGCTTCTGCCTGGCGTATCATTGCAGAACCAAACTCCTTTGTAGCTTCTATTTTGCAGGGTAAATATTTTCCACAGGGCACATTATGGACCGCGCCACTATATCCACCCAAATCTACGTTCTGGTCATCAATTCTCAAGGTAAGGAAAGACCTATACCATGACATTACTTTGCAGGTCATTGATGGAAACACCAATATATGGAACCAACCATGGTTTCCAGCCTGGCAACAATTACATGACCACCTCAACCTTGACCAACAACAGTACCCGATACCAAACACCATATCAGACCTCTGGCATCCAGGTACTAAGCAGTGGGACGACCAGCGAATTACTACTATCTTTGGGCCACAAATTGCAGATCTTATTATGCAGGTTCAGCCAAGCCCGGGACAAGGTGACGACATCCTTTGCTGGAAACCAACCGCAACAGGAATCTGTACCTCAAAAAGCTCCTACGTTCAACTGGCCATCAGAGACAGAGAACAGACACCGCTGCCATTTGTGTCAATGCAGGTGCTACAGATAATACGAGTAACCTAGCCAGACAAAACCATTCCGCCTCGAGTCAAGACCTTTGCTTGGCGCCTTCTTCGGCTGGCGCTGAGCACAGGTGCTCGTGTCAAGAGGATCATACCTGCGGCGGACGGAACCTGCTCTAGATGTGGAGCCGCTGAAACCGAGGCCCATCTGTTCTTGCATTGCACTTTTGCGAGGGCAGTATGGTTCCGATCCCGGTTTGGCCTGCGCACAGATGCACTACCTTCGACTGACCGCGGAATTCATCAGCAACTGGAGATCATATTACAACAAGGTATGAACATTTCTACTGCAGGATACATATGGAGTCTCCTTTGGTGCATATGGAAGTCCAGAAACGATCATCGTTTCAACAAGATTGACTGGACAGTCCATCGGGTACTCCATGAAGCCCAAGCAATTGCAGACGAACATACACTATATGACCAGCAAGTCCCTGTTTCAACACCCCCAGATGGCGCTGACACCAACACGCAGCTGCAGTCCTCCAGGGTCCAATGCCGGACCAACTACAGAATCTTCACTGATGCCTCTTTCCAGGTTCCAACATCATACAACATAGCAGAACCGGCAGGGATTGGAGTCTTCATCATCGACAAGACGCAGACACTATACACCACCATCTCCATACAAGCTCTTCTTCTCCAGCCAACGAATCCACTGGCTGCGGAAGGACAGGCGCTCCTCCTGGCGGCACGACTTGCAGCGCATTTCAGTTGGCATCACGCAGCATACTACACCGACAATCAAATCCTCGCCAAAGCAGCTCAGCTCAATGATCCAATAAATGAACCAGGACACTGGATGCTACGGCCCATGCTTCAAGAATTTGCAGCATTAACCAACTCCAGTGCCTCGAAGATATCCAAGATTCCAAGAAAATATAATTCAAGAGCAGATGGATTAGCCAAGAGAGCAAGACAGGAATATGTTACTACGTCCTGTATCACCTCTTGTATGGCTCTTAATCACAGCATAGCATGCCCGGTGCATCAGGCATTTGCAACATTTCAATGGGATCAGTTCCATCCCATCTCTGTATCATGTCTTTGATTTAATGAAGAAACTTTAATCCTCAAAAAAAAAAAAATCCAATGAGTGACTCCCACTGTCATCACACGATCCAGAAAACAGAATAATGACCGGTCAGCCTCAGCTCGTCTCGTCTCTTGGCTTTGCATGCTAAAGCCTCTTGGACCGTGCTACTAGTGGACATTGGCGTTGACCTCGCCAAGTCTTCCAAAGATAACGAGTCTGTAAAGGACTAAACGGAAGACTTCATTGTTCCCGGTCACAGATCCGGAACTTCAAGTTATAGTCTCATAGCCAGTTATCGAAAACAAGGTCCAATATGTTTCGGTCCAAACAGTTATAGACCTGCCTGTTCTTGTGAGTTGATCCAATAGCTCATGAGCAGTACTGTTCTTCTCCGGTTCATCTTCTGTACAAGGTCTGTTTTTCTTCCTTGCAGGATTTGTGCGGATCTTAAATAATATCTTTCCTCGTTCAATGTTTTAGGTTTTACCCTTTTCAATTCGCTCGCCGCACCATCCCTCCCTGTCGCCTCGCTTCAGCCCCTTCTCTCCTAACTCTGCTCCGATTGGTGTGGCAGCCGTCCATGCACTGATGCACCACCTATCGCTTGGCCCGTCGTTTGTGTGTACAGCATCAGCGGGGATGTGAAGATATCTTATATGGCTATATGACCATTATCTGGATGAACAGCAGTCTAAAACCTTGGTGACCGACGAAAAGCTGTCTCAAGGTTAGTTGTTGTTTTCCTCTAGCCCAATACCTGTTCGATATAATGTCTCAACAGTGTATATATACAACTGCAGAAATATGCTGCACTTGCTGTGGTGTATTGCATTGCACTTCAGGGAAGCAGAATGAAGCTACATATGTAAGCAAGTGTTGGTGGCACAGGTATAAGCAATGCCATGTATTTAGGAACCAGATGTCCAATTTAGTTTCAGTGAGATGATCCTACATAACAAGTCTCATGGCAGATAGGCGCTTATCTGCCACGGATGTACTGTCATGGTCTGTGCCTTGGTAGAACTGGCCATTCAGATGATAAATTAGGTGCATTATATTCAGTATGTTTTATGTGTCAATTCTTCTAGGTAGTTCACCGATTTGCTCATTGTAGTTCACTTCTTTCTCCGCGGTTGTCCATATATCATCATCTTCTAATCAGAAGGACACTTGGTGACCTGCAAAGCTAAGCAAATAATGTGAAACTGCTTTCAGGCTTCTGTTAGAAAATCAAGGGCTTTCATGTCTTCTATTGTTGACCAATCCTCTGAACAGCAGGAAAACAAGCTCTCAATACCTTTTTTCCATTGATGTTGCTCTGGTTCGGATAGGTAATGAGCACTGAGACGAACCTCTGTGTGCAGAGAGCTTTTCGGGAATTTGTAAGAATTTATTCTTCCTAAAATGAGTATGAAATATTTAGGAATTCACTCAATACCTTCTATTCTTGAGACCATAGATTCCTTGCATTTACCAGTAGGCAAACATTTCAGTGCTTGTTTGAATTGCTTATTCGTCCATGTTTATACCGTTTAGTGTTAGAAACAGCTACTCTGCTGCAGTGATACTCGAATGTCACAGCTATGTGATTTAGAGAAGATTCTTCCTGATTAGTTATATTACTATTGCAGTTCATGGTTCTGCTTCAGAAATCCATCAGCGTCTTAGTTTGCTTCCACTTAAAAGCACGTTAAAGATGAGTGAAAGTTGATTTCGTAGTACTTTCAAACTAGCCTCAATTTATGCTACAGGAGGTACTTGTGGCGCAGCTGGAGGCATAAACAGAAATATCGGTCAGTTGGTTGATTTACAAACATAACTGCGAATTTATTAAAAAGATTGGTTAATAAAGTATTTTGTTCCAATCATCTATGATGATTTGTTAGGTGAACTGCTTAGAGACCATGTTTCATGGGACACTTCTAATCGTAAATTCTGTTTCTTTCACCAGCTATGAAATACTTCAACTTGTCAAGCATGCACATCAACAAGGGTAGACAAGCTTAGGCTTTGGCAACCATCAGTGAAAAATATCGTTTAGTTAGGACCAGAGTTTAGACAACCTTGATATTTGTATCGCACCAAATCTAAATGCACAATGTCTTGCTTCATAATCTAACAGGTGATGAGAGGACCAAATTCAGTTAGATATATATTGGGAATTTTCCTTTCTTTTTCTTGAAAGAAACATCAAAATGAACAGTAGCTGTCTTTGTTTAGCCTCGCTGATTTTGGTACCATCCATTTGTTCAATGAAATCATCATTCGAGATTTTTTGTTAATCCAGTTATATATTTTCTTCGTTGCCAAATTTTTAACCCATTGCAACGCACGGGAAAATTGCTAGTTTTAAGAAAAAATTGCGGCATTGAGATATGATCAGTTATACGATTTTAGCCTGCATCTTGAACAAGCTATATTCATCTTCCATGCAGAATTTTGATTACATTGTTGGAAACCGGTCTTGAATTTCCTTCTTGTAGGCACATTCAGCAGGTACCACGCACCTTTTGCTTCAGTGCTTCCCCTCATGTATTCAAAAATAACTTTTTATTGATTAGTACGTATGCCATACCTAAGCGCATATGGATTGATCTTTATTTTGGTGTGAACAAGGGGTGGGAAATGTTGGACATTATATTGATCTGTTTACAAGATCAAGTAGCTCATATATTCATAACGTTGTTATCTGGCCGACCGGTCATTGCTGCAGAGGGTTGATATTGCAGCGGCTGTTGTAATGGCTAGTAACATGCGTAATTGTACAGTTAGAATCGGTCATGTATACAGAAAACTCCATGTATAACAGTATAAGCTAGCAAAAGCTACCAGTTGCGGTGATGCAAGCCACCACAGTTGTGGTGGTCCTCCATTTTCCTCACCTCGAAATGTCCCAGCTGCGCTGATACGAACTGGCTTTCGGTCATTTTCTAACTCAAAAATTCGAAGAAAAACAGAACCATCTCAAATAAAACTGTAGCAACAAGAAGGTAGATAGTAAAAGAGATTTCCGAAAGATCGCACCTAAATATTCACTAGGCTTTCCTTTAAAGTGTGGAAAACAAAGCTGTCCTGATAAATTTGGATGTCCTGATTAACAAAGTTGTCCTACATGAAACGCGTATATTACTAGCTACTACTGGGCGTCGGAGTTAACTACGCCAAAGATACAAAGTTGGCATAGAAATAAGGCAGACGGAAGACTTAATGGTTGTCTGGTTGCATATCTTTTTTTTTTTTTGAGATTATACAGTACAACTCTGACACTCACAACGCACGCACACTCACCCTTATAAACACACGTACGCAAACCCTACCTCTATGAGCATCTTCGAAGGCTGAGCCGGCAAATCTAGAGATACGAAGTCACCACTGGCGCCTCGCTGTCGACGGGAGCGTCGCCTACCACTGAAAGTACAAATGACGTTAAATCCTTGAAAATTCGCTCCCACAGGGAGTCGAACCCAGGACCTGAGAGGTGTTACTCGGATGTCTTAACCACTAGGCCAAGACACCTTTCACGTCTGGTTGCATATCTGAAACCTCATCAGACGCATTCCCCTGCTCCTCACAACCGAGCTCCATTTCTTAGAGTTGCTTCCAGACATGGATACCAAGCCTATTCTTGAATGGAAAAGCCCATAAGCCATCTCTGTTGTTCATCTCCGGTTCCTTCTATCTCCTAGGAGGTCAAAAATTATTTTCTCTACTGGATTTGTGGATTCTGATTCTGATTACAAACTTTCCCTCTGATCTTTCCCTTTTCTTTTCTTTTTACCTGGCTTTTGACATATATACATGCTCAGTGATATGGATATTTGGTAACACCTTAATTTTTATTTAATCTTCCTTGATGCAGATCTCTTATTACATGGAGATTTTTGCTATTTCACCCACGAAACCGGTGGGCTTCGACGGAATGCCCACCTGAGAATGGGCTTCGTTATTATGCCCAAGAAACCAGTGCTCTCACCGGTAGAATGCCCATGGCAGCTATATTAGTTCTTTTTCTTCTCTTTTTCGATTTAAAGGCACGGGAAAAGACGGAACTGCCCCTCCTCTTTGCTGAAAGATTTTCCCCCTCTAGCGCCATTGCCAGCATACGTGATACCAAATCACCATTCTCCAGGTTAGAAAAAAAATAAAAACAGCATGCTCACGCTCCAGCATGCGAACCGGTTCAGATTCAAACAAGAATAAAAAACCTGCATGCTCCAGCTGCATGCGACATGGATGAAGCCCAGGGAAAAAAAGGAAAAAAAAAGGCATGCTCCAGCCATTCATTTAATTCAAACACAAGCACTTAGTTCCAACAGCCATTCACTTGGTTCAAACAAAGTAGTGTCAACTCCAATACAAATTACACAACTTAGTTGAGTAGCCCTGCAAATATTTCATACCAAATCGAAACAATAGTGCAAATATATTGTAAAATTGGGAAAACAAGCATAACCGAAACACACTTTGCAGCATCTCCAACGAATCGAGGGCGGGCGCAGCTTCAACGGGGCCGACCTGGGTCGCCGTTGCGCCGGGAGGGGAGGCGGCTGCCTGGGGCGAGCTCGCGCCGGGAGGAGGGGCAGCAGCCAGGGCCGAGGGCGCGCCGCCCCCATTTGCGCCCGCGCTGGCCGGAGCCGGCTCGTCGGGGAGGCCGCGTCGCCTCTATTAGTCGAGCGAGAGACAGAGAGAGAAGGGAAGAGAAAGAACAGGCTTCGATTCGATTTGTTTCGGTGTAGGCAAAACGAGTCAGGGGTACTTTCGTCCTAACATGTGAGAAATAACTTGAAAATGATTAAAAAGAATCGAAAAATAACCCATGGGCATTCTACCGGTGGGAGCACTGGTTTCGTGGACATAATAACGAAGCCCATTCTCAGATAGGCATTCCGTCGAAGCCCACCGATTTCACCCACCGATTTCGTGGGTGAAATAACAAAAATCTCTATTACATGGTGGGCCCTATCCTTGCAGTTCCTACTCGTGAAACACTTCATTGTCTACGGATTAAATAGGTATGCATTTTCTTATGTGTTTTTCCCTCATGTATGCATAGTGCCTTCTTCGTGGTTGGACCTAGTTTTGGAAAAATGTATGATACGTGTAATAGAGAATAACAGATGGCAAGAAAAGATAGGTGCTTGAATTGAATGCTTGCAATAAATCCAATAACTTGCATTGAATAATTGAACAAGTGTGCAAATTCTTTTTAAATGGACAATAATTCAATCATTGGATATGTTTGCTCGTGGTTGCTTCTGGCCATAAACCTAACTAGCAAAAACCTCACGCGTTGCCAAAGGTATGTCCAAAACATCCAGAGATTTACATGATCAATAAGGAAAACTAATACCTGAAGAAAATCAGATACAACAGCTTGCGTAATGATGAGTACCTCCATTTTCTAAAAGGCAGCAATATACAAAAAAGAGCTTTCTGTCATTATCTTAACCTATGAGTACTCAGAACACATGATACGCCTGATCTTAGTAGTTAACACACCTGAAAAAAAAAGAATCATATGAATGAAAAACAGAGTTAGAAATACATGCAGCTGACAAAAGTATCTACATCTTCATGGAGTCGTGAAGGATTCAGTGTGGCTCATATGTAAAACAATTTATATCTGAGATACTTCAAGCTCTATGTATTCTGTAAATGTCATATTTGTAGTCGTTTCATGGAGCTCAACTGTGATTAACTATGTTTTGCTATAATCCAAGAGGCCAAGACTATATACCACTAACCAAAGGCTTCAAGAACTTATGTGAATCAACCATTTACGATGACATTTGCATAATGCCACCATGAAATAATTGATGATCGGATAATAAGAAACATTCTGTGAAGTAGCTCAGTTCTGGAACCAAGGTTTTGGGTATTCAAACACATGCTCATCAGCAAATTTGTCTTTAAGCAAGATTTTACATCAGTACATTTATCTGCGAAGGAAACAAAGACATTTGGAAAAATTATGGCCGACCGAACCAATTTGCTAATCCCAAGTTAACTATTGAGGTTTCGTCTCCTAACAGTGCAAACGAAGTATGAACGGTACCATGGAAAATTATTGTATGATGAATCCCTTGTAGAATTAAACAAATATCGCTACCTCATAAGTTGTTTTTCTTGGCAGAATCAATTCTAAAACATGTGCGACACAATCAACAGTAACGTCGTTTCACATTTGGCAGAGGTTGCAACACTTTGCCCACAAGTAGCGATTCTTCACCATTTGATAACTAAAACTCCACTATGCCACATGCACACTACCTTTAGTGTGCGGACAGGAGATCACTATGAGGTCTTTTCAATGTGTCTCCTACCCTGTAGGCACCCGCTAAGTAATTTATGAAAAGTAGGTGCCAGTGCTTAAAACCGCATGGATCTCCAGAAAGTAACTCTTATTTAAATTTGTTGCATCCTGATATTTCGCGCGTGTTTCTGTTTTCAGAACGAAGCTAATGGCAGAGGCAGTGCTCCTTGCTGTTACAAAGATCAGCATTGCTTTAGGGGATGTAGCCATCAAAGCTGTTGTAGCCAAACTGTCCGAGAAAGTCACTAACTTGAGGGAACTGCCGAAGAATCTTGAGTACATAGGAAGGGAGTTGAGTATGATGAACGCAGTGATACAAGATCTAGGCACCAGTACAAATCTCAACTACAATATTGTCAAGTGTTGGATTGCGGAGCTTCGGAAGCTGGCCTACAATATCGAGGATGTGATGGACAAATACTCGTATCACGCCTTCCAGCTGAAGGTAGAAGGATCACTGAACAAATTATTACGACGAACACATTATCTCAAGGTCTTCAGTGAGACTGCAGATGAGATTGTGAAGATAAAGAGTCAGGTTGAACATGTTCGAAGCCTGAAGATCTGGTTCCCTAAAGGGTTTCTGATTCAGAAAATTGGAGTTGGGACTGAAAGGCGAGGATCTCAAGGTTGTTTGCCAGAAATTGTTCGAGAGGAAGATCTCGTAGGGATGGATAGGAGAATTAAAGAGTTTACAGAATGGTTGGACTCCAATGAGCCCGAGAGCACATTACTCACAGCATCGGGAATGGGGGGGGGGGGTGGGTGGGGGGGGGGGGGCTGGGGGGAAAACTACCATCGTCCTCAACTTTTGTAAATTGCAGAAACAAGATTTAATGTGCTGGTGGTTCTCCCTGTGTTAGTGCTACAGTATCCATGAGCTACTGAAGACAATGCTTAAGAAGATCTTAGAAACAGAGAATGAACAACTGGTAAGGAGGACGGACTAGAGCATCACCCCGATATGGGAGTCCACAACTTGAAAGAAAAAATAAGGGGAAAGCTAGACTGCAAAAAGTGTCTCCTTGTGTTAGATGATGTGTGGCATCAAGAACTGTACTACAAACTATGTGATGCTTTCCTGAATCTCAAAGATTTTCGCATTATCATCACAACAAGGATAGAAGATGTAATACCCTAGAATTCGAAATGTGTTTTTTTATTTAACCTTTACCTTTGAGGGGTCTAGAGTGAAAATACGAAACACGATAAATTCAGAATTTATGTTTTTATTTATGGGAGAAGGAAACCAAGAGTTGCCCACCCTCTATATTTCCTTCCTCCAACGTGAGAGAGCCTGGCCTCTAGGCTGCCTCTTCTCCTCTCCTGCTTCTACGTGAAGAAATAAGGGAGAAGGGGAGGAAAAGGGGGGCCAGAAAGGGAGAAGTGGGGAAGAGGAGAGAAGAAAGGAGGGAATCGTCCGAAGATCACCGCCGTGCTGATGCTAGTTCACCTAGGTGGTACATCTTCAGAGCATGCTTAGCTCTTTCGCTTGATCGTCGGTGAAGGCAAGTAAATGTAGCAACGTGGTTTACACGCTTTGACTTATTATTTGAGTTGCCTCCACTGAATTTTTGTATTTCACACAAGCTGGATAAAATGGAACTGAAATTGGTCGCTCTCACTTGAAGTATGCTTTATCGCATTGACTTGAAGGACACTTTATCATATATTGTGGGTTTTCTTTTACATATGAAATGCAATCATGCATTGCACTCTTTCCATTGATATGCATATGAAGACACCGTAGCCTGATGTTGGTGCGGTAAGTACCGGTACAGCAACGCACGTTGAATTGAGCAATGTGGTTGTAGCCCTCACTTCCTTCGTTGGGAATGTGAGGGTAGAAGTGAAGACAGGCAGTGCATTGCATTACATTGCATTGCATCATTTCATATGGATTATTTAAGATTGGTTTATGATACAACTACCGAGTAATTGTTGTACATGGAGGATATATATATATATATATATATATATATATATATATATATATATATATATATATATATATATATATATATATATATATCTTGTGCAGCTTTATGAAGCTTTATGGAAGTATTTCTTATTTAAATATTTGATTAATCAAGCTGCAATTTAAATAGCTCGTTAAAGCAATTTACTTGTTGAGGTTTTCCATAAACCTCATACGTTTTCTCACAACACAGGTGCTTGAGCTTGGATGATGTGGACTTGGGATGGAAGTAGTAGCACAATGCACACTTCATGAAAAGTTGGATCATCAAAAGCACATATTGTAGTAATGTGTATATCGACTCTAGAACCTTTGTTTATCTTGATTTCTGAGGTTCAATGCCTTGATCCAAGTTTAGTTTTTTCCTGTTGTGTAGACGACAAACATAATTGTTTTCATATGATCCTTCCGCCTTTGTTAAATAGTTGTACATGTTTTCTTTTCATGTATTGTTCGTAAACAGATGTTGTAGTGTAGTGTGGTAGCTCTCCAGAATCTTGTCGTCATTCTGGGGTGTTACAGAAGATGTGGGAAATCTTTCTCCCTTCCATCATATGAGGCTCAGGCCGCCTTTAGACGACTCTGAAGCATTCAAGCTCTTCTGCAGGAGGGCGTTTTGTAATCGAAAGGACCGCGCATGCCCTGCGGAGCTTAAGGACGTGGCTGCCTCTATTGTCAGCAATTTTAAGGGGCTTCCTTTGGCAATTGTAACTATGGGCAGCTTGCTGTCCTCGAAGAACCTTATAGACTTCGGCTGGAGGCAAATGGCAAACCAGTTCATGAGCAATCTAGCAAAGTCAGATGATATTCAGGAAATTTTGAGTCTAAGCTACAATCACTTGCTAGGGAATTTAAGAAACTGCCTCCTGTACTGTAGCCTATTTCCTGAAGATTACATTATTCCACGAGAGAGCCTTGTCAGGCAATGGGTTGCAGAAGGTTTTGCGGTAAGCATTGAAAACAATACACCAGAGGATGTGGCCGAACTAAACCTCATGGAGCTCATCAGCAGAAACATGCTGCAAGTTGTGGACTTAGATGAGCTCGGGAGGGTTAGTAGCTGCAAAATGCATGACATTGTTCGTGAGCTGGCGCTTTATACTGCTAATGAGGAGAAATTCGGCTCAGCAAATGATCGAGGCACAATGATACAGATACAAAAGGATATCCGTCGCCTGTCATCATATGGATGGAAAGACAGTGATGCATCAAATGTCAGCTTCCCACTCCTTCGCACCCTAATTTCGATTGAAGCAGTAACATACACTCCGCAGATGTTAGCCTCGATATTGTCAGAATCATGCTATCTTACAGTTCTCGAGCTTCGAGATTCTGCAATTACAGAAGTGCCGGCTTTTATTCAGAACTTGTTTAACCTACGTTACATTGGCTTGCGGCGCACATGGGTCAAGTCACTGCCAAACTGTATTGAGAAGTTGTCAAACCTACAAACCCTGGACATCAAGCAAACAAAAATAGAAAAGTTACCACGAGGCACAGTTAATCTCAAGAAGTTGCGGCATCTTTTAGCTGACATAGTCAAAGACGAGAAGCATAGCAGTTTCCACTACTTCATCGGGGTACCACCACCCAAGAATCTCTCATACTTGGTGGAGCTTCAAACACTTGACACTGTAGAAGCCAGTGAAGACCTTGGTGACCAACTGGTAAAAATGCACAGGCTACAAAGCTTGTGGATTTGCAGTGTAAATGCTGCACATTCTGCAAAGCTTTTTGCTAGCCTGTCGAAGATGCCACTTCTTTCCAGCTTGCTTCTCAGTGCAAGCTTGGAAGCTCTTAACCCAGTAGAGTCAAGACAGCTCAACAGGTTCATTGTCCGAGGCCGTTGGGCAGGTGGAAGACTGCAGTGCCCAATACAGCCACGGGATAAACCTCCAATATCTAGCTCTAAGCTGGTCTAGTCTCATGGAAGACCCACTACTGCTACTTGCACCACATGTGCCAAACCTCGTTTATCTGAGCCTTAACAGGGCGACCAGTGTAGAGATCATGGCCGTTTCTGAAGGGTGCTTCCCAAGGCTGAAAACACTTGTTGAAGCCAATGTCAACCAGATTACGATTGGAAAAGGTGCTCTTCAAAATATTCAAGGTTTATATATTGTGGCACTGCCCAAGCTGGATAAGGTTCCTGAAGACATCGAATCCCTTACCTCACTGAATAAACTGTGGCTGTTGTATCTGCACGAGAACTTCAGAGCTCAGTGGGAGAAGAATTGGATGCACACGAAGATGGGGTATGTTCTAGAGCTCCGAGTCTAGGTGCAGCCATTAGTCTTTGGGCAATAATATTCTACTACATTCGGTGCATCTTTCGTGCTAGTTGGATTTCAAGCATTCAGCTGTCAGGTATGCACCATCATCAGTCAGGTTTTGCAACAAAGAGTGTTGAACCATAAGTAAATTGCTCACCTTTCCCCATCAGCTTAGGTTGGTGGGTGAGTTGGTTGGTGCATGCAACTTAACATGGTATCGAGCCAGAGGACTTGAGTTCAAGTCCTGGTGACCGCATATTTCGCTACGCCGCCCCTATTTCCACGTCTGAGGCCTGAGGGAGCCTCCACGTGAGGGGGAGTGTTGAACCATAAGTAAATTCCTCACCTTTCCGCATCAGCTTAGGTTGGTGGGTGAGTTGGTTGGTGCATGAAACTTAACAAAGAGAGGCGACAACATTGGTTAACGTCAACATTTCAATCTCTTGTGTAGTAGAATTACTTGGGTTTGAGATTTGCAGGTGCATTATTTGCCCTGATGTTTAGTGTTTAGTTACAAATATGGAACTTGAACTATTTACATCTGAAATCTTATATATGGATGTCTTTTGTATGATTTGTCGGTTGACACCAAATCGATTGACATGATTGTGATATTGTTATCTATCTCTGTCTGAGTGTGACCGTCAAAAAAAAAATCTCTGTCTGAGTGGTTTAGGTCTTTCTGAAAATGCCAAAACTCCAATTTGTTTCAAAGGAAGAATATAAAATGCCTCTAAAACATTCCAAGGCAATTTGAAAACGTCTTCCAGGGCTTATTGAAGGCGTTTTGAAAAGCTTCCTCCAAAGACATTTAACATCCAGACCAATTTGAAAACACCTTCGAATGTATTTGGCGGCGTTTTTGGCATTTTAGAAGGCACTTTGAAACGC
This sequence comes from Eragrostis nindensis, assembly GCA_012490785.1. NCBI lineage: Eukaryota > Viridiplantae > Streptophyta > Magnoliopsida > Poales > Poaceae > Eragrostis > Eragrostis nindensis. The sequence goes on along the minus strand of JAAXCT010000077.1, from coordinate 1,430,685 downwards.
CTTCTATTAGCAGTTCTCCTGTAGTGAGATAAACAAAAAATATTAATTAGTTGGCACATTTATCAGATGACATGGCTAGAGCAAAATATGTCATTATTCATTGGGGTCAAAATATCAGAGGTTGTAGAAGTTTTGCTTTCATGTGAGTTAGTTGTTAAGTTGACGTGCATGTGTCATACAGAGGAAAAAGGATTATGTTGCATGTCCTCATACTCCTTGTCATTTGATAATGGAGAGTGCATAATTTTAATCTTTAGAATATGTCATATGGATGAAAAAAGTAGCACATTATATAAGCAGACAATTTATTCGCCATTACAAGTTATTAGGACACTAGAGAAAAAAACAATCAATCGTCATGTATCGAGGCTCGCCAGTTCAGCGAGAAAGGCGTCGGCATGCCCCTTCTTGACGTAGAGCGACATCACACTGGCCCCGTCAATCCCTTTCCACGGAAGGCACATCATGCAGAAAGGCTGTGGCGACGCCAACGGCTTCGCGTGGAAGATCACCCTCCTTGGAACCCCGCTGCCGAAATCAGGCTTGTCCAGCCCAAGATTTCCCCATGACGACACAGCGAGCATGCACGTCAACAAAGAGAGGCGACAACATTTCAGTCTCTTGTGTAGTAGAATTAATGTGGGTTTGAGATTTGCAGGTGGAACATTATTTGCACTGATGTTTAGTGTTTAGTTACAAATCTGGAACTTGAACTATGTACATCTGAAATCTTATATATGGATGTCTCTTGTATGATTCGTAGGTTGACACCAAATCGGTTGACATGATTGTGATATTGTTATCTATCTCTGTCTGAGTGGTTTAGGTCTTTCTGAAAATGCCAAAACTCTCATTTGTTTCAAAGGAAGAATTCAAAATGCCTCTAAACCCTTCCAAGGCAATTTGAAAACGTCTTCCAAGGCTTACATTTGAAGGCGTTTTGAAAAACTTCCTCCAAAGACATTTAACGTCCAGACCATAGCCGACCAGTTTGAAAACGTCTTTGAATGTATTTGGCGGCGTTTTTGGCATTTTAGAAGGCACTTTGAAACGCCTTCTATTAGCAGTTCTCCTGTAGTATTGATTAGTTGGTACATTTATCATATGACATGGCTCGAGCAAAATATGTCATCATTCATTGGGGTCAAAATATCAGAGGTTGTAGAAATTTTGCTTTCAAGTGAGTTTTTTTTTTTTTTGTGTGACAAAGCTTTCAAGTGAGTTAGTTGTTAGGAAAAAGGAAGAAGGATTATATATGTTGCATGTCTTCATACTCCTCTTGATAATGGAGAGTGCATCATTTTAATCTTTAGAATATGTCATGTATGGATGAAAAAAGTAGCACCATTTTATATAGGCAGACAATTTATTCTCCATTACACGCTATAGGAACCTAGAAAAATTAAACAGTAAAATCATCAGGTATGGAGGCTCGCCAGTTCAGCGAGAAAGGCGTGGGCATGCTCCTCCTTGACGTAGAGCGACATCACACTGGCCCCGTCATTCCCTTTCCACGGAAGGCACATCATGCAGAAAGGCTGTGACGACGCCAACGGCTTCTTGTGGAAGATCACCCTCCTTGGGCCCCCGCTGCCGAAATCAGGCTTGTCCAGCCCAAGATTTCCCCAGGACGACACGGCAAGCATGCTGTACCGATCAATCAGCTGCTTCTGCGAAGAAGAAGGGTTGCTACTCTTGAGCATGTCAGGAATGCCATCCTTGGCGTCCTTGATAGCCTTGACTATGTCGGCGATGCTCCCGTTCGCCACCGCGCCTACGGTGGATACGACCTTCTGGCCAGTGGCGGCAATACCGTTGCCGTAGTAACCGCCATCGGCGCCTACATACCTGCGTATGTTGACCGCGAACGAGAGCACGGCCGGGGACGACGACGACGTCGACGGCGACGTGATGGCACGGGTGCGGCACCGCCACAGCACGGCGGCCACTGCCTCGAACGTGGTGCACGGTGACGACGACGACTGGCCGTGGGAGCGGTGGGCGAGGTCGTACTCGGCTCTGACGCGGTTGATCAGGCTCGACCGGATGGTGACGTCGAGGAAAACAAGGTCGTCCAATGGTGGTGGCTCGCAGGCCATTGAAGACTGTTTTTGTTGTTGTTGTTGTTGTTGTGTGGCGGCGACGACGGACGGAGAGAGGCTCGGGATCAGGGAGTCGTCCCATCTCCTTGTGGGAATCACCGACGGCGACGGCATCCCGCGGGCCATCTCGCCGACGGCCTGCAGTAACTGGGCGATCCCGGCGGTGTCGCCGACGCCGTGGTTCCACGTCACCCCGACGACGAAGCCGCCGCAGGAGAACTCCGTGACCTGCACCAGCATCAACGGGCCGCCGGCACAGCCACCACCGTCGTCGCTGTAGTAGACGGCGAGGTCGTCCAGTAGCGCTCGGCTCGTCGCTCCTGCCGGCGGCTCCTCCTTCAGCAGCAGCTTGGACTGTTCCAGGGAACAGTCGGCGGACGCGGCGACGAACACCACGCCCTCGCCCGTGCACTGGATCTCATCGGCGGCGCCGGCGGCGATGCGACCAGCGATGGGGTAGTACTGGACGAGTGCTTGGGACAGTGCTCTCTGTATGGTGTCTGCAGGGATCGGATGTTCGAACACGAGTAACATTGTGACCGGAATGTTCAGGTGAACCTGGTCTAAGAGCGAGAGTTTGATGGTGCTGCCTGTCGCCACGGGTTGCCGTGGCTTCACCATCACCGGCGAGGACTTGTTCACCATGACACCCATCTAGCTCAGTGTGTGTGTCCTCTGCTCCAGATAGTCTCATTGGTTTGTTTACTTATATATAGTCGCGATCGAGCGGCACAAGCTTTGAACAGTCAAAGCTTCGTGTGGTCTTGCTTTCTTGTCCAGAAACGACGTAAGATATCTGTAACTAGCATAGGAGTCTATCCCTTTTCCTTTCTTTCTTCTCAAGTTAGGATAACATTTTTATTTTCTGTGACTAGTATAGGGTCTATAATGTTTCCTTTCTTTCTTCTCAAGTTTAACCTGCCTCATGAGCGGAAGTCATTGTCTTCAATCCAAAGCTCATGATTCATGAAAACATACTGCTATCGCCTATTCAGATCGAGCTAGGTGTTCGCTCCGAATTGGCTGGTTGCTCAATCATTCATTCTGACTGGTCCGGATCGGCATGCTGCAAAATCCACTACGATTGAGTTCTTTTTCAAACACAGGAGTGACATAGGGTCCGAATCACAGGAGTACTCTTCAAACATCGGGCCAACACCAACAGTGACATATATCCTTTTCCAGTTACTACCGTCACACCCTTCTTTTCACTGGACGGAGAATTGATGCTGTCTGAAAATTGAATTATCCGAATTTTGCGATGCGAAATCAGAGAACTGTGAGCAACACTCATTCCCATTTGGGCCCTTCTTTTTGGTGAGCTTGAGAAAGCAATGCACTGAGGGGAAGTCGAAGGAAAGAAGAGAAGACGAAGTAATTTTGATAATGGGCTAGATACTTGCAGGCTCATCTTAATAGGGCCTAAAAACCTGCTGCAATGTGTTATTGGGTCAGTACATGCAAGCTACTACTGGATTGTCGCTCTTATTGGGCTGTATTCCAAACGGTTGTCCTATATTGTGCTAATAACTGTTCGAACTTTATTGATTGAACATGATGCCAAAAAAAAAAAAGAACTGTTTGAACTTTAGTTTTGTTTTTCCGAGTTTTTTTTCTGAAGGATTTCAAATATTATGAAGCTAATAAATTACATTATAATGTCACAACTACAAAATTTATTGGATGTATCGAAGTCCTTCGCAACAGACTGCTTTGTAGACAAAAGGAAAAAAAAAATCTTGCAATTTGTTGCTCAAAGGCTTGCAACCACTTTTCTATTTGTGATGGAGGACGTTGGTATTGCACCTCTAGCCACCTAGGTTCAAGATCTTTTACTTTCGAAATTGAGTGCTATATGTGGCCGCTATTTTTTCTAATGAAAAACCACCTAGCTCCTGCTAGGTTTGATCTGTGTGCGCGCGCGCGCGTGTGTTCTTGGGTGCGCGTGCTGTAGGACTGCTGCCCGAAAATGTAGCTGAAATGAAGTAGTGTGAACAGCGATCAGCAACACATGGTTGGATGACACGCCAAAACACCCCCAAATCTAATGTGTAACATTGCTACACTGGACAACTCTTCACATTCGTTGACTAACGCACTATCTGCTTCCTGTAAAAGCAAAGAATAGAAAACCCTAGAATGAAGCCAGCTACAAAAGTCGGTCTATGTCTTACCCCAAAAACACTAAAAGTAGTCATATCAATCTTATCTCACCAAATCAATCTAAATTCAAAGACTCACGTATAAATAAAATAAAACAAAAAAGGAGTACCTCAAATTTGCATACGTATATACACTCACAAATAAGGCAAGAAAACAAAAAAGCTGAGAACCAAAAATGCAGAAAAGAAAATCATAACCCCTCAACTTCTTTTTGAGCGAAATACAAAAGAAATTTCCAGAAATAGAGTAATTTCCAAATAGGACAATATCAATGGATGGCCATCGTTATAAACTAAAGTTCAAAATGTATTCCGTCACAAAAACATCAAATTTTTGGTAATGCATGAATCAGGAAATACCAAATGAAAACATTGAAAATAAATTACAACCTATTAAAATTTGTAGTGTAAAAATTTCATATTTCTTTTCAAAAAAGTAATTTAGTAGTTCAAACAATTGCACATTGAAACTTTTTCTATAGATATAGACCCTGCATATGATCATCACCTAGTTGCGACCCTTTTTCCACTTCTTTCTTTTTATAAGTTCTGAGTTGCATAGAGGTCCTAAAACATGGTTGTGTGCATTAGTACAAGTAAAATGAAATGATATACTGGAACTCAAAGCTAATGCGGTATGCGGTTGAATTGGATGGCAGTGTAATTTAATTTCTGCAGTGTGTGTGTGTGTGTGTGTGTGTGTGTGTGTGTGTGTGTGTGTGTGTGTGTGTGTGTGTGTTTTGTTAGAATTGGATTGAACGCTTGTAGTAAACGTGGTATTCATGAGGAAGCTGATTTTGAAGGTACATTATTGATTTGTTAGCTAAAATGCACACACGAGCAGCAAGCCTATGTTGAAGATGGCTTCGTATTTGCTTTGAATCCGATTGATTGAAAAAGGATCATGTTACCTAAAGGCAGAACTTGTAGTTGCAGCAGGCTCCTTATATAAGAGAAGAGTAGGCCCTAGCTCTTACTCATGAATTGTGTGCTCATTTCCTCTCTTACAGCGAGAGAAATTTTCTCTTTGAAAAATTCTGTTCCGTAGTACTTTACAAGCTTGGGAGGTATCAGGACTGCAAAACCATGATGCTTTAGGTTCTGTATATTCTCGGATTCACTTGTATCGAGTCAAGCTCACGGGTGGGTCACTATGGAGGGCCTTCATCCGACCAAAAGCATGGATGATGCTTCTCCCGGGCAATGATAACGGGTGGACATTTCATTAGGCTCCAGCAGAACCTGAAAGACATTTTATTGTGCCTCTCGGTTAGGATTACTTGACATGCCGTTCAGAGGAGGCAAGATTTCATATTGTGAATTGGACTATTAACATAGATGGATCGTAAATCCCAAGAACTATTTAATTTTCAATAATTTTAGGTACCGAAAGGTACTAGAAAACCACAATTAATAATGGACAAAAAAATTATGGACTCTTATACCCATAAACTAACAGGAAAATTGTCTGTGAGACACTGCTCAATGTCGGTTTTGTCTCATGGACATCGCATCTCTTCTTTTGGTCTCATGGACACTGAGAAACCATGACTTTTGTCTGCAAGACACTAGCACAAGAAGTGACTATTTTCGTAAATTTTATCTCAATGCACAAAAATACATTACAACTTGAACTTACTGTATTCCCTATACATGTTGTTTTTTTCCACATTTATTGTTGATTGTTTGCATAACTTTTTAACTAATAAAATATTTATTCTTAAAATCAAACTATGTAAACAATCTGCAAAAAATCAAGAAAAAAATCATATGGACAGAAAATGTAACAATGTAACTTTGTGTCAAATTTCAAGGTGCAATATATTTTGTGCATTGAGATAAAAAATTTGAAAATAGTCAATTTTTCTGCATAGTGTCGTGCAGACAAAAGCCGCGTTTTTTCAGCGTCCACGCGACAAAAAAAAAGAGAAGAAGATGCGGTCCATGAGACAAAAACAACATTAAGAAGTGTCTCACAGACAAATTTCCTCTAGAGAAAATTGGTAATAATCTGATTCCAACAGTAATACATCGTACAGTGGGCATGTGTGTTCCAGTCAATCGTGCTACTCCAGCTTTGCATATCAGCACGGATTTCATTTTCTAGTCGTAGTACTATATCTTCAAGATCAATAATCGTGGCCCTATCAGCTCATATTACATAGTCATATATTTCAACAATGGACCGAAAGCGAATAAGAACACAACAAGTTGTATAATTACAGAAATATTGAACCACATCCTTTTCCAGCTTTGCAGTTTCCACCGGCCAAGGTACAACAAGACAGAAAGAAATTGGCTTCCTCTAGATGCCGGTCCAAATCATTATCCGTGGCATACTCACTGGGCCCTTTCCGTCCTCTGGTGTCTGCCTCAATCTTCCTCTGTTGTCATGTGAACCATCACGCCTGCGAAATGCAAATCTTCTGCTGCCTTTTGTGAACTCTCATGGTCTACCCTTCTACGTGTAACAGACTACAGACGTACCAGTCCATGCTTATGTACAGAAGGAACCGAAGCCAAGTGGCTGGAATCGGTCGCTGCTCGAGTCCATACCTTCAGGCCGCAGAAACAGTAGGCAACGCCAAATCTGCGCCTTGTTATCTTGTTTTCTTGCTGATTTTGTACTACTTGTTATTTCTTCTGCTGCGAAACTTGTGCCTGCATTCCTGGCTCTTGCCGCATTTTTTTACGCATTTTTTTACATATAATTGCCTGTAAATGTGGTCTTTTTTGGAATTGTATCTAAGTACATCCTTTGAATTATTGAGGGGAGTTTCTATATATGTTGAGATGGATAATTTTCTTTCCTCGACCTTTAAAGCATTCTAACTATCAGTTTTAATAAATTTCTCTTACAGATTCACTAGGTTTCTATATATGTTTCTCTTATCTCTTGGCTTCTTGGATGCACTATACACACAAACACCTAAACTAGGGTTCTTAGTCCCTGCATTTTCATTTTCATACTAGTACCCTGCATATGATCACCTAGTTGCGACCCTTTTTCCACTTCTTCTTTCTTTTCATAAGTTCTGGTTGTGTGTGCATTAGTACAAGTAAAATGAAATGATATACTGGAACTCAAAGCTAATGCGGCCGCATTATATGCGGTTGAATTGGATGGCAGTGTAATTTAATTTCTGCTGTGAGTGTGTGTTTTGTTAGAATTGGATTGAACGCTTGGAGTAAATGTGGTATTCATGAGGAAACTGATTTTGAAGGTACATTATTGATTTGTTAGCAAAAATGCACAAACGAGCAGCTAGCCTATGTTGAAGATGGTTTCGTATTTGCTTTGAATCCGATTGATTGAAAAAGGATCATGTTACCTAAAGGCAGAACTTGTAGGTGCAGCAGGCTCCTTATATAAGAGAGTAGATCCTAGCTCTTACTCATGAATTGTGTGCTCATTTCCTCTCTTACACCGAGAGAATTTTCTCTTTGCAAAATTCTGCTCCGTAGTACTTTACAAGCTTGGGAGGTATCAGGACTGCAAAACCATGATGCTGTAGGTTCTGTTTATTCTCGGATTCACTTGTATCGAGTCAAGCTCACGGGTGAGTCACTATGGAGGGCCTTCATCCGACCAAGAGCATGGATGACGCTTCGTCGGGACAATGATAACGGGTGGACATTTCATTAGGCTCCAGGACAACCAGAAAGACATTTTATTGTGCCTCTCAGTTAGGATTACTTGACATGCCGTTCAGAGGAGGCAGGATTTCAGATAGTACATTGGACTATTAACATATATAGATGGATCGTAAATCCCAAGAACTATTTAATTTTCAATAATTTGAGGCCCCCAAGGTACTATGAAACCACAATTAATTATGGACTAAAAAATTATGGACTCTTATACCCATAAACTAACACGAAATTTGCCTGCTGCTCAATGTCGGTTTTGTCTCATGGATATCGCACCTCTTCTTTTGATCTCGTGGACACTGAGAAAATGAGGCTTTTATCTGCAAGACACTATAGCAAAAAAGGTGACTATTTTCAAATTTTTTATCTCAATGCATAAAATACATTACAACTTGAAATTTGACACAAGTATACATTACTGTATTCCCTATACACGTAGTTTTTTTTCACATTTATTGTTGATTGTTTGCATAACTTTTTAACTAATAAAATATTTATTTTAAAATCAAACTATGTAAACAATCTGCAAAAAATCAAGAAAATATGGACAGAAATTGTAACAATGTAACTTTGTGTCAAATTTCAATGTGCAATATATTTTTTGCATTGAGATAAAAAATTTGAAAATAGTCAATTTTCTGCATAGTGCCCTGCAGACAAAAGCCGCGTTTTTTCAGCATCCACGCGACAAAAAAAAAACGATGTGATGTCCATAAGACAAAGAAAAAAACATTAAACAGTATCCCACAGACGAATTTCCCTTAGAGAAAATTGGTAATAATCTGATTCCAACAGTAATACATCTACAATGGGCATGTGTGTTCCAGTCAATCGTGCTACTCCAGCTTTGCATATCAGCACGGATTTCATTTTCTAGTCGTAGTACTATATCTTCGAGATCAATAATCGTAGCTCTATCATTTCATATTACAGTCATATATTTCAACAATAGACGGAAAGCGAATAAGAACACAAGTTATAACAGAAATATCGAACCGCATCCTTTTCCAGCTTTGCAGTTTCCACGGGCCAAGGTACAAAGACAGAAAGAAATTGGCTTCCTCTAGATGCCGGTTCAAATCATTATCCGTGGCATACTCACTGGTGTCTGCCTCAAGCTTCCTCTGTTGGCATGTGAACCATCACGCCTGCGAAATGCAATCTTCCGCCTCTTGTATGGAGCTCTCATTTTCTTCGTGTAACAGACGTGCCAGAAGTAGTACACGCTTATGAACGGAAGCAACTGAAGCCAAGTGGCTGGAATCGGTCGCTGCTCGAGTGCATAGCTTCGGGCCGCAGAAACAGTAGGCAACGCCAAATCTGTCCCAGTTTTTATTTCTCCTGCTGCAAAACTTGTGCCTGCATTCCTGGCTCTTGCCACATTTTTTTACCCATAAGTTTATTTTTGTTTTGAGGGGAGGGAATGGTTGATTGGGTAGGAATGGAATGACCTGGTCCTGGGTGGAATTTGTCCCGATTTTCTAAGAACCTGTGAAAAGGCCACGAATTCAGATGGCGCATGCTTTGTCCTTTTTTCACTTGACCGGCTTCTTGTGGGGTTCCTTCTCGCTCCTGGGGCCGGCCTCCCATCCATTCTCAAGACAAGCGTCCAGAGAGCCCCGTGTGCTGCCACGACATGTGATTCGTCTCCCGCCCTGTGATGGCGCCCCTCTCCAGTTCCCATATCTCTGACTTCGAGGTGGAGTACTTGATTTTTGGGTTCAGTTATTGCGTTTGGGGGCCCGACCCTTTCTTTTGCAGAATCGTTCGTTTTTCCTTCGCTGAGATGGTGTTTTTGTTCGCCGTTCATTCTTGATTTCCACTTCCCCTTCTTTTATGAGAGATTCCGTGATCTCGGATCAAATGAGAAATTGAATTGACGAGATTTTTTCTTGGAATGGCCGGTTCTCGGTAGCACAAGTAATTACTCGTCTTCATTCTGCCATCAATTCAATTGCCATCGTTTTTTAACCGATCAGTTCGTCCAATGCGTTCTGATGCTCTGTCGCATTTGCGTTTCTAAAACTTAAAAGTTGTTGATTTTCGCAGGGCAATCGATCCACTCCCCTGCCGGCGGCAATAGCCATGGAGCTGGAGGTGGAGGAGGAGGAGCAACCAAGGGAGCCGTTGGTGCCGCTGCGGTGGGAGAGCACCGGCGACCAGTGGTGGTACGCGACGCCCATCGACATGGCGGCGGCGAGCGGCCACTACGACGTCGTCCGGGAGCTCCTCCGCCTGGACGCCAACCTGCTCGTCAAGCTCACCTCCCTCCGCCGCATCCGCCGCCTCGAGTCCGTCTGGGACGACGACGCGCGCCTCGCGGGCGCCGCCCGGAACCGCGCCGCCGTCGCGCGCCGCCTGCTCGCCGACTGCGGCGCCGCCCGCCTCGTCCGGGCCGGTACGGCGGGTGGCTGCTCTACACGGCGGCCGCCGCCGGGGACGCCGGGTTCGCGCGGGACCTGCTCGCCGCGCACCCGATGCTGGTGTTCGGCGAGGGCGAGTACGGCGTCACCGACGTCCTCTACGCCGCGGCGAGGGGCGGCTGCGCCGAGGTGTTCCGGCTCCTGCTCGACGCCGTGGTCATGTCTCCGGCGGCGTCGGGGGAGGACCGGCGGGACGGCGAGGAGGAGTTCAGGCGCGAGATGATGAACCGCGCCGTGCACGCCGCCGCCAGGGGAGGCAGCCTGGAGATGCTCAGGGAGCTCCTGCGCGGGTGTCCCGACGCCGCCGCGTACCGAGACGCGCAGGGTTCCACGATCTTGCACGCCGCCGCCGCAAGGGGACAACTTGAGGTACTAATACCATGCTTTAAAAAAAAACTCGACCGGTGGGGGAAGAAACCGCCCCCACGGCATTATATTAAGGAGAAGATGCCTCGACTCCCGGCCGAGAAAAACCCCCCGAACCCTGGCCCATACCCGGCGAAGCCTGGATCAAGCTAACCTGGGCCGACGTAGCACAGTCAAAGGCAGGCAGCGGCCCTCTCGGCGCGCCAAATCCTAGACTGTGCGCGCCCAAGCCACAGGCCAGCGAGCACAGCGAGGGGGATTTTTTTTACCGCCCACCCTACCCACCCTACCCACAACTCCTCACTGCCAGCAGTGAGGCACTGTTCACTGCTACAGTGCCCGGTGAGGCGCCCGGGCGAGCCAGCGCTCGAACCCGGGCGGGCGCGCTGCCAACGCAGCGTCCTGCCAACCGAGCTAGGCTCGGTTCTCTAATACCATGCTTTACATATCCATTAATTGAGACCGAAGAATTCTAGGAAATGTTTTTCATGATAGTCGATGCTTCTCATTGGTAGATTAACTTTGGTACGATAGTTCAACTTTGTGATCAATTGGTCACAAATTTACCCCTCAAGCTCTAATCTTTGGGAGTTGGCTCTGTTTTTTTTATTGACCCTGTCTAGGAGAACATTGGACTTCTAATAAGATTTATAAATCTTGGCTACGGTTGACCTGATTCTCCCTGTAAGCTGATCCTGTGAACATGCTTCCGGTAGTTGATGGATCATGTGAACGTGGGATATTGTGGCATGTCTTGATTAAGTGGATATCTCTTAAATTAATGTAAAGATTAGATAAAGGTTGCTTGTAATTGAAGTAGCATGACAAACCAGTAGTCGATTTTTAACAGTTTTGAGTTTGTGATGAATGTTTACCATTCTATTCTTAGCCTCTTACTGCTCCAATACTTAGACAGGTGTGTTTTGTTTTGCTTATCTGGAAGTTCATACTAGTTATGTTATATTCAATGTCTGAATGTTAGCCCTTCAAACTTATTTTGACTCTTACTCTCAGTGCAGCTCTTTTCTCTTTTGTTCCATCATTTCATTGGTTCATTTCATTTAACCAATGAAATGTTATGAACTTATGATCAACCTTCTTCAAGCATGGGTCGGGGTTACAGAGTACTGAAAGTTTTTATTTTGCACTGCAGGTTGTTGTGGATCTCATTGCGTCTTTTGATATAGTCAATTCCATCGATGATCAAGGGAATACAGCTTTGCATATAGCAGCCTTTCGGGGCCATCTGCCTGTGGTTGAAGCCCTCATAACAGCATCGTCATCTCTGATATCAGCTAAAAATGAAGTTGGCGACACTTTCTTTCATATGGCACTGACTGGCTTTGGAACTCCTGGATTCCGAAGGCTCGACCGTCAGATGGAGCTTGTGAGGCAACTGATCAGTGGATCAATTATGGATGTCAGGAGCATTATCAATGTGCAGAATGACGATGGGAGCACAGTTCTTCACTTGGCTGTGGTTGGCAATCTGCATTCAAACCTCGTCGAACTTTTAATGAGTGTGCCTTCTGTTGACCTCAATATCCGTGACAACAATGGCATGACTCCTCTAGATTTACTTAGGAAACAGCCTCGGACAGCATCATCTGAAATACTCATCAAACAGTTGATTTTGGCTGGTGGAATCACAAACTCCAGGGACCTTGAGGCCAGGTCAGCCATCGCTTCTCAGCTGAAGATGCACTGCATCGTAGGAAGCCCTGGGACATCTTTCAAGATATCCGATGCTGAAATTTTCCTCGATGCGGGTATTGATGCGTCAAACATCAGCGAAAGAACAGAATCATTCTCTAGCATTCGCAGGGTTAATTCTGAAATCCAGGGGCCCAGTCTGAAGAAGCTGAATTCTTTTCAAGATGCAGCTAAACATCTCAAAGTCCTACTCAAGTGGCCTCGCCGCAAGGGTAAGAAATCAGCTGGTGGTCAAAAGGAATTGGATGATGATGCATCATCAGTGGACTCTGTTAAGAGCTGGAGCCAAGGCGATACTCCGACACCGCTGAGGCAAAGGTACTCAAGGGTCAGTGCTCTGTTTAACAACAAGCGGACATTTGCTACCAAGATCTCACTAAACGGTGCAATGAAGATGAATGGAGTAACACAGCCTGAATCTCCTTCCGCTTCCGCCTCTTGGTCGTCGTCATCATTTGTTGACAAGATCGAAGCTGTTCACTTGGACAAAGATCAGCCATCTCCTAACAGCAGTGGGCCAATCAAGCTTACACCTAAGAAATTTGGCTCTTTGAACAGTAGACTTATGACTCAATACTTGCGCCTCGGATCACAAGGTGCAACGTCCAGGGATGCAACCTCGGGGCAGCAGTCAAATCAGATACTCAGGCCATCACATCTATCAGTAGCCTGATTACATCAGTTAGCAGATGAATGCCAACATCGACACAGCTTTCCTTCCCGTAGACAACTTATAACTTCTATCATATCAGATAGATGCTTGTCAATGTCTATCCTCCCCGCCACTACAGGAAGGTTAATTGTGTCGTTGCCGGAGAGTGTTTTGAGTTTAGCTTGTGTTTCTGTATGTAACTATTGTGGAGATCTATATTAATATAACACGGTTACAGGGCAGGGTTTTTTTTATCAGACATGAGCTTAGCCAAAATGGTAATAACGAAGTAATTTGATTTTTGCATGCACCACTGAATTGAGTATTTTGTTTTTCTTTTTTCCTTTTGCCGTACTTAATGTCATAAGCTGATTGCAGTTAGCAAAACATTACCACCAGAATTTTCTAATATAGGTAGCAGCTTCAGCCTTTTTCGTAGGGTCACAGAAACGGAATGTGAGGCTTTTGTTTCATGTATCGGGCATGCCAATTGCCAATCAAGAAGAGTTGAGGCCAAACCCAAAACCATCAGGCCCTATTCTTTAGGATTTATTATAAATCCCTCACAAGGCATGATGCATGATATCAAATTCCCATGAAAAAAGCAGTTATGTCAACCATTTCCTCACATGTGCGTACTGCTCTTTCTCACCAGGATGACATGTCAAAATAGAGCTTTGCAGATCATCCGGTCACTTGTAGCGAACATAGTGGAATACGTGTTGCCTACTTGATTTCAACTACCCATATTGGTGGCCCATTCTTTATCTGCATATGCATAAACAACTCTGCTGCCGACGCGCACGGCAGACACACTGCACTCTTGGGATCCAAGACCTCGGTGACATCAAATTAAGCACAAACTACAAACAGTCCTGACACCTAGATATAAGTCATCAAATCCACCCACCCGTTGCCTGAACTTTTATATATAAGAAAATCAGCCAGGTCATGGACTCTTGAGCACATTTCGTATCGAAGAAAGTTGGTCAATGGTGCCAGCACAATACCTGTGAATCTGCGAAGAAGGAATTCGAACTTGTTTATCAAAGTCTTCAGACACGGTCTGGACAATGTCTTATGTCCAGTTTCAAAGTATAGATTAAACCTAGGGAATGTACTTTCATAATAAAATATGTAATTTCTGATGGTTTCAAAGTGTTGAGATCTTCCTGTTAAATGTTTCAAACATTTGTTGTATGCTATTTACTTGCAGGTACAAATCTGTACATTATATCCTTCGCAAAAAAAAAAAATCTGTACATTATATGACGATATTACACGGATTTTCATCCTAGCATGGAATCAGCCCTACATATGATATCTTTAATAATTGTTACAAATAATTTCAATTTATACCTTGTTTACATGTTAGGCAGGCATCACTGAAAATTATTTCATTCCATACCAAATTAGGGAGATTAATGCAGGGCCCTCCAACCTGTAGCTTGGTTATCAAGGTATATTCGTCATATGTTATTTATGAGATGCAAAAGCATTTTATACTTGCATATGTTTGTTGGACTCTGATCCAATATCACCAATAACTGAGTTTCTATAGAATTTTAAGATATGGATGTAAACTTTATTGTTATTTATAGATCTATATGTATTCCTTAGCATGCCTTGCATTCTATTTTCAAACATGCCATTGCCAATTTACTTCTTTTTTCTGATTGGTGGTCAACTTATGCGCTTTGATGTTTATCGGCAACATATATTGTCCATTGGGCCTATTAATATCAGAAGAAACCTAGAAAAAGGCCACCAGAACAGAAAGGAACCCTGTAACTTCGCTCTAGACTAAAATACACCAAGCTTCATAAGAATATAACTATTGAAAAGGATTGAACCAGATGATTCAACCAAAAAATGTCTTCTATCATGCATGGAAAATAACCATTTCAATTGCAGCATTGCTTATGGAAAAGGCAACGTGTGCCAGTATCAGTCAATAGACCTATGTTAATTACATAATATATACTCCATCTGTCAACAAATGTAGTGTCCTTTTAGATTTGTCCTAAGTCAAACTTATCGAACTTGAACCAACAATATCAATAAATATATATTATTTAAATTAAGAGTTATATATTGTGAAAGTCCATATTTCACGATGAATCTAGTAAAAATCATTTTTATGTTGTCAATCTTTATGGTTTCCTTGTTATGGAGAGTCAAAGTTGGAAAAGCTTGACTTAGAAAACTAGAAATACTGTTTGTACCTTTACCACACAAGGAAACTAAAGCCAGCACTATTTTCACCTATCCAGTCAATAATGCAAGGAAATATAACTACGAACAATTTGATAATCATTCAGTATTAAGTAAGCTATTATCTTCAAATAAGAAAAGAAATCGAACACATTAAATTATTTAAACTGATTCTGATTTTAGTGAGTGACTAATTTGATTAAATTTCACAAACCTACGATTGTATACAACTTTTGAGGCCTATTTCACGAAATTACAACTATTTGTGCTCTTTTGATAACAGTAAAATACAATTTTTGGACATGGTCCCACCTGTCAGCCATACATTTCAGAAGAATGGGAATAACGGGTGCTTGTTAATGCAAAGATGTGTGCATATCCATATCTCATGATAAAGTTACAATGCTTACCTCATAATTGGCAGTAACTATCATAGAAATGCTACCAACTGCCAATGCTTCTCCATTCAATGATGGATTCTCCAAGGTTTCAATAGCAGCAAAAAAAAGCATCCATGTCCGTGTGACGCCATATCTTTGAAAGATATTGTGAAGCTTCCAACTCTAGCATTTTCTTTTCAGCGACCTGAAAATATATTGTTACACAGGGATGCCAATATGAGAGGGAGAGGGGGGGGGGGGGGGGGGGGGGGGGGGGGGGTGGCGCATGGGATGGTAAAAATGGCATGGACATAAAAGAGATAATTATATTGGGTATGTTACAACTCTGTGAAGCAAATGGCTTTTAAACTTATGCATCATAGCTTAAATGAAGTTAAAAACTTGAGAAGATAGAAGTACCCATGGATATATGAGTATCTCTAGAGAGCTCAGTTACACAAGTAAACATTAATGAAAAGATCGCTTGACATCACCAACCAATCTGTAGGGGTAGGAATATAAAAGTCACAAGTTGCATAGATAGGAAGTCAAGTAGACTAGTAGAGTAGGCTGTACAGCTTGTGTACCAAAATAACTGAAAGACAATATACAGCACGTAAACGTGTTAATCCATACCTTCTGAAAATGGGATATGTCATCATCAGTCAGTTGTGCTCAATCTTTTGTTTGGCCAAGGCCTCCTTCCTCTGCTCATTTCGAAAAATATTGAACCTTTTCTCATTCCACAGATTACCTTCTGCACCTTCTCGTCGTCAACTCCCTCTATTCCTAACATGAGACAATTAAAAAAGAAAACTTAAAAGAAGTCACAACATGGACAGCATTATCGGGTTACGGTGTCAAGACTAACAAAAATGTTGTTCCACAGAATTCAATTCCATTGCTCTTCAAGGAAGTCGTGAACCATGTGGGAAAAGTTTTAGAAACGTGAAAAAACAGATGAACATAAAACATTTTGTTCTGTTGAAATTTCGTAACTCTGTTTACATTTCCAGTTAAGGAAACAAATGGACCGAATCCAACATTACGTAAAGATTAAGTATCAGATACAGATGTGATTCCTTAACGAATCTGGTGGCAGAATGAGAGATATGCTCCAAAATTGTTCCAAACGGAATGCAGTGAAATTAGTAAAGAATGCTCTGTACAAATTTAGAGTCCATTCTAGCAGTCAATCAACATTCATCTGATTCATGCCGTAGGGTTAAGGCGACGCCTAGCTAATCCAACTAAACCCGCAGTCTTAGACGAACAGAGCGAGGGGGTGTACCCGTTTTGGGGGTGTACGTAGGCAGTGTGGTACGACTGCCAAGGTCGATCCCCTCCTTCCATCCGAAGGCGCGCCCGCTGGGGACGACATTGCTGCGGTCTCCGACGAGCTATCCCCAACAATCAGGCTTTGGTGCACACAAAAGGAAGAGATGGGAGAGCTTCTGGAGGTTCCTTTGTCGTCGGAGCTTTGAAGCGAGGTAGGAAGGGAGGAGGGGAGGGCGTAGGCTCCGCCGGCGTGCGCGACAACGTCAGGTGGCAGCAGCTGCCTGGTTCGGGGAAGTACGGGTACATTTCGTGTTTGCATTACGTTTGTCGCACATGGAGACGTTCTCCGAAAAGGCGTCTTTCCACCGGAAATTAGTGATAACACTACCAACTAGTAGCATCATGTTTACTAGCAAAATTTGGTACTGCAGGCCTAATAAATACAAAATAAACATGCACTGATAGGTACAGAACAAGGGAGGTAATTAGTAACTCGAACGACTTGCTGAACACAACTGCCAGCTCCTAACTGATTTGATAGGGAATGAGCTAGCTCGATCATTGATAGGTTTACATGATTCTTTTGAATTCTCGACACTAGGTTGGTGGTGACTGTAGCGGGTGAACTAGCCTACAGGCCAGCACAAACGTATGGTCCTACGCAGCATGATGGTACAATACTTTGAGTCCAAGCGGATCAGCATTGATTGGACCGGCCGGGTATGAATAACGAACGCATTAAGGTGATGTTTGGATGACCTGGGACTAAATTTAGTCGCAGAGAATCTTACGATTTAAGAATATTAAATAAAGTCTAATTGCAAAACTTTTTTAGGGATGGATGCTATTTCGCGAGACGAATCTAATGATCCTAATTAATCTATGATTTGTTACAATAATGCTACAGTAACTAGTCGCTAATCATGTCTTAATTACCCTTATTAGATTCGTCTCGCAAATTAGTCGGAGGTTCTGACATTCGTTTTGTAATTAGACTTTATCTAGTACTCCTAAATAGTAAGATTTTTAGGGGCTAAAGTTTAGCCTCTAGTCTCTAAACACCTACTAAATCTCTCAAGCGGCCGCACACAGTGCAGAGCATGCTACTACGCGGCACCGTTTGGCACCATAGCTATCCCCTTTAAATTCTGGGCCAGGATCAGAAGCACACATACAAACGATTCCTCCACATCCCTCCTCCTGTTGCCTTCCGGCGTTTGCACTGCACAAGTAGCTAGCAGTAGCAGCTAATTGGAAGTTGGGAGCATGTGGCGTCTGAAGGTGGCGGAGGGCGGCAGCCCGTGGCTGCGGTCGACGAACGGCTTCCTCGGGCGCGCCGTGTGGGAGTTCGACCCCGACCTCGGCATGCCGGAGGAGCGCGCCGCCGTTGAGAGGGCGCGCCGCGAGTTCACCGACCGCCGCTTCCAGTGGAGGGAGTCTGCCGACCTCCTCATGCGCATGCAGGTAAGCACTACGTAAAAGACACGTACTACGTACCTGATAATCAATAATCTTCTCTCGCTCACGCACCGTACGGGCCACAGGGCCGACAATATCGATCATTGAATTAACTAGCCAGAATCCCGCGGCAAAATTGCCGCGGGCTAAAACTTTGGCAATATGTGACTCACAAATAATTAATGGATAATGATTCGGATAACCTCAATTCACAATAACATGACAGGCATTACATGTTAATTCAGACTAAGAAACACTAATGAGACCTTTAGGGCCTATAATCTAGATATCACACGCAGACAATGGAGCACCAGTTCAATGAATGATCACCACTCTGCACAAAAACACAGTTGATAATTAGGGAAACATCTTTGCGTCCCATGTGAACAGAAAAGGTAACATTGACTTTCTTTTTCTTGACAGAAACCAATGGATATTTCTGCATATAAGCTCACACAAATCCATCTTCGATTCTCCACACGCTTTGCATAAGAAAAGGATCAAAAGAACAAACAGCAGCAGGAACTGCATCAGTGTAGGTCAAAACATGCTTATACAATAAATCATGTACTGCATATTTCAGTGCAGCACTCTATGTGCTGGTTTTATGTTAGGGAGCTACAAAGGGCTATTTGCTGAGAATATGAACCAAACAGCGGTTCTCATGAAAAGGTCAAATAGAATGGAAGTTACATATAAATTAAGGAACCGTAAATAAAATAAATGATGTTAGAAAATGTAATCTGAAGGTTAGCAAAATATGGAATGCACTTAGCTATGTCTTGTTTTTCTGTCCTAAATGCATTTTGAAGTATTGTTAACATGTCATGCATGTTCATGGGACTAAATATTTCCTTTTTCTACCCGGAAACTCCATATGCACTCCTGTTTGAGATTGTGTGGTAGTGTCCTCCGAATCAACCACATATTTAATTCTATATAAACCTCGGATATCTTTCATCATTGTTACATGCATTGACGATTAAAAAAACGCACATCCGCAAATTTGAAGTAACTCAGTTAATTATCTTGAGGATATTTGGAGGGTAAATCATCCCATGGGAAAATTTCACACAAAAAAAAAGAGATTTTTGGGTCTAAATATCTGACCGATCTAATGTGCTTCTTTGAGCTCTAGGATAGTTGTTCAGTGATCATGATGTTACTTCTAAAAAGAGAAGTCAGTCGAATCGTGCTGACACAAAAAAAAAAAACCATCTTGCAATGCTGAAATTTCATTTTTATTTTTTCGTTTTCAAGGACACAATAAGATTCATGCAAGCTTCTGCAATATAAGCAAATCATCAAACACCTAGCATTTGATAACAAAAAAGATGTTCATAAATGAGATGAATAAGAGGGGGGATCGGTCAAAGGCTACGGGAGAAAGGAAACCAAACCTCTTTGAAATATGCTCAGCTCATTCAGCTGGAATTAAGCATATAGCAAAGTATTTTATGATTTTTGAACAGAATAAGTGAATGGAAAAGAAAAGAAGATGACGGCAGAGATCTCTTCCAATAAGGAGATCACAAATAATATATGCCAGACAAACATTAGGCGAATAAAAATAAATAGCTTCATTCCATACATGGGTGCTGTCAGGAATATGAAATGACATAACAATTAGTCAATTAAAAGTGCAGAGGAAATATGATGAAACACAAAAATAAAAGCATGTACTTCAATATATTGAAGACTTGTCTTTCAATGGTCTTTCATTTGGGGTTGAAAAAAATGCATTTGCCGTTGAAGTACCATATATGAACATATAACAGAGACAACAAAGAAATGCATGATATAAAATGGTTAAACTGTGATTAGTATGACCTCATGTCAGCAATACCGTGGCTATTTGGGAGTGGATAAATTGTGTTCCGTATGAGTTCATATCAGCAATAGCTTGAGTCTGTGGGAGTGAATCAGTCCCTGGGAGAGAATCAGTTGCCTTCTTGTGATGCTCTTGCATTCTACCACAGGAAGAAAAAGCTCTGTCAATTAGATAGACCAAAAATAAGACAGTGCTAAGTCATAATATCTCATATAACATTTTTCGAACAAATCAATAGTCGATAGGTAGAGTTGCAAGTAAGTTCCGCAGAAAACATAAGTGAGTAAATTCCTGATAGGTTGAGTTAGTTTCACATATGGGAAGATCATCCACTCTGCTTTAATCATAATATCTCAAGTATTTTTTTTTGAGAGAACAGGAGAGGCTTGCGCCTCTACTGATTATATATTAGAAAACCAAAACAAGAGTGCGTACAAAGGAGCCCTTAAGGAGGGAAAAAAAAAAAAGAGGAAGAACAGAAAAACTAAGAATTCTAAAGGTTTCATCCATGTAGAGATTGCTGGGAAATATTTCCTTTTTGCTCGATGGACAACCATGAGCATCTCCTTTTGAAACATTTGTCGACATCCTTCCACCGTTGGGTCCATATTGTAAAGATCCAATCATTTCTCGTGCACCAGATGCTCCAAGACATTAGGATGATGACTTCCATGTAGAACTTAACATTTAGTTGCCTCTTTAGCCTTTTAACTGTTACTGAAGATGAAGCTGCAGCTGGTATCTGAAGGCCAATGGAGTTCCAACACGCGCGAGCAAAATTGCATCTCAAGAATAAGTGCCTTAATGTTTCTTCCCTTTGCAAAATACATAACTCACAGGTATAGGAATCCAATGCCATATTTCGCCGTCTTAACATGCCTCTAGTATTCAGTCTATCATTTAGCAAAAGCCAGAAAAAAACCTTGTGTTTCATCTGACAGGATGAATGCCATATCCATTTGATCGGTGCCGGAACGTGATGATGGCCCATAAGTTGTTTGTATGCTTTGGAGCTGGAAAAGAATGCCGAGCCCCAAATGTATGTCCAGACATCCCTTTCATTCCTCAGACCTGCAACATTTATCATTTCATTCAATTCCAGATACTGTTGGTAAGCTTCCTCAGACAAAGGGAGTTGGAATAATTGATGCAGCTGTGCAGTGTTCGATGCGTCCATCAGACTGATATTAGGTCTGTTAGTGAAGGAGTAAAGCTGTGGAAACTGAATTCTAGGGACCCTGTGCTCCCAAAGATCATCCCAGAACAAGATTGTCTTCCCATCTCCCACATTCACAGAGGAGAGCCCTTTGAACAGAGGTAGTAATTTTAGTATATCTTTCCACCAGAAAGATCCAACTCTCCTTTCACTTGGTAATTTTCCTTCTGTATAATAGTTTTCCCAGATCAGGTTAACCCAGGGTATAGGCTCCCTATTAAAAAACTTGTGGAGATATTTCAACAGCATAGCGTCATTCTGCACCTCAAGTTTGATTACTCCCAAGCCTCCCTCCTTTTTTGGCCTAGTCACCAGCTCCCAGGCTGCTAGAGGTGGTTTCTTTGCATTGATATCAGAGCCTCGCCACAAACAGTGTTTTAAATATTTGTCAATCTGCTTCAGAATTGTTTTGTGCATTTTAACAGAGCACATGATGAAGATTGGCATTGAGGTAAGAACTGACTTTACCATTTCAAGTTTTCCACCTTGAGTTAGAAATAGTGAAGTGGATATCAGCCTTCTCTCAATTTTCTGCACCATTGGCAGAAAATCTTCAACTCTTGGCTTTGTGGTTCCCAGAGGCAAGCCCAAATAAGTGAATGGCAAAGTAGCCAGCTGACAGTTAAAAGTTCCTGCTAGGAGTTCCATTTTCTCTGCACTTACGTTTATGGGCACCATAAAAGTCTTGTTATAGTTAACCTTGAGACCAGTCGATTCAGCAAAAGAGTTTAGAAGGGCTTTTAAGAAGAACAACTGTCTGGGACAGGCCTCCATGATGAGTAGAGTATCATCAGCATACTGTACTATTGGGAAATCATTTCCAGCCCTCGGGATGGGTAGAGTTAACAGGCCCTGATCCTTGGCTTTGTTTACAATACTTTGTAAGAGATCAGCTGCAAGAACAAACAGTAGGGGAGATAACGGATCCCCCTGTCTTACTCCTCTTCTGCAATGGAACACCTTCCCAGGGACCCCATTAAGCAGCACAGCAGAGGTGCCAGTGCCCATAATATTTTGCATCCATGACAGCCACCTATCTCCAAATCCCTTATGCCTTAGGATATCCATGATCACTTGATGCTCAATCTTGTCAAAAGCTTTCTCAAAGTCAAGTTTTAGAATGACAATCTCCTTCTTGGATTTGTGGCACAAGTGCAGATATTCAAAAGCCCAAGCAAGGCAATCCTGGATTGATCTTGATTTGATAAAGCCATACTGGTTTCTATGAATGAGATCCATTATAACTACTTGCAGCCTGTTTGCTAGCAGTTTTGTGAGCAATTTGATGCAAGAGTTGAGTAAAGAGATTGGACGAAAATCGTTTACCAGTTCTGATTATTAGGCGAG
This sequence comes from Eragrostis nindensis, assembly GCA_012490785.1. Classification (NCBI taxonomy): domain Eukaryota; kingdom Viridiplantae; phylum Streptophyta; class Magnoliopsida; order Poales; family Poaceae; genus Eragrostis; species Eragrostis nindensis. Next base: position 1,407,892 of record JAAXCT010000077.1, on the reverse strand, counting down.
CACTTCACTCATCGTAAGTACTTGAGGGTATGATTCCCATGCCTCATTAGTGTTGGGCCTCAGAAATTAGCATGCCTCTGCCTCATTAGTGTTGGCCTCAGAAATTAGCAGCATTGAAGTTTGTAAGAAAAAATAGGAACATAAACATAGAACATTCAGATTTCAGATAGCTGATCCATACACAATAGAGTCAACATTGAAATTCAGAAACCTGATACACATACAGAATGGAATCAATACATAAGAATTCTCAATAAAATTCTCAGGTTGGTACCACCTGAAAAGGCACATAAAAATTACTAACCCTGTAATAACATATATAACAAACAAACTACTATAGTATTTCCTGTAATCAACATGCAACCAATATAAGGAATTACACTGGTAGTAAGGAATTTGGGTGGGAAATTAGAAAGATATAAGCAAAATATAATCAGAAATATGATTCATAACACCCATCTCTAGTAATTGTGATCCAACTCTAAACAATATATGAATAATTAAGGGCAAAGAAGACTTTAAACTTACTGTTTGCATTGTCTCAAGAGTGAACCGACTTCAAGGTGAAATAATTGAGGAACTCCGCATCAGTTGAGCGCATGTGAAAAGACCATGATCCTAGAGAACCATCTACTGGAGCTAAATCCATCCAAGGAACAGAAGCGAATCTCCACATGCAGGGGCACTGCTGCTACAAAGGAGAATCGAACACAGGTACAATCACGCCACGGGACTACTGTGAAGGGAGAGAAAGCAAAATGTGTATACAGCGTAAGCGGCAATACGTACATCTGAGGGGCTCGGAACCGTCAGAGCTGACGGAAGCTGCAGCGGGTAGCGCAAGAAGGAAGGCTTGTCGGAGAAGGCCCAGGCTCCTAGCTTAGTCTTCCACGCGTAGGGCCAGCAGCGCCGGCAAGGGAACAGAGAAGCCGCACAGCGGAGGCGCCGGCGACTGGCGGCAGCAACCCGCTGCAAAGCGAGGAGGCAGGGATTGGCTAATGCATCGAAGTAGGTAGCCAGGGCGATGGGGAGTGGAGCAGGGGCGGAAGGCGACGGGAAGCGGAGAGATGGCTGAGCAGCGGCAGCGCTGGGGAAAGATTGGGGGCTCGGGGAAGAATCCAGAATGCGAGCTCGGGGAAGAGAGCGCCGATCGATGTTTCGGGAGGCGGCTGCGTGGCTGAAATCAGAACGAAGCCGCACCGGAGATCTAACGGCCAGGAACATTTGCTACAGGGTAACAGTAAATTTGGAACAGTAGACTGTGGGGCCCGCCGGGAGAAACTATAATCTTATTATGATAGCTGTGCCAGCTGATCGATCAAGGCGAAGCCAATCCGTGTTGTTACATACTTTTTTTGCGAAAGGGAGAGGTATATTAAAAATGAAAGCACAGTACATCACCTTTTACACAAAGACCCTGGAAACAGAAAGAAATTACAAGCAAGGACACTAGGGACCTAGCTGCAAAATTCCTTAGCTTCCAGGAGATTCGACCTTCTCCACAGTTCCACGCCGACGACGCCAGCGCCGCCGACCGGCAACCAATCTCGCCGGAGATGCTGAGGAAGCTCAACGAAAGCTGGATGCCGCAAGATCCAACGACTCGGACACTCCACCAAGCCGCATCTGGTTCTATGAACGTATATCGGCGACCTCCACCGTAGCACCGACGAGAAGAAACTCCGCCCCCACCGGCACACCGGCCGGCAAGAAGCAGCAAGGCGGAGAGGACGTCGTCGAAACTCAACGAGGCCCACCCGCAAGCAAAATCCACCACCACCAGCAGCGACACCGGCGGGGGGCACAAAATCTCCATCCCTTTCGCAAAAGAGAAGAGAACAAACCTCCACACAGCTTCACCGACGACCACGCCGTCGACGCCGATGCCCTTGCCGCCAGATCCGCCGAGGGAGAAGAGAGGAACGGCCACCATCGCCGCGACGGCCGACGGCGCCGAACCTTAACCCTAAAACAAGGGAAAAACCTAGACTACTCCTAAACTAGTAGCTAGAAGACGGCCGGACGGCAACTCCGGCGATCCCCCGTCCCTCCAGAGACCACACGGGCCGCCGGAGGGGAGGGATTGGCCGGAGTTGCCGCCGGAAACGGAGTCGCCGCGATTCGCCTCCTCTGGACTGTAGCAGGGGGGTCGCGAGACAGGGCCTGCAAGGGCATATCCGTGTTGTTACATACGCGTACACAAATTTCATGAAAACATTTTGGTGCTGTGGTGTTGGTACGGCAACAACATTACGAAACTGGCTACATAGAGGAGAGGAGGCCAGGTCGGCGCAATGTCTCAAATTTTATGTGCATGTTTCCCATCACATATGTCAAGTTTCATAATTTTTGAAAACTTATAAATATGTTTTTCAAAAAATATTCACAATTCCATCAAATATGTGGTTTCCACTAAATATTTTTTTTATCGGACGGCTAATATACATGCATGCATACGTGCATGTGTTGGCTGTAGCTTCTGGCTGTTGCATGTACAGTTTCCAGGAACTACGCATGGCACATGTAGAGACAAGCTTGCGTCCATGGTGCATCGTCCTTTCGTCTATCTCGATGGTGTGCTCTACGAGACGACGTAAATAGTGTCCGAGAAATTACAACTCCACACAAGAGTACAACTGTACAAGACACTCAACAGTCAACAGATTAGTTTAGGGACCCGGACCGTCAACCTGACACCTAGGTGCTTTAACCCTGTCCAGCACCCGGGTGTTGGAATCGGTCAAAACACCGGACTTTCCTGATTCAAAATTCAGGTGCTAGACAGGGGGCCAGCACCCGAATTCTAAGCCCTTGATTTTTGATCTGACAGGCCACAAAAATCGGGTTAAAACCAATGAACGGAAAAGAGTTTTGAATACATTTGGCCACAAAATAAGAATTAGACATTACATAATTTGAGTGTTTCAAGGCTCTGGATACTCGAATTTTGCATATTGAGAGAGATCTAATGTGTGAGATAAAAAAGAGCACCTAATGCACATATTTGATTGTTTCTCTACTTCCATTTGTTAGAATATACTCTAGGACAATAAGAAAACCATATGGCTTAAGTCATACTAGTGATCCAAGCGCTCCGCCGCGCCCGTGTTGGCTCCGTGTGGGGGTCGTGACAGATCGGGCTGGGGTGGGACGTTGGCTGGTTTGTTCGTGGTGCCGGGTGGTGGGGGCCGGGGTGTGGTCAGCATCGATGGCGGTTCGGAAGGGACCTAGCGGTATGATAGTGATTTTCTTGATCTGTTATGCAATGCGGTTTCCATTGCGGGGAACGGACAGGACTGAGCAGCATGTACGACAAAAGGCACTCCAAAGCTTGCTGTGGCAACCTGTATGGTTGTACGTTTGTACTAATATTTTTTTTTAAACCAAAGAATGATTAGAAGGTGTCGTTAAGACAAATCACCGGATGAGGTTCGTCGCAAAAAAAAAAAAATCACCGGATGAGGTATAAAAAGCACGGTAACAGCGATGGTCGTGAGAATATGATTTTTTTTTTTTTTTGCGATGAATCGTGAGAATATGATAGCAATAATGATTCACAAACCAAATTATATCCCTCCCTTTCTCTCCCTACATCTGTTGAATTATAAACCCTAACGTCCCATAGTTCTTTGTATTAATTGCATGACAGCAGTGGCTTCTTCGGCTCCCTTGTTTTAACCTTGTTGTCAACTATATAAGTGAAGAATATTCACCACAACGACATTAGACAATAGTCTCTGAATGTAACGGTGAAACCTTGGAATTGAAGCAGTACACCTGCAGAAATTAAGAAATATAACTGAGAATACCAATGCACTATGCATAATAGTTTGGAAAAAGTAGATATATGCAAAAAAAAACGTGTCCTACAGTTATCAGCCAAGGAAATTAGAGGCAACGACACAATTTCTAGCTTAGCAAACAGCCAAACACCAAAGACAAACCTGGAAGCTTATGGTTGAGAACCTTTGTAGCAATTCCTACAACCGATATAAAAATCTGGGGCCATTCCTTTTCAGGTGACCAGTACAACCATTTCTGGGACGTCGCCAATATTGCATATGGAATCAATTGGACATTTCCATGAGGAATAACCATAGACCTAATGATAAGTGCATGAAAAATGCTATCATTTTTCTTGAAGGCTTCTGCATCAATCTGAAAACAATAAAAATATGGTCTGATGTCTGAAGTCGTGTATTAGAATGGCTCATTTTAAGTATCAAGATGATTAAGCTATTTTCACGAAACTATATGGAAAGCTGATAAAAGATTGATTTAAGTTGTCGGAATCAAAACGACAAACAGGCAGAAAAGGATATGTACAAACATCCTCTGTGTAGTGAACTACAATACTTTGCTAGCATTCTATCCAAATAGTGTAAGTTCAGAAACATTTCCATCTATTTTCTCTGCACAAAGTCACCAAAAGCCCACAACTGACCTACATGGGTGAACCTAACTCAACTTAATCCGAACTTCAAAATAGAATAGTAATTACTAATTGGATACCTGAATCGTTCCTGGCGCCTAAAATGCAAAATCAGCGTCATGTGGTATTGAAATGCTTACAATATCATTTGCTAAGTCTATAAATTAAATAAACCTAAAAAGAGAAGCAGCTTTCCATGAGGCTCTACAGGACAGTACCACACCATGCATCAGAAAACAACATTTTACAGTTGCTTCCAAGGATGGGACTAAAACACGAAGCAGGTCAAGGATTCAACCCTATTGCATATATGAGGACGGAGATTCCAATCACATGGATTGGAGATAGCTCCTTTTTTAATGGAATAGGGTTAATTTCATTTTGTTGCCTAAACATGAAAACAAAGGAAAATAGAGATAATTTACAATTGAATGTGACTATCAATGTGATGGGGTATATGAAATAGTTGGTTAATAGAAGTGAACAAAATAAAAAGCAAGAGAACCAACAATGTCATTGGGTATCAATGTGATGGGGAACATCACCAAATTGGCAGGGAGGTGTCTGCAATGGAACAGAGGAAGCAAGAGAACCAAAATCGCTCTCAGAGAAGAACACACACCGAGGTGGAAGGAAGAGCAGGGGCACAGAATAAACCTCGCCTTAACATCAGTGCTACTACCTGATGATGAAGAGTCAGATGTTGCTACTACCTGATGATGAAGAGTCAGATGTTTCCGTGGAGTCTGCAAAGGAGGATATACATTTTTTTAGCCTCTTCTTCTTTAGCAATAAATAAATCAGAGGAGACAAATATCAGAAACAACTGAAAGCGGCATACTATATCAGTATATACCTTTTCTTTTTTTTTTTTGCTAACTGGATATCTGTTTCAGTGCAAGTTTTGAAGGGAACTGTTTCAGGGCAATCAATCTGAATCGTGATGCTTAATGGTTGGCTTCATTCTTAGTAGCCTAAAACTTGAGGCAAAAATGACAGCATATCAGAGGTGGGTTAACTGGATCACCTTATCAACACAATACGGGAAGCCAAAAAATATCAAAAAAGGTGCCTCATAGGAAAGGAAGCAGTAATCGAATGAAAAATACCATGTGTGTCAGTAAGGTTAGACATGGAGGTGCATCCAACATTACGCTGGATCCGCAACTTCGAAAATGTCACCTCCAGATTCAAACATCGTTGGTCAGCATCAAAATGGTAAGCTCTACAATTCCGATCGCAAGATCCACTATTTGATCATCCCCACAACTTCAATTAGATATGTGGTTGTGTTTCGTGGCAATGATCGAAATACTGGGTAGCAACCATATTAGCATGTTCCATCTCAAATCACAGCGCGAGACAGAGGAGTCGATCAGCCAGCTGGTTCAAACAATTTATGAGAGCGTCTTTTCTCCAAGATACCCTTCAGCATACGCAATTTTGATAGAGAAATTGTTGGTAAGCAAAGATGTTATGGGCCAGGATCAGCTGGCCCAGCCCACAAAGAGGGCGGCAGCCCCTAGGGTCAGGGCTGCCGCCGCCTCTCTAGCGCCGCCGCCAGGAGGGCGGCTAGGTGGGGCTGCGGCTCCACCTTCTAAAAGTAGCTAGGATTTAATTAGGAAAGGTTATTGTAAGTTAGGAAGGATGAGATCAATTGATAAGATCCCATCTATAGAGATTGCTTAGAGGTTAAGTCATAAGTTGCTTGGGAGTCAAGTTAGGCCTCTCTATATAATGAGAGGATTGTATTCAGATTGAATCAAGAAAAGAATAGTAAGGGTTTAACCCTACAACTCTCTCTCTCTCTCAACAGCCGCAGCCGCCCTTCTCTCTCTCTGCGCTCACGCCTCCTCCTCTGCCATAGCCGCCGCCTCCCTCCACCATAGCCACAAAGGGGGCAGCAACCCCCTTTGACCATAACAACTGGTATCACGAGTCCATCTTGATCCTCGGCCTCCTCTTCTTCCATGGCCTCCACCAACGTTGCCGCCACCACCACCGATCCGATGGCCGACATTGCCGACAGTTTGAGAAACATGAAGGCAAGTCTCGATGAGTTTTTTGCCGTGGCCGACGCATTCCTTCAGAAGATGCTCGCCAAGGAGGAGGAATCTGCATCACAGGCGGCAGATCCCATCGCCAGGGCTGATCCACATGTCACGGAGGACTCCACCATCATCGTCTGCAGCAACAACTTCGCCTCCAACAACAGCAGCGGTACTGTTCGTCAGATGAACAGTACCCGCGCTACTGTTCACATGGCTGATTTTGTCACCACGGCTGATCCGGGCGCCATGGAGGAGACCGCCTTGGTCGTCTCCACCTGCATGGATGCTCCGATCACCCTGAAGATCGTCCCTGCCTTCACCGACGTCGAGATCAACCTCGACAACGACGTCGACATCAACACCGTCTTCGGCACTGCGAACAGTTTTGGATCTGCTGTTCAAAAAGCAAACAGATCTGTTCTCGGAACGGATCTGTTCTCTGGTGATCCGTACATGGAGGTGTTCGATAGCCTTCTTCTTCCTAGCAAGGAGTTTGCTCATCACCAATTCGCGGGACTCCCTCTGCTGCTCGACGACATGGAGGAGCAACATACTGCTGCGGATCTCGCAATTATAATAGATCCATCTACTAAGGAGGGAAAAGCTAATCAGGTTTGCAATGAGTATGAAAAATTTGTTGGTTTTTCTCCCCTGTCGCCTATTGCCCTTGGATCATATTATTGGATCTCTCGAGATTTTTGTGTTGCATCTTCCGATTCTCTGGAATTTTCTGGATTACAAAAGTATGGATGCATGCTGAAATTTCGAGTAAATTTGTTGGGATATGCGGTTCTGGATTTGGGGATTTTACGCAAAGGAATTTTGCACACATCCTTCATAGCACCATCGGCTGCAGTTTTTGTCTCGGGCAGTCTTTCAAGGATTTTGGTTGTAGAATTTGTGACTACCAAGCAGATTTCCCCGGGATATGTGGTTCCAACAACTGATTTTTCACCACATCTAATCTTGATTGAGGATGGATCTCGTTTGGATTTTGGAAATTCACACCAGCAGGACACATCTCCAAAGAGCCAGTCAATTCAGCCACAAAAGGATTTCTGGACAATTTTAGTGGTGATTTTTTGGTTAATCGTAATGGATCTAGATTGCTGGCAATTTTTACTTGGAGCTCTGAATTTACAAATATTTTATCAAGTTGCGCTTCATAAGATTGGACCTCTGAATTTTAGACAGCCACCCTCTTGGATTGATCCAACACGCCAGCAAAGAGGTCATCGCGCCAAGGAGCTCACCGTGGAGTCACGCTACTTCATGCCCTCTTCCCAGTTCCTTGGGGAGAAGGAATTCCAGGAGGCTTCAGTGATCACGACGAGGGGCTCTACATCGACAACTCGCCCCCTGTCGTCGCCTACGCGCCATGCTCCAAATCTTCCGATGTCGTTCATCAACAACGACCCGGAAAACAGATCTGGATCTGAGGAGGTCGCGCGCTATCTAGCCGCGTTCCTCCTAATCTTCATGAGGATGGGCGTCCCTACACTCCCGGACTTCACCGCCAACAACTCTGACATCGACGGTTCAATGGAGCTCATCGCTGCTAATGACATGGAGTTTATCTCCGAGCCTCCACAGGCACCAACTCCAGATTTGCTGGTGGGAGGCACAGGCCATGACATCTCCAGAATTGCTGATGGTGCAAAGTTGGTCAACAACATGAACAACAACAACAAGGACAGTAAGCCACAACTATTTATTCTATTGTTGTTCAATACAGTTATGCTTGCATTGTCGCTCCTGCCTGCTACCTTCGGCGTCAACAACACTCCAATCAAATGGAGGGACGACGTCACTGATGACCTCTCAAAGGCCTTCAACATTCGAACTAGAGCAGGAGGTTCTGGCCCGGATGCATTCCTTGGGACAGGAGGTCCTATTGCTCATGGTGCCAAGGGTGGGACTCATCTCTCCACCTTCTTCTATGGCGCCAAAGGTGGATGCACTTCCACTTTCTTCTCCACGGGACAGCATGGTAACGTGACAATCTTCAACAGTGGAGACTCCATCAACGGGTTCAGCTTCCTCAACATCAACAGCTACAAGTCGGCAGTTGTCTTGGAGCGGAACACCAACCACGTCATGGACATTCTACAAGCAAAGGAGCATATGCCACTTGAGATAGGTGATCTCAAATGTACCGGTCGCTTCTTCTACAACACCGGCGCGACGAGCTTCAGCAATCTCATCTCCAAATTCTTCCTCGTGGACATGGCCAACATTGGACTTCGTTCGTCGCCGGCCTCTACCTCTCCGTACTCTACGCCAGGATGGGAGGTTTCCCAGCGTGAGGACGCGCTGGATTTCAATGGCGGAGGAGATGTTATGGGCCAGGATCAGCTGGCCCAGCCCACAAAGAGGGCGGCAGCCCCTAGGGTCAGGGCTGCCGCCGCCTCTCTAGCGCCGCCGCCAGGAGGGCGGCTAGGTGGGGCTGCGGCTCCACCTTCTAAAAGTGGCTAGGATTTAATTAGGAAAGGTTATTGTAAGTTAGGAAGGATGAGATCAATTGATAAGATCCCATCTATAGAGATTGCTTAGAGGTTAAGTCATAAGTTGCTTGGCAGTCAAGTTAGGCCTCTCTATATAATAAGAGGATTGTATTCAGATTGAATCAAGAAAAGAATAGTAATACAACTCTCTCTCTCTCTCTCAACAGCCGCAGCCGCCCTTCTCTCTCTCTGCGCTCACGCCTCCTCCTCTGCCATAGCCGCCGCCTCCCTCCACCATAGCCACAAAGGGGGCAGCAACCCCCTTTGACCATAACAAAAGAAGGGCATAAAAATAGTGTAAGACAATAAGAATACACAAACACAAAACCATTACAGTCTCAAAGCAAGTTATTTTGTTGGAACCGCCATAATATGGTCAAGGAAGGACCAATAGCAAAATGTCATGTATATAGGTGGTAATAGTAGATAACCAGTCAAATGCGATGAATGGAACAACACACAATATTGTAATAAAAAATCACATAAGTGATCATGTTTCAAATTTCCATACACGACCAATATCAAACTATGCACATAGATACCTTTTCTGTTGTCGGACATGCAATTGGTTAGCCCAAACAACGAATGCTGCTGTTCAAAAGGAACACTAACGGAAGACTATATTAACCCCAAATTTAAGAGGAATCCATATGGAAAAATAGGTAACAAAGCTTAATTATTACTGGACCATGAAAGATGGGTGCAATAGTAAAAGGTAGAAAAAACCTGGAATGGGATGAAGGCAAACATGACATCCTTCACAGTTTAGTTTGCAAGCAATCACCACCGTGGTTATGATTTGACAATAAATTAGCAGACTAACATGGTCATATTCTACAGTTAGAACAGAAGGCATGTTCAGAGAACAAATAAGATTATGGCCGATTCTGTCAAGAGCGCAATCATGAAAAAAATGGGAACTTACAAAAAAGAGGAAAGCAATCAATTCATGGTATGCCCAAATAGGATACTAAAATTTACGCAGCCTTGAACTAAAGCAGATTGAGAAAAATGGAAGGAAATATACAGGAAGTAACCGATGTGGATGAATTTAGGAATGGAAAAAATCGCAGCCCCTTTCGTCTTCCTCTACCTCTGAAAATTTTCACTTTTTTTGTAAACAGCACGCAAGCAACACGATCCCCACTAAATAAGCTATAGAGTCAAGAGATTGAAGAGGAGGACAACCTTACTGGATCAGGGCTGAAGGACGCTAAGGTGCCGCCATTGTAGCATCCCAGCCTCAGACAGACCGCAGCAGTACCTGGTAACACGTCCTGGACCCTAAATTTAGCGGATTGGACACCTGTTGATCCGAAAATCACACACAAACGGCCTGGGAGATCTGCTTAACTCCAGTGCAGGACCGAGTCTCGTACGCCGTGAGAATCCCGAAGCGTGCCAGTCAGTTTTTCCTGAAAACTAACAAAAGGATAAAAAGGTCAAATTCACCTGGTCACCGGCCCGAGAAACAGGCCGATGTATAGCCGACAACTGAATGTCGTGGAAACAGTCGATGATGCAAATAAAGACAAATAGAACAATCGACCGTTGCTATCGGCTATGCCCTATCGGCTTCCTATCATCGGCTATTGAACAGTAAAGGAACAGATCTAACAAACCACAGTAAACTATCGGCTAGATTTAGATAATTAAATAAATACTTCGTAACCAGCCAAACAGTGCAATAAAGAATATAAGGGTTTCAGAAAGGGAAGATCTGTGTGATAACTAATCGGCTAAACACTCCGATCAACCTCCAAATCGGCCTATCGGCTAACCACGTCACGGAATTACTCCAGCAAAACCCGTAGGATCGGACCTAACCGAGACAGCAATAAGGTTTTGCTAAAGCAATTAGGTGGAAGATCGACCAATAAACAAATCCGAAGTGATTATGGTAACTAATCGGCTAAACGTCCCGATTGAACCCTAGATCAATCTATCAGCCAGACACGTCACAGAACTATTCCAATAAAACCGGTAGGATCGGACTTAACCGAGACAGCAATAAGGTTCTATCGGAGATAATTAGGTGGAAGACCAACCAATAAATCGATCTAAGATGACTCGAATATATTTAATCTATCCGTACTATGTTCATCAGACAAACGTCGCGTAGGATCGGACCTAACCGAGACAGCAATAACGACGCCGATCTTGCTAACAGTTCTAGATAGATCTCATATACCGGATAACTGATAATTAAACCAACACCACTAGCAGATTCGATCAACTCAATGCAGTGAGATAATTCGATCAAAGCACGAGACGAGAAGGTTACTAGATAGTTGAGATAATTACCGTGGGGTGACGAATTCCCTGCCCTAGCGGAGATCGTGCCGATGCAGCCCGCTCGAACAAGAAACCCGTCGAGAAAAACAGGTTGGCGATGCGCCGAGAGTTGTATTGAATTGTGTATTATTCTGATTACAAGCACCTGGGTTTATATTTATACACCCGAGGCCACCGACTTTGAAACAAACACGACTCCTCCTAACTTTCGTTACAAGAAAATATTTTATTCCTATCTTAACTAATCCTCTGATCGTAACAATCAAAATCTTCCTTTTGTTCCGGTCAACGCGGCGTCTTCTCCAGATACTATCTCCCCTTGCCTTATCTCTTCGCCGCGTGTCAGAGGACTTCCAAAATCCGGTGTCAACACATGCCCCCCAAGTTCGGAGTACAAAATCTTTGTGCGCCGAATTTGTCTCCTAGTGCCTTGTGCACATTTATAGCAAGCACCACTCACGACCCTCATAAATACGGAACCGACCCCTCATCTTCTTCCTCCTCCACTTTCTTCTCAAGGAAGCCGCTCTTCATCGGTTCTTCTTTCTTCCGCGCCGTCGCTGTCGCCGACCAAGAAATGGCGCGTCAGTCTTCTTCCGATTCCGACGCCGAGGCTCAGACGAAGCGCCCGCCGGTGCTCACCGCATCCATCCCTGAGGTAATCCATCGCCTTCAAATCTGATTTTCCTTTTATTTTTCTCAACCCTAGGTTTTTCCGCCATTAATTCCTCACTATTTTCATTCCCCTTTTCCTTTTCGCATTATTTCCAGAACCTTAGGGCGCAGCTCGTGATTCCCTCCTCTGCTTCGAGATTCTATTTCTTAGGGCCGATGGGCGATGAGGACCCCACTCACTTTATTAGATCTGAAACTTTTAGGATCCCCTTCAAAAACACCTTGCTCAACCCTTCTCATTGGAGCACTAGTTTCAGATCTTGGCCGAGCACCCTTCCTGGCTGGAAAAACTGGTATTGCCGAGTTCGTCGGGCCAAACTCGCTCACTGGACTGCTTTAGGCATAGATCATTGCATCAATTTGTCTATTGCCGAAACAACCAGAAACGACCCCTTGCTGATTTCTTCATCTTATTTCTGGTCTGATGCCCTCAACGCATATACATTCGGCCATGGCCCTATGTCCCCTTCACTTATGGATGTGACCATGCTCACAGATCTTGATGTCGCCACTTCCTTTGCTCCTGACAATTTGCAAGTCACACTGACTCATGGTTTCCAAACCAAAGGCATTGGGGGCTGGAAGGGCTTCATTACCAAATATAGCAACACCTCAGGACCAGTGACTGATAAGGAACATGCAGCCTTTTTGATGATGTGGCTAGATAGATACCTTTTCTGCGGATCAGCCTGTGGCCCCACACAAAATATGCAAAACCTTGCAGAGCTTCTTGCAGGAGGTACAAAACTCCCATTAGGGCAATATTTACTCGGCGCCACTTATCAGCTTCTTCATCAAGTAGCCAGAAAATTATCCACCAACCAACCTGTAGAGAATTTTGGTGGCCCTTGGTGGTTTATTCAGCTCTGGCTTGTCCTATATTCCTCAAAGGCTGCTACTCTCCCTCCCCTTGAAAACAGAACATTTCCTAATGCTCAGCCAGAGTCAGAGGAACAAACTCGACGCCGATGCCTTTCTTTCGGCGAAGCAGTAGCCGTTGTTCCTGGAGAAAGATCATCGCCCGAATCACTACGCCTTTGGTTTAGGCTTTTCTATTATGGCTTCCGCTCCAAAGCGACCATCTGGTTCCCATACCAAAACATGATGGAATTTGATACACCATCCTCTTTCCGTCCTGACAACCCCTTGCAAGACGAAGAATCACAAGCTCAATTCCTTGCATACATCAAACCTTGCATCCTTCCTACTCAGATTCATTCAGGCCGCAATAAAAGACCTTCTTATGAACTGTATCACCCTTCTGTCTGCGCCAGACAGCTCGGCCTAGGTCAACTTCCCATCGGCCTATTTTTCATCGGCAAACTGAAGATCAGAGCCCCCATCGCCAATAGAACAGATTACTTGAGATTGTCTCGCTTAGCAGACATCATCCCCATCGGCAACTATGCCGACATCATTCTGAAGCCCTTCAGTTCAAGCTCTTTCAACTCCTGGTGGGCAGAATGGCGACAACATCTCTTCCACCTCAAGTGCTCTACATACTTGACTCCTCTGGATCTTCCTGCCGACGAAGAGGTAATAATCCCAAGTATTTCATATGCATCCATTATATATGAGCCTGCAATAATCATGCTAATCATTTCTTCTTCTTGATTCAGTCTGCAGATGAAGCAACCCCCGTCGGCCGTGACGGCAACCCTGTGCCATATCTCCGGGAATCGGCTACTCCAAACATCATTTTGCCAGCGCCGAGGAAAAGAAAAACAGCAGCAGCTCCAAACAAGCCACCAGTTCCAAAGCGCACAGCTCCTCAAGCACCAAGGCAGCCTGCACCTGCCCCACGACGACAGCCTGCACGCCAAGCTACTCGCAAGGTCCGCCAAAGCTCAATGTCGGCCTTCACATCTCCATCCGCCGATGAGACTCCTCAGGTCTCTTCTTAATGATGCACTTTGAATAATTCATATTTTTTCATTAAATAACACTTACTCTTCTTTGCAGGACCTTAATGTCAATGTTCCCCCGAACACAGATACCCAGGCATCGCCAGCTCGGGACCATGCCGCCATCGGCTCTGAAGTACCACACGCATCGGCCGAAGATACTTCTACCCCTCAAGGAAAAAGCGGACAAGATTTCAACCTTCCAACCGGTCTAGTAGGCACGCAGATCCCAACATCTCCTGACGCCGATACAGAGAAGACGGTAAAATCAGGATAACCCTTCTTATCATTTCATCTTGAATGCATCATCACTCTATTCTCATTTCAGCTATCGGACCCTCAACCATCGGCCATCAATTTGGATTCATCGGCTTCCTCAAAACCTTATCTTCCTGATGATGTGAAGACAACCCTGAGGGAAATTTCAGAAAGACTATCGGAGCCAACTCTTGACGTGCTGACATCCAACATCGGCCCAGTTTCAAGCCGATTCAATGAGATCCGTCGTCTGATCCCATATGATCTCTTAGAAGCTCTGCATCCCGCTGCGCACATCAACTATCATGAGCTGGAGATCATCAAGATCCAAAGACGTATGACCGAAAGGGCTGCTAGATCAGATCGCCTGATAGCCTTGGTCAATGCCGATTCCCAGGTCCAGACTGAGCAAGCCAAGCTTGACGAGCTAAGGACCAAGCCCGCAGAAATTCGAACTGGACTAGATCGGCTGAAGAAAGAACTTGAAGATCTCCAAGCCGCAGTAAGAGCCAAAGAACAAGAGATCAAGGCTGAAGAAGACAAGCTAGCCCTTCTCCCCGATGAAATATCAACTCAAGAAAGCATACTATCATCGGCCAAGGATCTAGCACGTCAACAGCTCTTAGTGCTTCATCCGGACATCGGCTCAATGGAACAAGACCTCAAGTTCATAAACAGCATCGAGCAGATCCGCAAAAACGCCATCGACAAGATCCAGGAGTACCTGTAGGCTTAGTCTTGTAGCAAAAACTTCTTTTGAACTCTAAAGTATTTGTATAAACACTTTAAATTCAAGGGCGACGTAAAGACATCGGCCTTTTGCCTCTTGCACGAATCTTCTGCCGCATATTCTTGCCATACTTCTTTATTTTAATGTAAGCTTCTAGATGACGTTTCACGTGAGAACAGTATACCTGACATAATGAGCTGTACCCTTGTCTTCATATGGCGTGCACCAGACAATCCGTACCAATTACTTTAATTGCAGCAGGTCTTTCACTGTTCCACGATCTTATCTCCTTCCGCATCTTGGCCTATAAAAGGAATGCCTCCCTTCATCAAAATCACAACACAATGGCCAGCAAGAAAAATCCCTTTCACAAGGCTTCAACAATATATCCCAAACAGCGAGATAATAACCATGAGCTTCTTTTCCCTTTACACGCCTATGCTCTGGCCTCTTGCCTTCCGTTTGCTTCTCTCCAATTTCTTTCGCCCCGACGCTATCCCTCTTGAGCTAATCCCTGAAGACAGCGGCTCCTCTTCAGACTTCGAGGAAGAACTCATGTTCTTCGTCAGACAAGGTTCCTTCTCAGGGATAACATCTTCTTCGACGTGATGGTGTCCATGCATTTGCTCCTCTCCGCGTACACTGGAGCAACGACCCATCCTACCCTGTGTCAGCACTTGGTTGACACTTGACAGCAGCCGCAGTGTGCATTCTTGGTGTAAGAACTTGTACTTTGATTTGGGCTTCTTTGTATTTTTTCTTCTAGAGGCGATGTGCCTAGCCGTTGCATCGGCTTAGCAGTCATCGGCTTTCTGTAGGCGACGTGCTGTCGGCTCTTGTATGCTATTTCTTCAAGAATTAACCCAGACGCTTGGATGATATTTCTTCAAATATTTTCCATTAAGGGCTCGCTCCATTTCTTTTCCATCCAAACTCTGCAACTTGTAAGCATTACCAACTAAACATTGGCTAATCTTGAACGGACCTTCCCAATTTGGGGACCATTTACCGAAGCGGTTACTCTTGGAACCTATCGGCAAAATAAGCTTCCACACTAAATCCCCTTCGGAAAATTGCTTGGAAACGACTTTCTTATTATAATGCTTCGCAACTCGAGCTTTATTCTGAGCAATCTTCTCCATAGCTCGCAACCGAAGTTGTACTATGTCCTCAGATTCATCATTCATTAAGTTTTTGTACTCATCGGCTGTAAGCTCATCTTGCAATGAAATTCGGCGAGACCCAATATTTACCTCCCAAGGAAGAACTGCTTCATGCCCATATACCAGCTGATAAGGCGTGACTTGTGTAGCCCCATGACACGACATCCGATAGGCCCAAAGCGAATCGGCTAATGTCGTGCCACTTCCTTGGTTGTTCATCGATTTTGCGCTTAATCAACTTGATTAAACTCTTGTTGGACGCCTCAGCCTGACCATTTGCTTGAGCATAATACGGAGAAGAATTTAATATTTTAATTCCCAAACTTGCAGCAAACTCCAAAAACTCCTCCGATATGAAAATGGATCCTTGGTCAGTGGTAATCGTCTGAGGAATTCCAAACCGATAAATAATGTGCTCCTTCACAAAATTGATCACATCTTTCGAAGTCACATTCCTGAATGGCACAGCTTCCACCCACTTTGTGAAATAATCAGTCACAGCTAAAATGTATTTATGCCCTTTGCTTGACGGAGGATTAATTTGACCAATCATATCCATACCCCACCCCCGAAACGGCCATGGCTTAATGATAGGGTTCATGGCCGAAGCAGGAGCCCTCTGAACTGGACCAAATTTCTGACAATCCTGGCAACCTTTATAATATTCAAAACAATCCTCCAACATGGTCGGCCAGAAATAACCAGTCCTCCTCAGCAACCACTTCATCTTGTAAGCTGACTGATGGGTTCCACAAATTCCTTCATGCACCTCTGCCATTGCTAATTTTGCTTCTTCCAGATCCAAGCACTTTAACAGCACACCTTCCAAGGTTCGGTAATATAACTCTCCATCCAACAATACATATTTAAGAGCTTGATACCTAACCTTTTTGGGTACAGATTGAGATGGATTCTTCAAATATGAAATGATTTCCGTCCTCCAATCTTCAACCTCAACATCAGGAACATCCAGTACAATGCACCTATGATCAGGCCGATACCCTGACGCATTTTGTGCCAACCTATTAGCTTCCATATTCTGCTCTCTGGGAACATGCTTGAATTTCACATCCCCGAATTTCTGCAGCTGCAATACGCATTCCTCATAATAAAACCGCAGATTTTCGTCCCTGCATTCAAATTCTCCAGAGAGTTGTCCAAGCACCAATAATGAATCTCCAATTACTTCAACATGAGTGGCTCTAGCATCACCAAGCAATTGTAGACCCCTTAACACAGCTTGATACTCAACTTGATTGTTAGTGCCAACATCAACAGAATAAGAAAACTCGAATGATGCCCCCCGAGGCGAAATGAGAACCAAGCCTATACCACATCCCATTTTGCAAACGGATCCATCAAAGAATAAAATCCATGGCAAGGGCTCAACATGATTATGCTCAACTATTAAATCTGCCAAAATCTGACCTTTAACAGCTTTAAGAGGCTCATACCTCAAATCGAATTCAGCTAGAGCAAGCATCCACTTTCCGAGTCTTCCCTTCAAAATAGGAGCCGATAGGACATGTTTGACTACATCGGCTCCGCACACCACAGTACATTCGCTCGAAAGAAGATAATGCCTCAATTTGGTGCAAGAGAAATAAAGGCAAAGACATAATCTTTCCAAATCAGAATACCTGGTTTCAGCGTCAAGCAATTTTCTGCTTAAATAAAATACCACCCTTTCTTTTCCTTCTTGTTCTTGCACCAACGTAGAGCCGATGGACTTCTTGTCGGCTGACAAATACAACTTGAACGGAACACCCGTCTTAGGAGGAACCAACACCGGAGGAGATTTCAAATATTCTTTAATCTCATCTAACACTTTCTGGTGATCAGGGCCCCACTTGAACTCTTGACCAGCCTTCAACTGTAGCAATGGCGTAAACGGCTCAATTCTTCCTGACAAATTAGCAATAAACCTCCTCACAAAATTTATCTTCCCAACAAGAGATTGCAACTCTGTCTTGTTTGTTGGAGGTTTCAATTTGTTGATGGCTTCAAAACTCCTTGGGCCAATCTCTATACCTCGTTCATGCACAATGAACCCTAAGAATTGCCCAGCCGATACCCCAAAGGCGCATTTATTGGGATTCATCCTGACACCATACTTTCTGGTTCTCTCCAGTACTTCCTTCAAGTCAGCTATGTGATCATCGATGGCCTTTGACTTAACAATGACATCATCAATGTATATCTCTACCAATCGGCCAATCAAATCATGATATATATAATTCATAGCCCTTTGATAAGTAGCACCAGCATTTTTCAAGCCGAAAGTCATCACAACCCATTCATATAAACCAATCGCACCTGGGCACCTGAAGGCAGTCTTTGGAATATCTTCTTCGGCCATGAAAATCTGATTATAACCGGCATTGCCATCCATGAAGCTGACAATCTTGTGTCCTGCCGCAGCATCAATCAACGTATCGGCTACCGGCATCGGATAACTGTCTTTGGGCGTTGCTCTGTTCAGATCCCTAAAGTCAATGCACACCCGCAACTTGCCATTCTTTTTCTCCACCGGGACAATATTTGATATCCAATCAGCATACCGGCATGGACGTATGAATTTTGCCTCATACAATCTAGCAATCTCCTGTTTAATCGCTTCATCAACCTTAGCCTCAAATTTCCTTGGAGCTTGCTTGTGCGCCCGAAACCCAGGCTTGATAGGTAGCCGATGTTCAACAATTGATCGGCTAAGACCCGGCATCTCATGATATTCCCATGCAAAACAATCTCGGTAATCCTTTAACAACTCTATTAATTTATCTTTAAATTCCTTACATAATCCTTTACTGACGAAAGTCGGCCTAGGCTTGCTACCATCACCTATATCTACCTCCTCTAGCTCATCGGCCGAAGTAAATCCTTGCCCCAACTTGCCCTCCTCCTTGGCGTCCTCTGTGGCGCCTGTCAGAGCAACTTTTTAGGATTCAAGTCATCCACCAATTCGACGCTGTCATCGGTGAACTCCAAGAACTCTCCATCCCAAACCTTGCCAGAGAAACAATCCATGCACTCCAAACGCATGGGACCCAAATCGGCCGAAGCGACGTACACCGCGGTATCGGCCGGAACCACCTCGATCACATCATCCACCCATTGAATAAGGAACTGATGTAAAGTGGACGGGATGCAACAGTTGGCATGAATCCAATCTCTCCCAAGCAACATGGTATAAGATCCCTTACCATCAATAACAAAGAACGTAGTGGGCAACGTCTTGCTTCCGATGGTCAACTCCACATTGAGCACCCCTTTCGCTTCTGACGTCTTGCCCCCATAGTCCCTGAGTATCATGTTGGTTTTGATCAAATCGTCATCGGTCCTGCCCAACTTCCTGAAGGTAGTCATCGGCATGATGTTGACTGCAGCACCTCCATCGACCAGCATCTTGCTCATCGGCTTACCATTCACATACCCTTTGACATATAAAGCCTTCATGTGCCGGCGCTTAGATTCTTCTGGCTTGTCAAACACAGCCTGTTGCGGATCAAGGACCAACTGTGCCATAGCTTCTGCAGCATCATCGTCAGATTCTTCATCATCAACAGCTCTGAATTCATACGGCATGATGCAAACATTGACTGCTGCTTCCAACTTCTGGACCTCAGACGCCACCTTGGGCCTCCATTCCTTCCTGGTACGCGGACGCCGATCATCATCATCATCACGTTTATGGAGCTCGGCTTCCATCTCCCTGCAACGCTGCCTTTGTACCCTTCTCTTTTGGCTCTTGGAGAAGATACCAGTGGGACACCACTGTGGCTGGCGTTTAGGCCTATATTCTTGCTGCTCTTCATCGATCAGTTCCTGGAACTCAGCCTCATCGTCTTGCTTTGGCCCTAGCCGATCATGAACAGAAGGCTTGAACTCTCTGTTTGGTCGACGCGACGCCCCTCTCATTGGCCGATATGATGCCCCACTCTCCTGCAGCCGATCAAAAGCCGGAACTCTCTCCTGTCTAGCATAGACATGAGATGGCACTTCTCTGTACAGCCTCCTTGACTGATTGCTGCAGCCTGGGCACCCTTCAATCGGTGGCAACTTCATGCCTTCTTCCCAACAGTATCTGAAGAAAGGACAATCCCAATGCGAGTCATCCCGAGATCTGTGCTCTTCATAATCATCCCTTTCCCTCTTCCTCTGATACTTGTTGATCATGGATGAGCTACCAAATTCCACCATATTCACAGGAAAAGGATTCCATCAATCTTCATGGGCTTCTTTTGTTCATCAAACTTGATGCGACCCTGTTCAATCGCAGCCTGAACACTCTGCCTGAAGACTCTGCACTCATTCGTAGTATGTGATGGGGCATTATGCCACTTGCACCACCTCCTCTTCTTCAATTCTTCAGGTGAAGGCAAAACATGATTCGGTGGCAACTGGATCTGCTTCTCCTGTAACAACCAATCAAAGATCTTGTCCAGCTTGTTCACATCAAAATCATATCTTTCTTGGGCCGCAGCTTGCTTGATGAACGGACACGCCACTGGTTTCTTGCCTCTGGTCCATTCAGCCAGTCCCACTTCTTCTCCATCTTCATCAGAATCAGATTCAAATGCATAATCAGCATATGCAGCATGCCTGCCCTTCACAGCACTCTGGAATCGGCTCTCGTGAGCTGAGATCTTCTGAGCCAGCTGGGAGATACTCTCAAACTCCTGAGACGCAAACCTCTCCCGAATGGGGCCGATGAGCCCTTGAAAGGCTAACTCGGCTAACTGCTGGTCTGTCAGAGCCAAACTGTAGCATCTGCTACGAACATCTCGGAACCTCTGAATGTAATCCAGCACCGACTCTCCGGACCTCTGACGAACAGCAGTCAGATCTGTGAGCTTCATCTCAGTAGTGCCGCCATAAAAGTACTTGTGGAACTTCTGCTCCAGATCACGCCACTCTTTAATGGAATCGGCTGGCAATGATGCGAACCATGTAAAAGCTGGGCCTGACAGCGACAAAGGGAACAATCTGATCTTCCATATGTCATCAGCCGAAGCCTCACCACACTGCGCGAGGAAACGGCCGATGTGTTCCATGGTCGATGTGTTATCCTGTCCAGAAAACTTAGAGAAATCTGGCACCTTGTACCGTGGAGGGAAAGGAGTCCTGTCATACCACTCTGGATATGGGCGGCGGTACACAGAAGTCTGATCCTTCGCCTTCAAGCCAAATTGGTCTCTCATTATGTCAGCAATCTTGACAGCCCAATCATCTGCCCCCGAGCTCCTCGCTGCTGACGATGGTCCTTGCTGATCCGGCCATGCTTGATTACCTCCAGACCCAGTCGGCACATACTGTTCTGAAATCTGAAAAGTACGACCTCCCACGTCTCTTGTAGGGGTACCAAGAGGCAGCCGATAACTCCTCTGAGGAGTAGAGTACACCGGCCCACCTCCTACCTCATTGTATATCGTACCATCAGCTGTCTTGATGATGAGGTCCTTCAAGGTATTGACCAATACTGGAGACTGATTGATCAATGCTTGATGCATGGCAGTATAAATCATATCACTCAGATTTCCAGATGGGACCTGAGACGACCCAGCAGCCGACGTCGGTGGTGGTTGCTCTGGTACTTCTTCTGTCGGTCTGACTTCTTTAGCAACTTTGAGCGCATCTTCAAACATAGTCTTGATAGAGTTCACCAAGGGGGTAGACTTTTCTGCTAATGCTTTCTCAACAGCAATATTGACCACCTTCTGAATCTCTTCAGCTGCTGCCTTCTCATCTGATGACCCCGCCGGTTTCTTGGAAGTGTCCACGACAACCGGCATGGGAAAAGGATTGGACTGAACCACGCCTGCTCTTGTTTTCTTGAATGATTGCAGGCACAGCTCTTTGTAGTCCTCCATGTTCTTCATGAGCAGCTGTTTCTGTTCATCACTCAGCTGATCTTCTGTCACCTGAATGACATTGTGCGACCCAATCTTGGTCCTGTCGACTGGTGTTCCGTCTTGCGACATGACTTCAATGAACGTGTCCCACCGGGCGTGCCAAAAAGTGTGTTGATCCGAAAATCACACACAAACGGCCTGGGAGATCTGCTTAACTCCAGTGCAGGACCGAGTCTCGTACGCCGTGAGAATCCCGAAGCGTGCCAGTCAGTTTTTCCTGAAAACTAACAAAAGGATAAAAAGGTCAAATTCACCTGGTCACCGGCCCGAGAAACAGGCCGATGTATAGCCGACAACTGAATGTCGTGGAAACAGTCGATGATGCAAATAAAGACAAATAGAACAATCGACCGTTGCTATCGGCTATGCCCTATCGGCTTCCTATCATCGGCTATTGAACAGTAAAGGAACAGATCTAACAAACCACAGTAAACTATCGGCTAGATTTAGATAATTAAATAAATACTTCGTAACCAGCCAAACAGTGCAATAAAGAATATAAGGGTTTCAGAAAGGAAAGATCTGTGTGATAACTAATCGGCTAAACACTCCGATCAACCTCCAAATCGGCCTATCGGCTAACCACGTCACGGAATTACTCCAGCAAAACCCGTAGGATCGGACCTAACCGAGACAGCAATAAGGTTTTGCTAAAGCAATTAGGTGGAAGATCGACCAATAAACAAATCCGAAGTGATTATGGTAACTAATCGGCTAAACGTCCCGATTGAACCCTAGATCAATCTATCAGCCAGACACGTCACAGAACTATTCCAATAAAACCGGTAGGATCGGACTTAACCGAGACAGCAATAAGGTTCTATCGGAGATAATTAGGTGGAAGACCAACCAATAAATCGATCTAAGATGACTCGAATATATTTAATCTATCCGTACTATGTTCATCAGACAAACGTCGCGTAGGATCGGACCTAACCGAGACAGCAATAACGACGCCGATCTTGCTAACAGTTCTAGATAGATCTCATATACCGGATAACTGATAATTAAACCAACACCACTAGCAGATTCGATCAACTCAATGCAGTGAGATAATTCGATCAAAGCACGAGACGAGAAGGTTACTAGATAGTTGAGATAATTACCGTGGGGTGACGAATTCCCTGCCCTAGCGGAGATCGTGCCGATGCAGCCCGCTCGAACAAGAAACCCGTTGAGAAAAACAGGTTGGCGATGCGCCGAGAGTTGTATTGAATTGTGTATTATTCTGATTACAAGCACCTGGGTTTATATTTATACACCCGAGGCCACCGACTTTGAAACAAACACGACTCCTCCTAACTTTCGTTACAAGAAAATATTTTATTCCTATCTTAACTAATCCTCTGATCGTAACAATCAAAATCTTCCTTTTGTTCCGGTCAACGCGGCGTCTTCTCCAGATACTATCTCCCCTTGCCTTATCTCTTCGCCGCGTGTCAGAGGACTTCCAAAATCCGGTGTCAACAACACCCGGTACCCGGTGCAGCAGTACACGCTAAAGGATCCGCCATCATCCAGGCTTCGCTCGCCCGCCGCCAAATCTGGGGGCTGCCCGGCCGTCCGCCAAATCGCAGCCGCCGTCGCCGTCGTCGTCCCCCGTCGCCGTCCCGCGCGTCGCCGTCGCGCCTCCCCTGCACCTCGACACCGTCGCGCCTCCCCTGCACCCCGTCGCGCCTCCCCTGCACCCCGTCGCCGTCGCGCCCATCGCCGTCGCGCACGTCGCCGTCGCCGCGCCTCCCCTGCGGCTCGACGCCCTCGACGCCGCGCCTCCCCTGCGCCTCGACGCCCCTCGACGCCGCGCTTCCCTTTCGCCTCGACGCCCCTCGACACCGCGCCTCCCTGCGCCTCGACGCCGCACAGGTAATGCTTTCTTGAATTCTTCCTGCTTTCTGAATCGCAGGCAAGGCAGGTCAAATCACACTGCAAACATGTCCATGTTTCTCGATGAGCTCGAGCTCCCTGAACTGTTCCCGTGTTCCGAGTTACTTATCTGATTTCGCACATTTACTTGTTTTGTACATAGAGATTTCAGAGGGAGATAGAATTATCTGGCTGGGAGTCTCTGCTTTGTTCATGCTAGGTAAATCTCATTTTGTAGACATCGGTGCCGGAGAAACACCACAGCAGAAATAAATAATAAGAGTACATGTAAACTAAGATTCAGGGAGATTGTGTTATGACAGAGTGCCCTTTTCATATATGATGCTTTGGCTTCATGAAATGGCAATACAGAGACATACCAAGCACGTATCAGTTATGCTAAAAGTGTGCAAGATCTGAGAACACACTACAACAATTTTTGAATTTGGTGTCTGATATTGGTTTCTGGAAACATTCCTGTCAACATTCTTCTCTTTTCTTTGATCAGTTGTATGATGTTGCAATGTATGAGAAGAAATAGCCCAATTCTGTGGGAGGCCTGTTTAATCTGTCACTGAACATTCTATAAGATGGGAGACTTATGCACCTCTAGACCTGCATATTGAACTATCTCCATTGTTTCATATCAGTCTTTAATAGTCACAATGTGTTATGAGAAAATTCAGTCTTTTGCCTACTGAAGTGAATGTAGTCAGAGTGAATTCTCTGGCACTATATTTTTCATTACTGAAGTTGTGCCCTCAGCACTATATTTTGTGATGATCCAGCTGATATGTGAAATAAAGCTATTTTCTGCTCCATGATAGTAAACTGAACGTATTGCATATTCTGTAAACTGAACTTATGGTATTTCTATCTGAACTTCCAGGGACATAGTCAAACTGAAGTGTTACTCATATGTGCAACAAGCAGTATATAATACATTGATCCACTGTATGTGATGAATTATTCGACAGATGGATTATTATCCATTACATTGGTCCAGTAAAAAAAATATTATGCAGATGAATTATTCAACTTAACCTGTATGCATTGATCCACTGTGAATCCATGGCACCTGATAGGATTGTGAAGTTGCAGAGCTAAGAAAAACCTGTATACATTCAGAGTTGCAACACTGAATATTTCACTGGTAACCCATGCTTTTTTCAATCTGAATATAGCACATATTGTTGGCAGCTTTCACTTCTTGATTTCCAGCACACAGAATAAAATGGCATGTCAACAATCCTGATAATGTGTGCTGTTTCTACCTCTGCATATCCTTTCCAACCCTGGATTCGGACGGAACATATAATGTGTGCTGTTTCCAACTCATTTGCTCAACTATGCAAAACTGCAAAGGACCCTTTGTCACCTTTTCATCTAAACAAGTGAATCTTAGTAAATGCATTGAAATTCACACATCACCGACAGTCACAGAAATTATTACAAATCCTTCAAGACACTAAATGCATGGATTGAAATTATAAACTTATCATTTCTTAATAACTGAAATTCTCAACAGATACAACATCAGTCTTGTTTAGATGAAAGGGATCATCACTTCTGAGCTTAGGTGAAAGAAGGTACATTTACACAAACTATTTGATTTATTGAACAAAGAAAGTATAAAAGGTCCTATCTTTACATGATTTTTTACAACAAACTACAACAGGTTGGCTCTGTACACCACTTATCAGCTACGTAGTGATTCACAATATTGAATCACTCGACGCCCTGATGTCGCACGGTGAGAATCTGTGATGTACACCTACACAATTCAAGGCGGCGCGCGCTGCGGCGCTCTGGGCAACTACTACGGCTTCTTCGGCAGCCCCGCCACGCTGGACCTCTGCTCCAAGTGCTTCCGCGGCCGACAGCAGCAGCAACCTGCAGCCGCGGCGCCGGCGGCCTTCCAGGTCTAGCCTTCCTCCTCCGCGGCGGCCACGGAGCCTAGCTGCGTCGCTGTCGCCGCCTCGGCGTCTTCTGAGCCCACCACGCCATCGGAGGCCGTGCCAACAGGCTGCTCGCGCTCCGTGACGACCCGGCCTGGGTCGCGCAGCCGGAACTTGCCGCCGCGGTGCAGGACGCCGGAGCAGGGCCGCGCCGGAGCAGGGCGGCACCGGAGCAGGGGAGCAGGCGGGAGCGCGGGAGCAGGCGGCGGCGGGCAGGGGTAGAGGACAAGATATAGGAAACTGTTGCAACTAAATCTAATTTAGAAGATGGAATCTTTTAGAGGAGATAAAGAATATTCTTTTAGAGAGTGAAAAATAGGGGACATTGTTGCGGTCAGTCTCAGCCCCATGGCGGCAGCGCATCCCTGGCTGGGCGCGATGGAGGCCTCGCCTTCACGTGGTCGGGCGTGGACTCGGCTTCCTGCGACTCCCACCCACCGAGACCGCACGCCGCCGCCTCGCACGTCGGAGCTCCATCGGCGCCTCGCCCGGGCGAGGTGCGCTGAGCCGTTCCCGGGTCGTGCCGCCCGGCCGTCGCCTCAGACGCCGGCTCAACCCCACGCCTCCACCGCGTGCCGTCGCCTTCCCCGGCCACCACTGCCGCCGTCACCCTTCCCATGTTGCCCGAACGCCGTATGAGGCGGTGGGCGGGGGATGGTGCGGTGCCGCACCATCCGGCTACAGCACGGCGCGCCGCCCCTCGCAGCAGCTGCCACCCGTGGCCGGCTCCGTGGAGGAGCTAAGCCAGCGAAGACGAACCAATCCGGTAGGAAGCAGGGATGGAAGAGTACAACATCAGGAAAGGAAGGAAATGAAATCGAAGAACCCCGGAGAAAAGAATGAAGACAAAAACAACAAACCTGAGAGCCGCGGCAGCGAGCAAAGCCTAGCAACGAAGGGAGCACATAGAGTCGCCGACGGCTGGCCCCGCGGCGCCGCCTCGCCAGGCGGCGCCCTCGCTAGCTCCGTCGGTGCGGGTCGCCAAGCCGCGCGAGCGCGAGCTCATCTGCACGAGGCCGCCCAGACGCTTCTTCTCCATCACGCTTGTAGACGCCGACGGGTCACCGGACGCGCGCAGCTCCGATCCGGACGTCCACCACGGCCCTTTCAAGTCGCCGGCACCGACCGGAGCAAGGCGCTGACCTGAACTGGAAGAGGAAGGAGAGGAAGTGGCGGGGAGGCGAGGAGGTCGGGCGGATCGGATAAGGCCAAAAATACAGCGGAAGAGATAGAGGGGCGCGGTCTGCAAAAGGAAGGAGAAGAAGCTGCCGGGAGCAGCTCCTCTGCAGTCGACTGCCCTCTGCAGTGGTCACTGCATGTGGGGTCGCCGGCGCACGACCCCCACATGGCAGCCACCGCAGTCGACTGCAGAGGATCTCAATCCGGCGGGGAGGTCGCGCGGATAGGATAAGACCAACGTGAGGAGGTGGATTTCTTGGTCCGCGAACAGCCGGTCGCCGAAGAAACCGCCATTGACCAAAAGCACGGCAACGACCAGACTCAGCGTGGGAACCGAGAGAACCGACGTGGCTCGCCGAGCAGGAGGGCGGCGCGTGGAACGCAATAGCGACGAGCGACCGTCGGTGGGAAAACAGGCCAGGCCCAGCGCCTTAGGAAACGGGCCGACGCACAACAAGGCGCGAGGATTCGGAAGGCAGGGGCGACGACCGGCGTGTCGGCAAAACGCGCGGGCCCACAACACAACGTGTCGCCGACGGACTGGCTGCTAAAACCGTAAAACCCAGGCGTCGACCTGATTGGCACGGTTGTGTACGGAGTCACTCCCGAGCTGGGGTTTTCTTCCCGCATTAGACAAAGAATATAATATAATTTATATATATTATGTAATCTGAAAAACACAAAGTATATTTATTATAAATAAATTTTAAATATTAGTTTAACGGTTTCTCATTAGGTAATACACGTTTTTTTTAAAAAAATAATACATAATTTTTTATTTATTGATGTGTTAGAGCCTGCTTGGTTTCCAACCATATATTACTACATCGCCGTCAGGGCCGACCCTAGCAGGGGGGTGGCGGGGCGGCCGCCCAGGGCCCCTCTCCATAGCCTATGTATGCATAGAGGATAAGCAAATCAGGCCCATTCATTCAGGTTAGCAGATCTTAGTTCAGACTGTTCAGCAAATAAAAAAAACATCAGCAGCCAATCCTGCTAAACTAATCGAGACCCAATAAACAAGTGTTGGTGGTCGTTATTGACATATTTTTACCGCCAAACCTATTACATAAAAGAGGGCACACAAAGAAAAATACTAAGAAAATTATTTAAAACTAACTAGTTCTACAAGTTGTGTGTTTTAGTATGTTTTGCGGGAATTGTATCAAATTATTTAATGGAGTGCCTATTCCATCTCCAAAAAGAAAAATGAAAATAAAAGCGGATCATAAATGACTCAGACCTAAACATAATATCCATGGCCAAATGTGTGGCTGTAACTAGGAAACAACAGAACGACATGGTTCACATTGCTTTCATCAAATCCGGCAGTCAATAAAACATTACCAGTAATCCCGTAGCATTCAGCAAACTCTTCAACTCCCTCCGTATTTCCTTTATGGTCGTTTCAGACAGTGGATTTGCACTGCAGTTAGCTTAAATTCTATGTAAGCGACAGTTTTTTTAAAAAAAAACAGAATAACAAAGCTCCACTAAAACGATTCAGCTGACCCAAAGGGCCAGAATTGTAAGCGACAGAATTAATGTCTAGAGTGCAAATATTGTCACACCAAAACATTTGATTGCAAAAGTTTACTGTCGAAGGCTGAGGATAACAAGAAAATATTACACAGATCTTCTATGTTCATTACTAGCTAATGAGTGGAGTACATAACAAGGCTCTAATGTTTGTTTCAAAATTTTCATTCATTGAATTTTCCACTTCTGCTCCAGGGCACTGCATATCCGATTTAAACAGCAGGCAGCACTGAGAGGGTAATTGCAAACTGCATGAATAAGGCAAGTGGTCAATATAGTTCAAAGAAAAAACATATACTAAATTAATAAGTTTCAGTTTATTTAGAGTTTGTACTGCACCGAGAAGAAAAAGAAACATGATATTACATATTGAGACAATTTATAGAAATATATCTTTTTGCCCAAGCAACGCAAGTATCAAAGCATATAGATGAACATGCAGGAACAATTGCCAGCTAAAAGATCTAAAAGAGTTGCCGCCACATGGCAGCAAAAAAGGATCATCCAGCTCTAAAAGGAGGTGTTGCCACTAGCCAGCAAAAAATGACTCATGCTCAAAAGCAGATAGTATCAAAACAAACCACGGTAATAGCGATTAGATGTGTTTCCAAGAAAATGCGGAACCATAAAGTTTTTTGCACCTCTTTGCTAATATAGTACAGTACTACCTCCGTTCTTAAATATATGACGTTTAGGATAGCTAATCTAATGCAATTGCACTAGATTTGGTGTCCTAAATGTTATGTACTTGGGAGCAGGGTGTAACTTATAAAGCTGTAAGAAAGCCTATGACATAATTCAGCACATGTTCATGTGGCAAGTGTAGACCATAATTAACAGTTAAAGCACAGAATATACAAATTATGGATGCAAATGGAGGGTCAGCAAGATCAGGCAGTACTCAATGTTTGCATAATGTAAATGTTTCAAGTAGATGGCTGCTTACTTTGTATGTAATCATCTGAGTATTCCTTGTCGATCTTTCCGTGGGCCATGGCACCAACCTGGAACAATGAGCAGATAGCATGGGATTATCAGATATAATAAGTAACAGGGGATCAAAAGAAATTTAGATAAAATTTCTTTTACTCACCACAAACACAAGGGTTTCATCATCATTGGATTTGGCAACATAGTCAAACAAGTTGACTGACTTCTCAGCACTATATGAAAGACCTAAGTATACAAAATACATCAATTCACATATCTACCTGATATGGAAACATGTTATACTGAACAAAATAATTCTCACCAATCTTCCGTGCACCAACAGGTAGATATCGTGTAACAGGATTTTTAATAACATTGAGAAGCTTCTCACGCTTTCCAACTGCAGTAATGCTCAATTTCTGCAATAATTGTGCTGCAATATCAACAGTTTCTTGCATCAGCACAAGTACTAAAATACTGAAAACACAAATTTTACAAAGATATGAGAGTTCTAGTAACTTACACATCAAACCACAGAACCGTTTAAATGTTCGTGGCATGCGAACATGAGGTTTGATTTCAAATAATACTCCCTTTTCAGTTCTCACATAAACAGCTTGTAGCCTTCCAGCCTTAGTTAAAGGGCTATCAAATATAGCCAGCAGAGCCTACACAAGTTTTTGCATGCAAGCTCGAGTTATGTAAGACTTGCTAGAAAAGATGTCTGAAAAGAATGAGGAGAATGATTTGGCACAATAAACAGTTTTATTTTAGATCACTAAAATGTTTTTAACATCCCATAAAGAGCAGCTCCAGTGGTAGCATTATGCTCATGAAGCCAACACAACAAGATGCCCATAGGCAAACAATTGTGGCACGGCCTCCAAAAGAATGAAGGATTGATCCAGGATCTCTGATCGATTGGGAAATGTAAATATGAAAAGGAAGAAGGTCATACACACAAATTTAAATCGGATTTGCAGTTACTTGAAGCAAGGACTTGTGTATTGAATATAACAAAGAGAGTTTTTTATTAAAAATTCAGTAATTTTGGGAACATTAATGCAACGAGAAATTACATTACCTGATGAATGATATCAGGCCTATAATCAGCAGGATTGCGACCTTGCTTCCTCAAATAATTGGCGTGATCATCTGAGTTCAAGATTTGCATAGTCTGCGCAAAACGTTAAAATAATTGTCAAAACTTATATCCATGCACGACAACCATTTGTTAAAAAAAATAGTGCATCCGCTTTTCTGCTTCATTCTTTTTTCCCCTACAAAACTGAAGCTTTCAAATGAATAAAGGTTGGCAATCATGCTCACAGTTACAAATCAAACAAGTTTGAATACACTATTTATATGCTAGAAAAGAATAAAGATGCAAAGAATCTGAAAAAATAGGGCCAAACAAAGTCCAGATTAAGGTGGTAAGGGTCGCATTAGCAATGGCATTATAGTGGTAAGAAGCAATCCTTTTGCTAGGAAGAAAAGATGTGAATAAGCCATATCGGAGAAACAACAATGGCACAATGCCATAATATGCGAAAGCAAGCAAGGATGCCATATCTAAGAGCCCTCCTAACAGATGAAAAAAATCCATCTCTTCCATCTAAACTTTTGAACTACTACAGTAAGTTGCAAACACCTCAATGAGTGATTGGGTTCCCTTTCACCCAGCTAGAAAATATTCTACTGCTTCATAATCATTAAGTAGTGACCAACCTAATAATTAAAAAAAAAAATGCATATGATCCAATAGTGCTCCAATATGCTTTCATTTACTTCCGGATTATCAAAAATTGTCAAACCCTCGCTGCAAACTGCCATCCAACAGAACTATTTTCAGTTTCACGGAATTTTTTTTCAAGTTTCCTCTTTTCCACATATCGACCAAATTTCCCCACTCTAACTTCCAAGCGTAAATGAACATGACGAATTCGTTGCATAGAAAAATAGCAAGAAACAGAGCAATTTATCTCAGCATCCAAACGAGCCTCACCTTGCCGACTTTGCCGACCTCAAGGCAGGCCCTCTCGAGCACGAAGATGGCGCCGGGTTGCCGCTTTCCTTCCACCGTCCGTGGCACGACCGGTAGCCCCTCAACGGCCGCTTGCTCCTCCTCCTCCTCACCTGCCGCCGCCGCCGTCATGTTCTCATTCCCCTTCTCCTCGCCGGCCTCCTCCAGCAGCGGCTGCAGCTCCTCCGCCTCGTCGGCCGCTGGGGCCGCGTCGGAGGCCGACGCGGCCTCGTCGAGCTTGCGCTTCTTCTTCCGGCCCTTCACTGCGTACGGCCGCCCCATCGCTGTCGGCTGGCTTGCTCGGCTGCGGGCGTTCGTGCGGCGGGAACTTAGCCCTGGGACTTCGGTTTATTATGCCAACAACCGCGCGGCGCGCGAGGGGAGGAGGGGAACTGGGGAAGGGCGGCGGCGCGCGCGGAGAGGCGGGGAGGGGAGGCCCCACCGCGGGCGCGCGAGGGGAGGAGGAACGAGCGGCGCAAGGGGAGGAGGAAGAGAGGCGGTGGCCTGTGGGTTAGCGTTAGGGCTTGGTAAGGTCAGCTGATTTTGGGCTTTGCTTGAGTGGGCTGTATAAGTGAAATTGAGCCCAAACTTTCGGTTTATTGGGTCAGTTCATCCAGGATGATACTGAATTTTATGCTCAAAACCTTTTTTTTTCCTGGTTAACGAAATTCTCAAAAACGCTCAACTTCTGCAATAATTGTGCTGCAATATCAACAGTTTTTCCGCATCAGCAGAAGTACTAAAATACTAAAAACACAAATTTTACAAAGATATAAGAGTTCTACATGCCGGGATAATTGTTCCAAACACCTAAAACAATTGTTTCAAACACTTGGACATCAATGGAGGTCCGGGGGTCATGCAGCGGCGCGGCGGTTAGGCAGGGCGCGGGGCAGCTGGGCGTGGCGTGGCGTGTGGTGGCGTGTCGGTGGACGGAGAAGAAAGGAAGAAGAAAGGTCAGCGTCGCACAGTTATATTTGTGCACTCACTAATCTCAAAATGAATGCTTCACTGGGAGCTAGCGCCCGAGGGTTGTATAAATAATCCGAAGAAGTGTCATGCCGTCAGGAAGGGGACCAAGTGATAAAAGCATTTTCCCCTAAAAAAAAGTGATAAAGCCTTTTTCCTAAAAAAACAAAACATGAAGTGATAGAACCTTTTATAGAAAACAACAGTATTCTCCTTTATTTATTTCATTAACTAGCAGGAACCCCCGCGCAAATGCGCGGGCCCTTAAATGATCACATAACACCAGTAACAGAAAATACTAAAATATCATTACAAAGTTTGGATATTCTCAATATCTGACCATCAGATCAAAACACTTGAACCAATCAATGTACCACCTTTGTTCTCAATCAGGTGAAATGTATCAATTGTAACTCACTCGCAAAAAAAAAGGAAAAAAGTATCAATTGTAACTGCAAGTTACAACAGATATGACCCTAGTGGCTAAGACTCCAGCATTTATGCAATGACATCACTACATTGATGATTGAGACCATGTCCGACTTCAATAAAGGGATGAGCATGAACTGACCAGGGAATCGTGAAGATACTTATCTGGATCTGCAATAAGAAGATACAATATTTGAACCACCGTACCATATTAATTTCTTTCACCATAACAGTCCAATATTTTTTTATCATATCACATTCATTGTATTTTGAAACAATTCATTTGACCTGTAAAAGCATAGTAAAAACATAGATACTACTCGCTGTATGATTCAGATATTTATATTTTGCAGCCTTTCACACACAAAGGTACTGCATTAGTGCACTGTTAAATTTCATATCTGTGAGGAAGTAAAAGGTCATAGCAATGCATGCGCCATAGTGAAAAGGCCTATATTGGACATAGGAAAATTATACTTTAATTGCAGTGGTTTTGGCCTGAAACTTAAATCATGACACTTGAGTGCGATGGTGATATTCTTGTATGTTCGAAATAAAGTGAGCAATTGGAAAGAGTGGTGCCACAAAGATTTTATTGATTTTACTGGAAAAGAATGTACAATCAAGGAGCGTAGCACTCGGGTAGAAGTCTATCTTTACTTTTTGCAAAAAAAAATATTATAGTGCTTTAGCTTTGTACATATAAGCAGATGCATAAGGTGAATTTGAATTGATCATGAAGTACCATGTGATATCACAGTTCATTAAACGAAGCATTGAAAACAATTGAGATGAAAAGAGAAGCAAACCTTATGGAAGCTAGGACAGTGACTCGCTGAGTGGCAGACCATGGCAAATAGATGACAACAGTGCCAACCCCGATATTCTTTGAGATTGATCGCCATGGTGGACTACAGCCTGCCATCAAAAGGTTTAAATCATACTGAGAGAAGGAAATTACCATGCCCAATTGCCAATAACCATTCCACCTTTATTTTAGTGTGTTCATATATATGGGCCGATGTGTTTCTCTTCAAAGAGATTTTGGTTTTAGAAATACTAATTAATCATATTTTCTTCGAGGTAATCAAGCCCTGCAGCCACGAAATTTCAATCCAATGCATAATTGCCTGCTTCCAGGATAGCAGAATAGCAAAAGACTAATGGCAAAGCAAACAATAAAATGATCTTTTTTGAAAAACACAATAGAAATGATCTTGTATGAGTAAAAATAATAAATGGAAATAATAAAGTGGCATACCATAGGATTAAATGGAGCAACAGTAAATAAAAACAAAACCATCTTATCCTACTTCACGATGATAAGGATCACTTATCTGCAAGTAAAAATGTATATATAGAATCAGTTAGTCAAAATCTGTGATTCAAACACAATACTATTAACCAAATAAACACCTGCTCTAATTGTGCAAGTACTAACTGTAACAAACATATATGGCTACAAAATGGTATAAGCAAATGGTATTAACTGAGCAGGCAATAATTTAATAAATCTGATAATACAACGTAACATACCATGTACACAACGATGCTTACTAACAATCAATATTGGCACAATTAATAGACAGCTATAGTTCAAAAGGGCCGAACTATGTTTCACAGCCTGGATGGCACAATAAAGCCAAGTTGAAAGCTGGATGCGTCTTTTATCTCATATGGTTTCGGATTCTGAACTTGATTTTTTTTTTCTAATTGGATACATATCTGTAGCCTAACACCATAGCATGCATGAATGAAACTATTCAAAGATTATAATAGGCAAACTATCAGAATGAAAAAAAAAACCTCACCATCTCATAACTGAAGAAGGCGGAGAGATTTTGTGATATAACAAAGAGCTACAGGTCGGATGGACTTCTTTTTCAGAGCTGTGTGGTCAAAACATTTGAACCTGCATAATACTACAATCTCACTAATAATGCAAAAAGCTGAGGAGCCAACACAACGGTTAAATCAACCAGAAGGTAATGGATTTACCAGCACATTGATCTTGAAAAGGGAGTGTACCCAACGCATTGGTTTGAGGCGCCCTTCAAAATCGGAAGGATTCAGATTGACGATGGCCGTAGATAACATTTTGGCTGCTGGGAACAAATCCGTAGCAAACCTCACTAAATCGAGCAAATCCTACATGTGTTTAATAGAAGAGGAGAAATCAAGGAATAGGAAACAGCTTTGTAAGCTAAGGAGAAATCAAAGGAGAGGAAACAAATTGGTAAGTAAGCTCTTACCGTTTGCCGTCGCATGTTAGAGCCGCAGCGCGAAGGGGAAGGAGGCCAGGGACCCGCCGGATTCAACTGGAAGAGGCGGCGGCGGCGGCAGCGGTGGAGGTACGGTGAGGAACCCGGCCGGGGAGGAGGGGTGGAGCCGGTGCTGCTCAGCGCCGCCGTCGCGCTGTCCGCGTTGGTCTGGCTGGTGCAGTTCTGGCTCGGCGGCGGACGCGCAGGTCGGAGCTCAGGTGGGGCTCGAGAAGCATTAGGGATCGGTGGGAGGAAGCAGGCGGGGGAAGGGGATGCTCGAGAAGGATCGCGAACCTGGATGTGAAGGAACCGGACGGCTGGGGAAGAGGCGCGGACGGACGGATGGATGGGGTTGTGGGGGAGATCGGGCGGTCCTCTGATTTTTGAACAGTAGAGAACAATGAGTTTCAACAGTAGAACTGTGGGTCCCGCCGGGAAAAACTATAAACATATTAATTAGATTCATCCAATACAGTAGTCGTACAAGACCCAACATTGTTAGAGTGGGTTACTCCATGAATATTTGGGGGGCTTGGATCATAATCTCCATAGATAGATATCCAACCAGTGGACTCATGTTTGAGTTAGTGGATTAATTTCCTTCGGCATTTTGTAGGACCTTGGCCTTAATCATATTAATAATTAGTGTACTCGGTACTATATGCGTGTGTGCGTGTCAGAGATCCATCATGTTAAGCGCGAGCGGTCCGTCCCCTTTGTCCACGGTGAACGTCTTGAGCGTCTTCGTCCCCGCCGCCGTGGTGAACTGCACGACGTACGTGCCGTGGAATCCCCTGAACTTGAACTGTCCATTGCCGTCGACGCTCCCACGCGCCTCAGACGTCCACTCCTTCCGGAGATCAATGAACCTGCACAAGAACGCATATTATTGAGCTTAATTCACCTCAGGCAAGCAAGCGCGCGTATCGTGCGTACGTGATTTGCAAGAGCAACGGCGACAGAACAGAAACCTTTGCCCGGCTTCGTTGACGGTGCCGTCGGCGTCGACGAGGTGGGCGTCCTTGCGCCACATGTGGCCCTCCATGAACCCCCAGAGCACGACGCCCTCCACGGCCGGGTGCGCGTACGCCTCGTGCAGCACCACCTCGAGGTCGTCGGCGCGCAGCGCCGCGTCGGGCTCGCACACGTCGAGCTCCGTGAACCAAACGGGGAGCTCCGTGCCGGCGGCGAGTTTGTCCAGCGCGTCGCAGATGACCTCCCCGGCGGGGCTCGTTACGTGGCCCTGCAGCCCGACGCCGCCGACCTCCACGCCGCCGCGCCGGAGCTCCGCGACGAGCTCCACGTACTTCTCCGGCGTGGCGTTCGCGTCGTTCCCGCACTCGACGTTGTAGTCGTTGACGAAGAGCGCGGCGCCGGGGTCGAGCCGGGCGGCCTCGCGGAACATGAGGCGGGCCGGGGCGTCCTCGCCGAGGCGGTCGCGGTAGAAACGGCCGTGCAGCATCTCGTTGTTCACGTCGTAGTGCGCGAACCGGCCGGCGTAGCGGCCCAGCAGGCCGCGGAGGCGGGCCTCCACGGCGGCGGCGAGGTCGCCGTTGCCAACCGCCAGGTCCTTGACCCACTGCTGCACGTCGCCGTCGACGGCCCAGAAGATGCAGTGGCCGCGGGCCGGCTTGTTCCCCGCGCGGGCGCAGAAGTCGAGGAGGCGGTCGGCGTCGCCGTAGTTGAGCTCCCCGCGCCGCGGCTCCGTGTGGTACCACTTGAGCTCGTTCTCGAACACGGCCCAGTCCAGGTGGTTGGTGAAGAAGTCCACGAACGCTGGGATCTCGATCACCTCGCAGTTGATGCAGCTGCCGATCGGGAAGCTGTTGTCCAGCTGCACCACGCGGACCGAAGCTCCTTCAGCGGCCGCCGCGCCGTCGCCGGCGAAGCTCAGGACCACGTCACGCTTGCGCACCTGCAAACATCGAGACAGTTGTTAAAGTTGAGAAGTTTTGTACAAACAAAATTATTACTGCTGTTGCATAAACTTTTTTTTTTTGCGAGGATGTTGCATAAACTAATTGACCGTACGGTAACGACGATTTCCTTGACTGATATATAGATAGTGATTTAGGAATAACAAACAAAAGGGCTGTCTCCATCAGTAAATTAGCTGAGATTAGCTTCCACTGTAAATACAATGTGTTCAAGTGATTATTAGCTGCTAGAAAAATCACTGGTCGTACCAACGTGCCCTACCCAGGACGTGCCAGGCCACTGGGCAGTGCCCAGTAATACATACCTTCACCAACCATGTCACTGTCTGGACGGTGAACCTCTACACGCTTCAGGAAAACAATGCGTCCGGGGCGCCAAACCTTCAAGCGGCGGTGGTCATCGCTCGGTGCATGCCACGAAAGTCTTGGTCGTGCCAGATCAAGGAACGATAATGATGTCGTTCTGGTTCTGCTCGTTATTACTTATTACGTGGCAACAAAGACAAATGGCTCTAGCTGATCAACTAGCCCCCATTTTTTTTTTTTGTTTACCCGTCGTCGTTCTATGATGCGTACATGTACTATGCTCAACGTTTTAAAATTTTGGAGTCGCCAGAAGCATGATTGTACGTACCATTTTTGAATTTACAATATTTGCTGACTCACTCATGAAAAGAACTGTGAAGTGCTTCTTCACTAAACTTCGTTCATTGGTGTAGTACAATCAACGTTAACTGTGATGAGCATGCTATATATGAAGAATGGTATAGTCAACGGTAACTGGACTATCTTTCAGTAGCGTTATTGTATTTTAATTATTACAGTACTGTTTTTACAATGTGTTGAGGTATATGTTTTGCACCTATAAGAAATAATTTGATTTTTCAGATACATATGTCGTAATGAAGCCCCCAAAATCCATCACGTTGTAACCGTATCAATGTCCCAACCAGATAGAAGATAGAAGAGAAAAGGATCTTAACTCTGTAACTTTAATTAACCTGATCACATATATATAGCCAAGCGGTCGTTTTTCATTCCTCACCTTGTCTGTCTTGTCCTTGAGCATCTTGAACCGCGCTTTCCGGTCCACGGCAAAGATCCTGAGGTCCATCACCTTCACGTCCACGCCGGCCGGCGCCCCGTGCACGTGAACCACCGCCCTGCTGCCCGGCGCCCCATCCCGGAGCCGGAAGGCGCCCTTGACCTCCGCCCACTTCCCCGGCACGGCGCAGACGGCGCCGCCGTCGACCACTTGCCGCCCGTCGTCCACGCGGACGGTGACGCGCACCGCCGCCTCGCCATCCTCCTCCGCCGCCGTTCCGGCGACGCTGATCCAGCCGGCGACGCGGTACGTGACGCGGGGCCTGAGCTTTCCCGGCGCGATCGCCTGGCGCAGGCCGGCGTCCTCGCCGGCGCGCCCCGCCGCGACGACGTACCGCCCGCTCGGCTCGTGGCCATGCGCGGTCGCGGCCGTCGCCGCTGGGAGGTGGTTCGGGTGCTCGTCATGCAGGGACAGCGCCGTGCCGGGGCCGGACGGAGCCCAGCCGACGGCGTTCGCGTCGAAGACGACATCCTGATATGATCGACAGACATGCAGGGGCAATGAGGGGGTGGCACAAACTATGTGATGAGAGACGTGCTACTATGTAGTACGTGACAAAGTATAGTTCGACGGAGAGAACTCAACCGTGGAGGTGTGTTCTTTTTTCTTATTCTTGAACGACAAAAAAACTGACTTATAGTTAGCTAAGTTGCCACGTACCTGAATACCGGCCATGGACGTGTAGCTACGCGATGAGGCAGTTGGAAAATGGTCGTGAGCTAACTAGCGCCGGCCGGCTGGAGTTTCGGCTTGAGACGGAACGGGAACCTCTTTGATTGGTTTGTTGTAGCGAGTGAGAGAGTGAGGAGATCGAACAAGGCAAGTGCCGTATTTAAAGGCAATTTCCACCGTCAAATCGTGGCGCCAAATATATATTTACAACAAAGCGCACCAAAGGCCATCAAAGTATATATCGAGTTAAAATTGAAAGCACCAACTCCAGGCATCCGCTCCAGACTTCTCTACCGCTCACGTCCTTTTGATGAGTCCCTGTGAAGCTTACGCAAACAAGTGCCAACGTTCTCGTTGGCCAAAGATAACCGTGCTTAATTGTCACTTGTCGAATAAAAAGGAAGATTTGATCCTGGTACGTACTACCTTGGTGTACTTTTCTCTGATT
Organism: Eragrostis nindensis; assembly: GCA_012490785.1. Taxonomy (NCBI): domain Eukaryota; kingdom Viridiplantae; phylum Streptophyta; class Magnoliopsida; order Poales; family Poaceae; genus Eragrostis; species Eragrostis nindensis. Next base: position 1,368,655 of record JAAXCT010000077.1, on the reverse strand, counting down.
GGATGATTTTTTTTTTTTTTTTGCGAACTTGACTGGATGATTAATTAGTAGCACATGATACCGGTGCAATTAAATATGTTCTCGACCGGAAAAAAAAATCAGCTCGACATATGTAATGTATGCATGCTAAATAAAACCTCCTGGAGCGAAAGGGCTTGTAGCCTATTGGTTACAAGAGCCTCAGTAGCACCTGAGGTCCTGGGTTCGACTTCTCGTGGGAGATTTTCTAGGATTTAACGGCGTTGTGCGTTCAGCAGGAGGCGTATGTGCGTTCATAGGAGTGAGTGTGCATGCGTTGTGAGTGTATGAGTTGTATTGTGTAATCGCAAAAAAAAAAACCCCCCTCCTGGAGGGATTTAAATTGCTTCTCGAGCGTATGATTTCCAGTAATTAACCAGAGTTCCTTCTGGACATATGTGGCAGACACTGAGACAAAAAAAAAACTTAATGGCAAATTGGACGCAGTAATATTATCTTGCAAGACAAAAAATTTCGATGACGATCATCATACAGTAAGTAACAAGATCGAGTTGCGGCGACAGCCTAAAGACGCAACCGTGACGCCAAGCTTGTCCATGGCGCAGGCCGAGCGCGCGTGCCTACTTGCAGCCGCCGGCGCCGCCGCGCACTACACCGACATGGCGATATGCATGTGCATGATGCAGTAGTAGATGCGTCTCAAGATTCTGGCTTCAAGGAACAAACATCGGCTCGTATTAAAGGCAAGCTCGGGTGATTAAAATACTAATCTCCATGGCCTAATCTGGCAGTAGTCTTGTTCGCCATGCATGGCTGGGTCAATCAGGCAACCGTCAACGTTTTGAAAAGACTATTGCCTAGGCTAAGCGGGCATAAATTTAATTGGTCAAAAATCGTTTAAAGGCTGAAATTCGAATTAATTCGCTTTTTCTGATAAAAAAATCCAATGAAGGGTGCTGTACCGATACGTCCATTTTTATCCGAAAATGATGAAATCTAAAACATTCTGTTCATCTATTTTCCGTGACTCTGTGAATAGAGCAAGTTTTATTTTTAATTTTGTAGCGAGACACATAAATCCTATTAATGTTGTTGTAATTTATCGTACTTTTTTATTAATTAACTTTTTGCGATGCTGTTGCTTTTCAAAAGCACGTACGCTAAACCAAAGGAGAGGAAGGAAGCACGATACGTTCCGCAGCTCACTTCGCGTACGTGTGTGTCCAGTAGTAGCATGAGGCGAGCCAACCAAACTGATATACTGTTGCAGGAAGATTTCCCAGCTCTTGGATGTTGGAATTGATGAGCTGGATCGGCCGGCCGGTTGCTTTTCCGGCACGGCCGCCGGCCATGTTGCAACATGGTACAGCAGGGAGAGCCAACCAAATGAACAGCCGTGGTTGAGTGGTACTAAAAGACAGGGTTCAATGCGTGGATGCATGCGCAGTTCCAGCAGATTAAGCTGACCCAGGCGTAATCCAAACACGCATACTGGCTCATGAATCGATCGATCCGATGTTGCTTTCTGAACAGGGGGCACACGGCGGCATAGCAAGCACTGCGGGCAGCGGGCTCGTGTACCATTTTCCGTTCGCAAAACAGTGTGACGAGGCTTCAAATGTCACATCACAGTCATGTTACAAAAGGTGCTTCATTCTTCTCTCTCTCTCGCAACGTGACCACCGGTGCTTGGTCTAGATTTGAGCCCTGTCTCAAAGAACCAATATTTCCATTTCTCTCACCTTGGATTGGTCAAGTGCATGTATTTTGGCAAAACAATCATTATTTATTGGAATGGAGCAGGCACCGGTGCCGGGTTTTTTTTTTTTTTTTTTTTTTGTGGTTAAAGCATCGGTATATACAATGATGGCAAGCTTCGGTGCCTGAACCGATTCCTTCAAGCACCAGTCCCAGCACACACCGCGGGAGATGTCGGCCGGCACGCGCGTGCCGATGACGCGCGCATTTCGTGCCTATGATGCCTTCAAGGAACGAATTGCGGTTCAAAGCTTAGCGTTGGTAGTTACTTCACCACCTCCTCCGTGTGGATCGGAGCCTTGCACGGCTGCTGATCGGGCGGGCGGGGAGTGTGCGCTCACTCGCCATGCATATGCAATGCAAGAAGCACCGGCCGTTACGCCGTCGCGTGTATGTGCCGACTCCGATCTGAAATCTGGTAGCCTAGCCTGGAGAGCCAACCAAGCAGGTAACCGGCAAACTCGATTCGATCGAGTTCGTCCATCGGCATGTACGTGCCTCGCCGCCGCAAAACTGAGCCAACGACACGCAATCCAAACTGAGAAATGCTCTGAAAGAAATGTGGTCGCGGGAGAGCCTACCATAAGAGCAAGCCCAACAAGCGGCGCATCGACCGATCCTCGGTTAAAATACTATTGTGAGGGAGAGAGAAATGCCTTCTGACACGGCCTTTGTCGACGCTGCGAGCGACGATCGCGTCCTGCTCTCATGGGTCCCGTTCTCTCTCACCCAACCTCTCTCACCTGCACGTGGTGGGACCCCTGAGTGGTGTTTAATGGGCGCGGCGTTGGGCGTTCTCGGCGCGCGCGCGGGCGCTTGATCGGCTGTGCTTGTCTCTTGTTGGGCTTGCTCTAAGAGCAAGGCCAATGCGAGTCGTCGCATAGCCAGGTGATGCGACAAGCCCTGCAATGCATTGGCTCTATATGCTTGGCTGGGCACAGGAGTATGGAAGGAAGAAAAGCGTATCAGCTCTCACGAGATTGAGTAAAGAATGAAAAGGCCCCACAAAACTGACCGCAGAGCAGCTTTTCTTGTGATGCGCCGGGCGCTCGCTGCTGCGACAAGCTTCCCGTTTCTCTCTCCAAAACCTGACATGAATCGGCTATTCGACTGATGATGCGCCCGCGTTGGGCTTGCTCTAAAACTGCCTTCCTTGTGTGTGACTGTGTGGCAATAAGAAAATCGATCAGTTTGCATGCACCTCGATTCTACTCCGTACAGATCAAGCTTGATGTCCCTTTCTGTACACGGCGACAATTTCGACGGTTCGAAACCAGGATAACTACTTCATCTCTATCACCTGCAGGGATAGTAGCTTCTGTAGCTGGGGTGTGCCAACTTGCAAGTTGCAACGGAAGCCCCCGATTGGTGCGTGTTGGTCATGTTGATCGATGACGTTGTTCGTGTTGGTGGCGTAGCTAGGGTGTGTTGCTTTACATGGCTTCAAGACACTTGAAAAATGAACAGATAAATGTTATTGCGGCATAGAGTCGGTGGTGGCGTGCCATGGGCTGTTCCCGAATTTTTCAAGCTTAGCTCATGGATCCATCGACTTTGCTTGTGCTGGCTTGCTTTGAATGAGCCTGTAATTCATGGGAATAGCGCGTGGCTTCAAGGCACGAATGGCGGCTAAAAGCTAAGTTTGGTAAGTTAACATGTAAAATGTAACAGAGCAAAGCGCTTTGGTAGGTCAATCAGTCGCTCTCTGGCCTCCGATGCAAAACTGGCGAACAAGCAACCACATGCTGATGTGTATGGCTCAAGGGAAAATTGCAACTATATATCCCTACCGATTAAATGTTTGTCCATCTTTCGTTTTGATGGATCTATATCGCATAAGTACACGTTGGTTCGATACAATGATACTGACCTTATGATGGGGGTAATTTTTGTTCATGGTCTATGAAAAGTGTGCTATCAAGGCTCGCCTCCACGTCGGAAGGTTTGAGATTCTGTTAAACAAGAGGCAACGTGGGCTCTTTTATTGAGCAAACAGCTTATTTGTCCCCGTTTTAGAAGTGTGTCCCTTACTGTTTCGATGCAGCATCTTTATCTTTTAGTACACATCCCGGGCAAGTCCCTGTCCAATGCCTAGAATCTAAACTAGTATTCCTGATTTGTCCTTTTCCATCTAGTTCGGTTAACTTGATATACCCTCAATGAGCTATTCCTTATTTTTCCCTAATCAGACCATATAAACAGGACATGCAAATGCTACGAGTCAGGTTGCTGCCAACCATTCATTAGCCAAGAATGCCAAATTGCCAACCATTTCTGCAGTCGTTGTGTTGTGCCGCTGCACTTCCTCTAATGGCCAATGCCACCTGGCCGACTCAATGAAGTGCGACAGATCAGAGCACACCAGAGAACCACAGCACCAGAATCGGAGAAACTATGGAAACAAAAAAGGCCTATGTATTAATTTGGTAGTTAAGCAGAACTTCTCCAGTCAAACCTGGTCCGTCCAAAACTCCACAATAGAGGAAACAAGGCGCCAACCTAACAAAAGTACACCCCACATCCTACACAATCCTGTGGAACAAAGGCATCGGTCACTTTAGGTAATCCCCTGGAATTGCCTCGATCTAACTAGTATTCCGCTCATTTGCTGTCGGTAAAATCAGCATCAATGACATCACCATCGTCTGCAGGCTTCTCAGATGCGCCAGCAGGTCCAGCACCGGCATCAGCCCCTGGTGTAGGACCTGCTCCGGGGGCACCCTGCTGGCTGTACAGTGACTGCCCAAGCTGCATGACTTCCTGGTTCAAAGCAGCCAGTGCGTCCTTGATTGTCTGTGTGGATCCTTCAGCGACCGCATCCTTGAGCTCCTTCAGCTTTGTCTCAACCTTCCCCTTCACATCGCCTGGGACCTTGTCACCGAGCTCCTTCAATTGCTTCTCGGTCTGGTAGATGACTGACTCAGCTTGGTTCTTGGTGTCGATGGCGTCTCTCTTCTCTTTGTCCTCCTTTGCAAACCTCTCAGCTTCAGAAACCATCCTCTCCACCTGAAACATATTATACGGATACAAGCCCAATTAGATAAGAAATCTTGAACACCGTAAAATTTAGGAAACCTAGACAGTTGCTTAAAGACTTGGCAGGCTAATTCTTACTGAAGACATACCTCATCCTTCGGCAGCGTGCTGGCGCCAGTAATTGTAATGTCCTGTTTCTTCCCGTGCCCTTGTCTACCGCAGTTACAGAGAGGATACCGTTGGCATCGATATCAAACTTGACTTCGATTTGTGGAACACCACGTGGCGCAGGTGGGATTCCATCAAGCCGGAAGCTACCAAGAGACTTGTTGTCCCTGACAAACTCTCTTTCTCCTTGGAGGACATTGATCTCCACACTGGTCTGCCCATCGGCGGCAGTTGAGAAGACCTCAGATTTGGAGGTAGGCAGCGTTGTGTTCCTTGGGATAATCTTTGTCATAACACCGCCCAATGTCTCCAAACCAATGGACAGAGGGGTGACATCAAGGAGGACAATGTCACTGACATCACCAGACAATACTCCAGCCTGTAGTAAAAAATTTGCAAATCAATATAGTTCCAAAATTGAAAGTAGTCCTAGAACATAAGTAAAATGTTGACAACCTCCAAGCATTGCCATGCGCTAAAGCTACATGTAAATATAGAATTAGTACTGTAGCATTTTAACAGGTTTAATATAGCAATCTCAATTTATTTGACCAACCAAGGATTCCTCATAAACTAACCTGCACAGCTGCTCCAAGTGCAACGACCTCATCTGGGTTGACAGTCACATTGGGGTCCTTTCCTGTCATTTTCTTGACAAGTTCTTGGACGGCCGGTATCCTTGTTGAACCACCGACGAGAATTACCTCATCAATGTCTTTGAATGACAGCTTTGCATCTCGAAGGGAATTGTCCACAGGGGTCTTCAGCCTGAATGGCAGTTGACAAAGTTTCATTAGCAGCATGTTTCTTTCTTTAGTCTGATAGGTTATACATAGCAAAAGTGAAGATGAGAAGCCATCGGAAGCACACTCAAGGACTGTATGACCCAAGTAAAAACGGTAGAATCATCCAAATGTAATCTTTCATCCAATATCAGCATGAGCCCAGTCATGTACCTGTCAAGAAGATCTGAGCAAAGCTCCTCGAATTTGGCCCTAGTAAGAGTTGTCTCAATATGTTTGGGGCCATCTGCAGTAGCTGTAATAAAAGGCAAGCTGAAAGAAGCACAGATAACAAATCAGAACAAATTTTTTTGCGAGCAAAAGACACAATATTTATAGCTGGTTCAGCTGAGGAGGCTGACCTAATATTTGTTTGTGTCAAGGAAGATAGCTCCATCTTTGCTTTCTCAGCAGCTTCCGTCAGTCGCTGCAGAGCTTGCTTATCTTTCAGCAAGTCAATACCCTCGCTGTTCTTGAAGTCGGCAGCCAGCCAATCGACAATTCTCTGGCAACGAATGTAGCATTGTAGGAACACATCACTTGAAAAGAGATTGATCTTAACATACAATGCTACATTGACTCCAATAGTTCACAGGGAAGCAAATGAAGTATGACGAGCAGTCGTCTTAGCTACGCCATGGTTCATCATTTTACCCTAATCAGATTGAACATATTTCAGCCAAATATGAATTCTACAATAGTGATAATGGGTTTAAATAACCTCCTCATGTAAGAAGGGAAGATCACAAGGATAAAGGGTGCCTAACTTGCTTATTGGCTCACGACTTTCCTAAATGTTAACAAGAAGTGACATGCGAGTAACAAAATTTTCAGTACTGCTAATTGATGTTACTGCTGACAACGAATCTAGCATAATACTCCCTACATTTCAAAGTATATACGCTGTTCCTTTGTACCAAGTTCATTGAGCATTCTATGAACCTGAACAAGCATATGTCCAGATTGATAGAACATTCTATGAATCTGGACACCCAGAAACATAGCCAGAACTGCATATATTTTGAAACAGAGGGAATACAACACATAAGAAAAAAGAACACAGTGAACTGCTGACCATCTACAATATCAACTGTAGTTCCTCCACACAAATACTGAAGTAGACTACTGTTCTGCATGTCAACATGGCCACCAATAAACATATATAGTATTACATCATCTAAGTATACGGTTGCGAAACATATTCACGATAACGCGTTATTTTCAGAGTGATTACAATATATTTATTGTGTTGGGATGATTCCACATCCTTTTGCTGTCAAATTTATAAAAGGTTCACATCCTGCAACCTGATAACTAGTATATGGAATTATTTTTATGCTAATCATTCATAGAGAAGATCTCTAATTCAACTTGATAACAGGTAGGAGGTCCAAGACGACTAAAATAAATAATGGGTAGAGGCACTTTTAAGCACGCGAGACAGCAAAAAGAAAAATAAATAAATAAATAAACAAAAACTTGTGGACTTGTGCTGACGACTGGAAAAATAGAAAAACAAAACAGAGGCATGTATTGTCAGAACATAAAAAGGATGAATGACTAACCTTGTCGAAGTCATCACCACCGAGGTGAGTGTCACCCGATGTGGACAGCACCTCGAAAACTCCATCACCAACTTCGAGAACTGAAGTCACCACCAGAAATATAAAGTCAATATAAGATACAAGGGAATGGAAACTAATAATCTGATCAGAAATATCGGCCAATAAGCTAGAAAGAGAAAAGGTATACACATCTAGTACAGTACAGATCAAATTTAAGGACTGTTAACCCTCAGGATTTTCTCTGTTTTTCCTGATCAGGACTGAACTGTGTACACATCATGTAAACATGGGGGCATGTTTGCCTAAACAACTAGCTCTGAATATCCGCTACCATCTACAAAACATGCTCACAATTTCCAAGAAAAAGAAAATCCTCCCTCCCTCCCTCTGTTACTGTATAAGTTCATTTGAACCATGAAAACATCTCTCTTCTCTTGTGTTTACAGTTCGAAGTGATTCCATAACACATGACACTACATTCCCTACACTTTCTTACATTCCGAACTTAAACAGAGCATGCACTAATGGCATGGTCCATGACTCACTGCAAGCGCGTATGCATGATTTCTTAAAAGAAATTAGAGTTCCTACATCTTACAAAGCAAATGCAGGGTACAGGTTCATAATACGCAAGGTCTTATACAATACCAACACATTGCTGAATAAAATGCAGGCTATACAATTTAGCATTCCTGGCAAAGATGTTGTTGATACCAACCACAACTCTAAGCATGTTACAACTACCAGAACCACTGAATAAAATAACAGCTAAGCATGTTACAACTACCAGAACTACCGAATAAAATAAAAGCCCAAACATTTCAACTAAGTTAAAAGAGATAATGGAGGATCATGAATTATCAACCTAAGATTTGATATTTTACAATTGATATAATCATGAACGTGGTACTAGTTTTTTTTTTGGGGGGGGGGGGGGGGGGGCTGCGGGGGCGATGACAGGTGCGCATGAATAATTGGGCCTCAAGTTAAAAGAGATAATGGAGGATCATGTGTTCACAAAACTTCCAAACAGGACAGATACCTGAAACATCGAAGGTGCCACCACCAAGGTCAAAAACCAGAATAGTTTCATTGTTCTTTTTCTCAAAACCGTATGCTAGCGATGCAGCAGTAGGCTCATTTATAATACGCAGAACCTCCAACCCAGCAATACGGCCAGCATCTTTTGTTGCAGTCCTTTGGGAGTCATTAAAGTATGCAGGGACGGTGATCACAGCCTTTGTGACCTTGTCGTTCAGGAACTTTGATGCATCATCCACCAGCTTTCTCAACACCTGGAAAGCATAAAACGTTTAACAGTGTGGATTCAGCTACGGTATGTAGAATACAAATTGCTTCAGAAAAAGAGGTCTGTTTTGCAGGTTGCACATCTCACATTAACAGACTCTCGCTAACAATAACAGAAAAAAATATTGATGACAAACTGAACATGCAAATGTTATGCCAAGTGAAACTTATATACGCTAAAATTGGCAACCACTTTGTGAAATCCAACCGACTTAAATGAAGATACAACCATCAGTAATGAGCTTTCACTTTAGGTGCATCCAGCGAAGCTAAGGCAAACTAACTAGGTTCATCAAGCATTCACCACACTAATGCATAGGCAACAGAAATTTAGCATGTTGGAATCCAACTAACAGTCATGTTTAACAGATGGCCAGGTAAATTAGCATAAACAACATTTTTTCAGATGTAACAGTGGGACGAGAATTGTAAATTCAAGATAGCACATCTAAATTGTAAGCCAATTTATCAGTAGAAACTCAAGTTTAGCATAATAAAATGAATGCTCCCACTTCGTTCAGGTACTTACATCAAAGGTAAGGCATGCTTAGTGGGTTCTCATCAAGCATTCACTACAGTTATGCATAGGCAATGGAAATTTTAGCATGTTGGAATCCAACTTTCGGGCATGTTTAATAGACAGCCATGTAAACTGACAAACAACTTATTTTTCAGATGTAATTGCGGGACAGGAATTGTAAAACTAAGATAGCACGGCTAAATTCTAAGGCAATTTATCAGTACAAGCTCAAGTTTAGCATAACATAATGAATGCTCCAACTTTGTTGAGCGAATTTTACAATGTTAGAACCAAATTGCATCAGAAATCAGTGTTGATATACCTGCGCAGAAATTTCCTCCGCTGCGAACTGCTTGCCAATCGCGGGGCAGTCAAGCTTGACGTTTCCATTGTCGTCCCTGATGACGCGGTAGGAGACCTGCTTGGACTCCTCGTCGACCTCGTTCATCTTGCGGCCGATGAAGCGCTTGACGGAGAAGAAGGTGTTCTCCGGGTTGACGACGGCCTGGCGCTTGGCGATCTGGCCGACGAGGCGGTCGCCGGTCTTGGTGTAGGCGACGACGGATGGCGTGGTCCGCGCGCCCTCGGCGTTGGTGACGATCGTGGGCTTGCCGCCCTCCATGGCCGCCACCGCGGAGTTGGTGGTGCCGAGGTCGATGCCCACCACCTTCTCGCACGCGACCCGCAGCGGGCGCCACCGGCGGCCCCCCGTGGCGCGGTGGCCGTAGACGGCCGCCGCGGTGCGGGCGGAGACGGAGGCGGCGGGGCGGCCCCGGCGGCCGTTGTGCGCGAAGAAGGGGGTCGAGGTGGGGAACGTCGTGGTCGCCATGGCCGACGACGAGCGCTAGAATCGAGGAGGAGGAGGAGGAATCTGGGTGAGAGGAGAAGGTTCGCGAAACCCTAGGAAAGAAGAAGGGATTTGGAGTGTGTGGGCGATGGAGGGTTTTGGGGGAGATTGGGAGAAATGGCGAGAGGTTGGGGAAGAGATAAGGCAGGGAGGAAGGGTTTTATAGGGCTCGCGTGCGGCGAGGCGACTCTGGGTGCCAGCCTGTGGCTTCTCCTCCTCCCTTGGTGGGTCTCCTAGGATTTTGACATTTTGTTGGTTTCCGGAGGCCGCATACAGGCCCACGAAGCCGTGGCTGGCCGCATCGCATCCCGGGGCGCGTGGAAGGTTCTGGAAGCGGCGGGGCGCAGGAAGCTCGCGGAGGCGTTGAGAAGAATAACTAGAAATATATGGCGCGACCTTGCCGCGCCTGCTGACCGGCCCAGGGGTGAAGAACATTTGCATTAAAAGTGTTTGAATATTACAGTAGTATCCATTGAGTTTTCTGAAATCATCGTTGATTCATTAAGTACCTCATAAAATTCCATAGAATGTCACATAAGCGTTATAGAAGTAGAATATGAGCACTTATTTATGACAGTCAACAAATGAAACTACTGAAATGCATGTGCATATATTACACTGCATGCTTGAAATGACCTCAATGATAAAAGCATAAACTGTATAGACTTCATAAATTTTAGTATTTCCATTCATTTTGTGCCTAACAAATACAACTTAAAGCACTGTCGAGCCTGAGACTGAGTGTCTGACATGGTTGTACTGATGTTTAGGTTAAGATTCTTGTGTAGGAATGCTTCAAGCACTATTCAATTGTGCCTTTTCAGTTATAACGAATAAAATGGTAGAGGCAATAAAATGCAAGATTTCTAATCAATTCTGTATGAGATCCACAAAACCAACACTAATATTTTATAGCTACTTTTTAGCTATAAGGTTCATGCACTATAGTCTGCTATATATAGAAACATGAATTATTCCACTTCAAAGTGAAGTTTTACATTAAACTTTATACATAATCAATTAGGTATAGCTGATCAAATCAGTCTCTTTCGAAAACTGGATGGCATGCAGATATGCAAATAGTGTAGTTTCGATATATTTGTGGAAGCTTTTTTGTTGTATGAGAGTTCATGAAGAATACAAAAAATATCTCTCTGTGAGCATGCCGTCACCCCTGTCTCTTCTTGTCCCTGTCAGTGCTTGACACAAAGCTTGGAAAGCTTATAATTCAACCCACATCACATCCAAAATCATGGTTATGTGAAATGCAGGAGAAAACACAACGAAAACAGTACCATGTTATAATAAACCGTAAAAAGTACAGCAGGACCTTCAGCTAGATCTTGAGCTGATTTATGTCAGAACCATATGGGTACTCAAATCATGACTCAAAAAATAGACCATCTCCCTATCAGCATAGTAATTTTAAAGGGGAAAGGAAACAATGATCATAATTATAAAATTATCCTGAAGTGCAAGAGTTGGAATAAAGTGGACCTGAAGATGAAAATATGGTCACAAAAGTATCCTATTCCGGCAAAGTTGTTCAATTACGATTCTAAATTTATTAGTTAGCAGCCATATCAATATCTGCATGAGCACATGTGTATCTGACAGCAATACAAATCAGAAATGATCATGCTTCACAAGCCCCTACTTATTGTCTTGTTCTCCCCTAATTATCAAGATATAGCTTGGACGGTCTTACTGATATGGCAAGTTCCTCTTCCAATTACCAAGATAAACTTGTGAATAGAGAAACAAGGAAGGGTGCACATAGTATTTCCCATAAGTATTTGTCCATACAAGTGACGGAACAACAAAAGGTTACAGGAGGTACGAAGCACAGTTTGAAAGCATTAGAATAGCACAGAAGTATTCTCGCGAACACATCGATGATGCTTGGAGTTAAATCGGGGGGCCACTGAAAAATAGCAACAATGTGGTCACCTCTTAGCTTCTGTGGCCAAAATGATGTTCAGATCGCCAATAATGTTTGCTGTTAGGAAAAACATGTGGACATAGCTGATCATCGTTTCATCTGAACTGGAGGGGAAACCCAATCTGAAAGAAAAAGCGTATATGAAAAAAGCCAATAATAATGCTTGTAAAATTTACTTTAGTTTTAGCACCATTGAATAACAAAAAAAACAAGGAAAGACGTGATTTGAATTATTTTAACCAAAATTAGGCCCGGTAAAGGGAGGCATATATCAGCAACACAGTGGTCATGCTTAAAATATCAAGAGAAAGGAATAATTGCAATCAATATTTGTTGACACATGAGATCGGAATACTGATTCAGGTGACATGGCAAAACGAATAAATTGTGGCAGGGTGGTTTGTTTCTTTTTAACACATGAGGATGTGAGCTATGGGGTCCCTAGGTATAGTTTGTAGCATGTAAAAATTAGTAGTTCACTCGTCCTACACAAGTTGATCAGTACAGGAGCATTTTAAACAGAACCATGGCCTCTTCTCTAGCTTGACATAACATCACACACTTGGTAGGCATGGTGTAAAGTGCAGTCTATGCAGCAGCTAACCCACAATAAGGAGCAGTGAAGGAGGTGCTTAATCATTCCAGAGGCGCAAGTGTTACATGGAAATTGAGCGATGACTCACCAGGCCTTGAGGATTTTGTGGTAGAGTGGAGGTCGGCTGCTTGATTTGACGCCGACATTGGAGAAGATGGAACGGCCTGGGGAGGAGGTACGGCCCGGATAGGGGATGGAAGAGGCAGTTTTGGCGGCCCTCTGGCGGAGCGGGAGTGACGGGAGCGGGTGGAGGAGAGGCGGGCCAGGCGGCGATGGCCGGAGGCGCGGAAACGCAGAGAGACAGAGAGACGACGCCGAGAGAATTCCCGAGCTTTCGGGTGCAGAGGAAGACCCGATCCACCCGCATCCTACGGCCCGTATCAGCAGATTCCTGTATCGGACGGTGAGCATTAACGAGTCGACGTGGACATACCCACGACCCGTGAACGCGACCGCATTGGGATAGGTAGAGATGAGACCGCCGCTGGGCCGCGTCCGCGAGACGAGAGTGCTGCTGCGCCAACGGAACGGAGCGGAGCGGACGGGGAGAGATTCGTTTTCGCGACGGACATGTGGGACCCGCAGTCGGGGACAACCGTAGGATTTGGATCCTTGCGGCGCGGGCCCACGGCGTCGCTGGAAACCTGTGGTCGATTCACGGGCTCGGGAGAGCGGCGACGTGGTGCGCTGCGAGTAAGAGCAACCCCAACAGATGCTCTAAAAGTGGTGCTCTATAACTAATTATACAGCACCACTTTTGCCAAGTTATACAGATTCGGTGTCCTGTGCTCCAACAGATGCTGCAAAACTGGTGCTCTATATTAACCTTTCCCTTTGAAGCATTTCATCAAGCAACTTGAGGACGACGACGACGACGACGCGCGGCGCGGGGCATGACGACGACGACGACGCGCGGCGCGGGGGCATGACGACGACGGCGGCGGTGCGGCGCCCACTGGCGCGGGCGCGGGGCACGACGACGACGTGTGGCGCGGCGCGGCGCGGACGACGACACGCGGCGCGGCGCGGGCGTGGCAGCTCGAGGAAGGCGCACCGGCCTTCGAGTCCAGCGTCGGCCTCAGCCGCAAGGCCTTCCGCGTGGGGATGGCGCACCGGCGCGGCGCGGGCGCGGAGACACGACGACGACGACGCGCGGCGCGGCGCCCCCCACGACGGCGCGGACAACCGCTCCTCCGCCGCGCAGCTGCTCCTCTGCCTCTGCTCCTTGCCGCGCGCCGGTGGCGTCGGGTCCAGCCGCGGCATCAATGTCGCGTCGATGGCGTCGGGTCCAGCCGCGGCATCAAGGTCGTCCAAGCCTCGCCGACGCGGAGGCCGGGCCTCGCCGACGGCCAGGCGTGGGCGACGCGGAGGGGAGGGGCTACGCTACCAGCTGCGGCGAGCGACGGGCGAAGCGGAGGCCGGACGACGCGGCGCGCGACGGGGCGGGCTGCGCTACCAGTCACCGACGAGGAGGGGCGATGCGTTGCAGCGGCTCGATGGCGCCAGGGGAGGGGCGGCGTCCTCGACGCGCATCGTCTCCGGCGAGCACGGGCGAGAAGGGGCGCGACGCGGAAGCCCGACGAGCAGGGGCGCAGTGTGGCGGTGCTCCACCATGGTCCATGGCGCGGCGTCGAGGAAGATGACGGCCATCGGAGCGGAGGGGAAGGGCGGACGGCCCCAAGGCGACGAGGTGCGCCGCTATTCGCGCCGGGGCAACGAGGCTGTGGGGAATCGCGTCGGAGCGACGAGTCGACGACGAATTGCGGCGGGTCGACGGCGAATCGCGGCGAGGCGACGAGGTGCGCCGCTATTCACACCGGGGCGACGAGGCGGATGGGAATCGATCGAAATTCGATGGGAATCGAAGTGGGAGAGGTGGGGGATGGTGTCACGGCAGAGGAACAGGCTAGGCTGGTCGTCTCCGGCGAGCTGTGCGGCGGACCGGCGGCGGGGCGGGTGGCGGAAGGGCGGCGGTTGGCTCCCGCCACGGGCTGCTGGTTTACAGCACGGAGATAGAGCACCGGGTTCGGTGCTGTATAGATAGAGCACCAACAAGCCAATATACAGCATGCTGTAAAATTTTTGGAGCACCACTTCCTTTTACAGCATCTGTTGGAGAGGGTTGGTGCTCTATATTCTCAAATTTTAGAGCACCACCCCATTATACAGCATCTGTTGGGGATGCTCTAAGACTGTAAGAGCATCTCCAGCAATGGACCTCAAACTAAAACCTCTATTTTTATTTTTTAGACCGGCATGCAAAAATAGGGGCCTAAAAACTTGCTTCAACTCCAGCAGTGCTGACCCAAAGACCCTATCTCGGGTGGGACCCATTTGTCAGAGTTAAAAAAAACGGATCGAGCCGTCTCCTTCCCAGCACCGCGCCGCCGCTCGCGTTCGCCGCCCGCCGCGACGCCGCCTGCCGGGATGCCCTGCCCGTCTCCCGCCGCGACGGCCTGCTCGCCGCGATGCCCTGCCCGTCTCCCGCCGCGACGCCCTGCTCGCCGCCTGCCGGGACGCCCTGCTCGTCGCCCGCTCGCCGCGACGCCCGCCTCCCCCGCCACGGCCGTGCCCACCGTGCTCTGATCTGCTCCGGCGCTGCGCTCAGGTCTTGGCTGACGCGAACAGCAGGCGACGCGCCGGTGCTGCCGGAGACGCTGCGGCTGTACAAGAGGCTGCAGTTGTACAAGGTTGAGGCTGCAGTTGTACAAGAGGCTGCTCGTCGTCTCGTCTAATTTCGGCAACAAGACGCTGCGGCTGTACAAGGTTTAAATTTTTCCTCATCCAATTTCTGCAACTCTTGAACTTGTAGCTTCTGAACTTGTAGCTGTCAAGTGAGAAACATCAAGTATAGTCCAGCAGCCTGTGCACTACAGTATAGTCCTTTTGAGAATGAATTGAGAATCTAACTTGAACATAATCTTGTTGCCGAAAAAAGGAACTGGTGGTGGCTCTAGCATAGTAGGGGATTCTGGTGTCAATCTGAAGGAGTCCCATTGACAATTATTATGTTTTCTTTTTCTTTCACTGTTTTCTTTTTCTTATATCATAGTAACATTTGTTCTAAGATTGATTTTGTTCCTATGGCAGATGTCAAGTCCTGAAAGTAGCGATCTTCCACTTTGGGATGAAGAGGAAGAGGATGATTCCGGTGTTGACAACATCTTGATCCTTGCCTGTCTTCGTGAGGGCTCGAGGAGAAGGAAGCGCAAGAAGAAGTTTCGTGAATCACTACCCGGTCACATGTTGATGACATCTTGATTTTGTTGATGTATCATTGTATAAGAAACATGTCTGATTCCTAAGTAATTTTCAGGACTAGCACTCAAGTAAAATTATTTTTGCAGCATATGTGGTATTATCTTGTATTTGGTTCCTGAAGTTCCACTAGTATTTTACTTAAACAAGATGAACTGCTTTAACTCTGCAATGGAAGTGTTCCTGAGGGAATAATTTATATCTCATGGGCTGTTTTGATTTAGGCTGTTTATTGCAAAACCTGATGAGCATTCTTTTGGAGTGACTATTTGCTTAAATAATTGTCAGACAATGCAATCGAATTTTTGAACCGGGCCTCAAAATAGTAAAGTTGATTCAAGCATTTCTAGAATAAAAGGCTTGTATGATTCGAGTCCACAAGACCACAGGTTGTCATAGTTTGAAAAATATAGCTTTCAAACACTCGATGCAACACCTGATTAACTGGGGACCTGAAATGCACATATCCTGATCCCCATAAGACTACAGACATGCACATGTGGTTAGCATCAATTTTCTCTGATGAAAGATTGCAACACAAAACCAAAGCAAATGTCACTGGCATAGATAACTTTCAGAATGGAAGAGAACTTTCAGAATGGCAATTTCGTTCTGAATACTGAAGAAAAACAAACTGAATACAGAGAACTTTTAGAAACCTGAATCTTTAACTTGCAAATGGCAATCAGAGTTTCAGAAACTGCACGAATGCAACATATATTTGATACAGGGACATGATCATTTAAATTGTCAGTTGATAATTATTGGAACATCTCACACGGAGCTACAATGGACACTAGCACCTCCACTCTCACTTACACTACCACTCTCACCAAGAATGGCCAGATGGCCACATCTAAATAAGAGATCAGTTGCTTGCTGATCAGTGAACACTTGCTTAAATAACATATCACTTTCTTAAAAAATATAAGAGACCCAAATGGCCACATCTAACTGAAACTGCCAAGGACTCATTCACATGCCTGGAAGAGGAAGCCCTCCCAGTCCCCAAAAAACAAAAAAGCAACACACTGTTTCTGAGTTCACATGTGCAGTTTGTTCAGTCATACAAACAAATGATTAGCTTTCCAAAATAGGCTTTCCAAGCTAGTAACAGAAGATTATCTCAAACAACAAACTGAGACTTTCAATCGACTATTGATTTGCCTAGCAAGCATTAAAATACAACTATTGCTCTGTCAAAGTCAGCAATCTCATCATGACTGCAGGTTTATCACATTCAGTTTAAAACCAGGAAATAGTTCCAACATTTGTATATTCAGTCACCAGATATACAAACAGGACTGACCACTATGGGCAAATGAAAATCAATTAACCAAAAGCATCTGAATTATGCAACTAACAGGAACAACTGATCTCTGAACAGGACACTACTGAATTCCTGATCACTGTAAACAACTGATCTCTGAAGATATACTAAGCTTGAATTCAGAAACAATGGTTCAAAAATTGATGATTTCATTCAATTAACAGGAACTTAAACTTCTGCTGGTGCTTGTGATTCATTTTTGCCAGCCACTGAAATAAAAAATCTGAATGCCATAGCCAAATCTGAATGCCTGATTGGGAACAGCTCGTCACGTACCAAATCTGAATCGCCTGCACCCACGGGATCATGTCTCAGCCATTGCAATTCTCTCTGCTTGCTTGCTTCAAGTCAGTCACCGTCACGTACCCAGATGACGAGGCTCTCATCGGCCCTGGTGGAGGACGACTTGTGGATGGGCGGCCGGCCGGTGATGAGCTCCAGGATGACGACGCCGAAGCTGAACACGTCCGACTTGAGCGACGCCTTTCCCACGATGGCGTACTCCGGCGCGAAGTATCCGAACGTGCCCAGCATCCGCGCCGGGGAGCTCGAGCAGCTCGTCACGCCGTCGTTCATCAGGCACTTGGCCATGCCAAGATCAGTGATTTCTCCATGACGGCCCACCTCGGCCCTTGTCCCAGCGGTAGGCGGCGCCGGCGGCCCACCTCGCGCGGCCGGAGTTGAGCTCGATTTCTCCATGACGGAGGGCGCAGAGGCGGCCGTATGCGCGAGGGATGAGGATCCCGGCTCGGGGCGACGACTGGCGGCGCAAGAAGGCCGGCGGCGGCGGAGGAGAGGCGGCGCGACCCGCGGGAGAGGCGGCACACCCGGGCGCGGACAGCGAGGGCGGCGAGTCCGGCGCAGGCAGCGAGGAGGGTCGGGCGCGGGCTTCCCGGCGCGTCGACGGAGCCCGGCGAGTCGACGGCGCGGGCGGCAATGGCGTGCTGCGTGCGGGCCGAGGAGGGAGAAGGGAGAAGAAAAGAAAAAGAAAAGAAAAATGGTGGGACCCACCGAATGAGAGGGGGGATAGGAGGACCTCAGGAATGGGGGTTTGAAGATGAAGTTTGAGAGGGCATGCAAAATGAGAGCCTAAGTAGGGTCCTTGTTAGAGTTGGTTTTTCTGCTCAAGCTCCTAAATAATAGAGTAAGGGCTCAAGTAAGGGCTTTGCTGGAGATGCTCTAAACGAAGCTCGGGCTCGACGAGCTAATCGAGCTCGACTCGTCAAAAGCTCGATTTGAGCTCGGCTCGTGTGGATTTCAAGCCGAGCTCGAGCTTAAACTGAAGCTCGCGAGCTCCATCGAGCCGAGCTCGAGCTGCTGACCTCTAAATTTCCATCCAGTAATAATGATGTTCTCTAAATTTCCTTATGTGATTGTCTCATAATTAATATGATAAAATTATGAACGGCTAGCCTTATTGGGCGTGAACTTTTTGAGCTGCTGACCTGCCGCTTTGAAAGACCCATGGCCTAAAATGCTTCTTGCTAAATGTACCATTTTGCTGGACGACTAATGTTCCTACAGTGCTGGTGTATAAAAACATTGCCGTGGAAGGAACTTATGGTCGCCTGCAGAAGTTTGGTGGCAGGAAATGCACACCTGAATGTAAGATTATACCACAAATTATTTCCTGCATCTGATTTTTTTTTTAAATGGTTAGAGTTGCTCTTTCAGTTCGATATTATGTTGGTTACACTTATTTTGCTAAGGGTGTAGGAAGGCATCCAGACAGGTTGCTATGATATTTCTCTGATGCATCATTGCTCTTCACATTGCCAAGGTAGGTGAGTTGTCAGATGAGGAGAATGCTATCGCTACCATGAAAAACCGGGATGCAAAAACAAGCATTGGATTCTTTCTTGCTGGGGCTACTTTGTAGTAAGTTATTAGAAAGTAGTAAGTCTAGAGAAGGAGCTGCTAATTTTACCATTTAAGGCACTGAAGATTTCATGTATCTGGGATGAAGAAAAGAAGGCTTTGGTGATCTTAACAAGTTATCCAATGAATACAAGGATCATCTGCCTATAACGATGAGGGTTCGGAGATTAATGGGGCGTTCTGGACTTGGTTAATGGTAATTATCATTGTGGACAAGTTCATAGGATTGAACACCTTCTCTGGGAGAATTCTTGATGTTCTCTGTAAATTTTATACATAATAATTTGAGGTACAATAGTGTTTTCTCAAACGCCAAGTGCCCAAGTTCTTCATAGAAATGCTATGTAATAACCATCAAGTTGCTGTAATGCAGAGTGAATTAGAAAGAAGAGGATACAAGGAGGTCGGATTCTTGAGAGAGGTCAATGAGGTGGTGATGTAGCCAGAATAACTTTGGTCAGATCACTATTTCTTTTATGGACAAAACCGTTCTCCACATTCGATGTCCTCCTTGTTCAGGGATGGAATAAGTATTTGTGCCAACCCTTTTGTTATGACATAAATGTTGTGTGGCATTTTTGTTCTAAAATGAATGTTATATGGAAATAAACCCATCGGTTGTATATGATGGGAGCAATGCAAATTCGTGTATTTGGTTCTGGACTTCACCGTGTGGGTGACATTTGTTTGATTTGATCCATATTTCTCGTATATTAATCTAATTCACACGCTTTTCTACTTGTGCTCGTGTTACTAATTTGAAAACTAAAAATGTTATATTTAGATTGATAAATTACATAGAGCTCCAAATTGATTAATCATTCTTTTTTCAAGAACAAGCAATACCAGTATATTTAATAAAGTGGCCATCTTCAATAAATCATACGACTTCAGTATTAATCATCATCCTATGCTCCCTGGGCGACCTTATCCTTCAGATTGTTCTCCGAGCAAAAAATAAGAGAAAACAAAAATTGGTCATTGTGTCGTTTTCGTTAGAGCTGCTTACAATAAATTTAGGAAAGACAATAAATAGTTCCTTGTAGTCTTTGAAAATAAACACGTCGAACCAATTTTCTTACATGATTTTATCGAATAGCTAATTAAATTGCTGTTTGATCTAAATTAAGTAACAAATTTATACTTTATTATAAAGGTAAGTTGTAAATTTTTTATTTGGTTATACATCTATTTCATAACAAATTTTGTTGATCTCCCCGTTGCAACGCACGGGCACTCACTTAGTTGCGTTTAAATAACGATTCCTGCTGCATTAATTCGATTAAGCAAACACACTAAACACAAACATGACTCTTGTTTGTGCTTATAAATGAAAGTATCTACAGAGCGAAGTCATAATTCGATACTATGGGCAGTCCCAGTGATATATAGCCGAGGACGACTCTAATTCACGAGGGGTCAAGAGGAGGAGGAGGACATCACTCTTTCGGATACACACAACACACATCCGTTGAATATATAAGGTCTAATCACTAGAGCTCCCTTTCGACAACTGGATTTAGAGGTGAGCTTGTTCTAAAGAACTTTTGTATATAATGTTGAAAATATAGATTCCTATCTAATGATTATATTGTGACTAGAATTATGGAGAGGACCAGGAGATGCTTGGAGAGGAGCTTGGAGGCGGAGAGGACCAGCAAAAGTGTTCAAATCAAGTTGGAGGCCCAAGCCAAGTATATTTCGAATTCGTTTCGGATTCTAGGAGTAGTTCTACTGTGACACCCCGTGTCACTGCAGCCCTAAATCTGCTGGAATCACTTGTCGAACTGAACCAAACTTAAAATCTCCATATCTGATTTCAATCTCCGAGTGTTCAAATAAATGACAAACTAATGCTTGTGAAGCAACTCCAAATTTTCAATAACAACTCGACCCAAACAAAAATTCCCTGGAAAGAAATTCTGTAAGGACCTCTAAAAATTCAGTGAAGTGAGCACAAACTTCTGTGTTCCTGAATTTGTAGTTCAAATTATGGAGCTCAAAACTGCATCGACCCAAAATGAAAGTTGGAGCTGGACCTGTTCTCCGTAATCCCAAAGTTTTTGTAATTTTTTGAAGGCTGGAAGAACTGATTTTGATTCGTGCAAAACAGCTGGACTAAAATTCACGAAAAATGAAAAACTCGTCGGGCCCGCTGTCCCCACCTCCTCCTTCGCCGATTGGCTGTCGCCGGCGGTGAACGCCGCCCGTACACCGGATAAGAGACCGAGCCGCCCCATTTTTTCCCCTGTCTCTCCCTCACCGCCGCCTTACAAACCCTAGCCGCCTCCCTTCTTCCCCATCGCGCGCCGCCACTTCTCGCGCCGCAACTCGTCACCACCTCCTTGCCCGCCATTACCGGCCGCGCCCGAGCTCCAACTCGCCGTTCCGCAGCCTCTATGCCTCGCCGCGAGAACCACCGCTTGAGGAGCAGCGCGGGGATGGCCTGAAGCTCTCTCCGGTCTCCATTTTTCCCCTCCGCGCGCATCGCCGAGGAATTGACCGGCTTCGTCACCATGGCCGCCAGTTGACGCCTCCGCCGTCTCGCTGTCATTTCCGTGTGCAAGGTGAGCCCCAGCTGTTTGGTCGCGCAGCGCGCTTCTTCATCTCGTTACTCACCCCTCTGACCCCTTCTACTCCTAATCCCGCAGCGTGACCGCCGGAATCGAGGTTCTCCCGCCGCCGTCGTCCCCGTCAAGCACCTCCGTGGTGAGCTCCACCTTCTAGCTTTCCTCCTCGATGACACGTCCGGCGCCGGTACCCATACCCGCAAGGTGAAGCTCCCTCGCCGCTCTATTTCCTTCCTCTCCATCTGTACCTAGCTCGTGTCGCCGTCGAAGTTGTCTGAACCGCCACGCTCGCCGCTGGCCACATGCTGGTGGTCTCTGTCGACTCCAAGCCCTTCAAATGGGTGGTAAACGAGGTTCTTTGCCCTGGTATTTTTATCGGGGTTTTTGTCGCCGTTTTGCCAGGTTCCGGCGAGCCGGCGCTGCTCCGGCGAGCTCCCATCGCCATGGCTGGAGCTCGATCCAGCCTGGATCGATCTGTGGCTGGGTCGGATCTGGTGCGACCAAGATCCTGTGGCCCATCGTGTGGCCCCGGTCTGATTGGCCCACGAAATTTCATTTTTTTTCCGAATATCCATAAATAGCCAGAAATTCTAGAAAGCTTGAAAATCCATATAAAATGGAAAATAAATCCAAAAAATGCAAATCCAATTTTGTTGGAATCCTTGTGCTCAGATCTATCATAAACAATTGTCAAACTGCATAAACCCTCTTTTCTGTTTTCTTAAAAAATTTCCTAAGTGTTGAATCATGTTTAAAACAAAATAAATTCTCTGTACATCCATAAATCGTAGTCTCTTGCATGCAAGTAAAGAATCTAATAACACACCTACATAGCATTTATCTACTGTCATATCTTGTATAATTATTTTCTTATGATTTAATTTCTTTTCTGCACCATTTAAATCGTATAAAATAAACCAGAAGCCAATAAACCATGCAACTTTACAATATTTAATCTCAAGTGATACCTAATGCAAGAAAAATGCATCTGAACTTAAATTAATTTAATTGCATCATTTTACTGCATCTAACTTGCATTTCCTTGTCATCACGTATAGCTCTCGAGGTGATCCAGGAACAGGTGGAGGACTATGATGCTGAGCAGCTTAGGAGGAGACATCAGCTGACTTTCTCTAGTACCTAACCCCGCACCCTGAGCCAGGCAAGCTCCGGTGCATTCTGTCCTATGTTTCCGTTTTTCTTTTATCACTATGGTTGAGGTCTAGAATGTTTGTGCATTAGGTTTATAGGAGTTGATTGGAACCATAGAATTGCATTAGGTTTACCCTTACTGATTATCCGATTTCCCTAATAGTAGCATGTTGGTCTTTTGTCGATCGTTAGCACTGCTATGCTTAGTTGCTAGTGATCGGTAGAAGTCGAGTGGTAGGTCCCACTAGCACGATGGATCATGACACCCTGGATTGTACTAGAAGAATTATAGGTTTTTGGAAGACCAGACGGGGATTATTGTATAGGATGGTTTGGGAAGGCTGGGCCTTCACGGTGGTAGCCCCGTCTGTGTCGATTAAGGACCGTTCGTTGTTGGCCCTATTGAGTAAGTTTTGAACGTACTGATTCATATACTGGTGTTTATGAGCCCAGTAAACTGAGTAGCTTAGCAATTGTGGGGACGAAACGCGCCTGCTGCTACGGGGGAATAAGGGGAGCCACCCACGGACGACGGCTGGGCCGGGTGTTCCGTTGGGCCCGAGACTTTCACCGGGAGCAGCATATCATTTCGGCCTTGCGGAGGCTTTGTGAAAGGTTACCATATGTGGTCTGTTCGTGGGCGCATATGTCGTGTGGTCAGGTTTCTCCCGTAGGATGTAGATCGATGCCGCCGCTCTTGGAAATGAGCACCCCGCTTGTTCAATGCGCCACATCGTAGTGTGATTATGAATGATGATGATATGATGATGATTTACATATCGTACTGCTTTATTTACTTACAGCATTACTTGCTTGTTTTACTTGTCTGTTATAGTTGTTAGTTGCAGAACTTGATACTTGACTAATTACTTAATTTGAGCTAAAACTTGAAAGTAAGGACCAAGTAATTAGTGCTGTTTTCGCAATATGAGTCAGCCTACCCTTTGTAGCCTTTGCACGCTAGGAGTCGACTGTAGTTGGCCATGTTGACGGGTAAGTCTTGCTGAGTATTAGTTGCTCAGAGTTTGGATCTTTATGGTTTTGTGTAGGTATCATTTTTGCTTCCGTTGTCGCCTTGGTCGAGTTCCAGCAGTGAGTGTCTCCAGGTTTACATCGTTAGGGCATCGATGTGCGGCCAAGTATCGTCGAGTGTTGTATCTTTGTAGACTTCCATGGTGCTACTCACGTATTTTAAATCATTTGACTACTTGTAGTAATTTAAAGATGTAAATTTGTGCTATTTATGTGGTGTACTATCTGTGTCTGTTCATCAGCACTTCCGACTCGATCCTGTGAAAAGCGGTAACACTACATCTACAAATGCGCAGAAAGCTAAGAAGATCCCTTTTTAAATGGCATCTGTGTGGCCGTGTCATGTTCAAATTCGTCTGAATCGTCGAAACAAATTGACGTACATAATCTGTCTCGGTGTTGTGCTACCGTAATTTGATATATGGGCTTTGTGTCGTGTTAGTGCCCATTAAAGGCGCGTTCAGGTGTCTTGCATACCCCTAAACTCTATAAGCTCAGTAGCCGCCGTTCAAGTTAGGGTTGGGTTTTGTTTAGATTATTCTATCAAGAAAAAATTCGCCGTTCATCGATTTGTGAGAACCCAAATTGCGAGCTTAATCAATTTTCAGCAATTTCGTTGCATTCTTCTGTATTCTTGCTTGTGTTATTCGATTCACAGGCAAAGATAAGCCTTCTTGGCGAGATCGACCGTGCAACGCCAGACGATAACCTGAGGAGATGTGGTGCTGCGATTGCGGAAGCCGGATAGACGTGTGTCAAGTCTCTACCAAATCGAGAGTTATCAGAATTTTGGAAGATCAGAAACATTTGTTAACATCAAGAGGTGTGTTGTGTGTATTCGAAGAACTGATGTCTTCCTCAGTGTTCCAAGCCAGCAATATAAACCAAAAAATAGTTATTTAAAAAAGGAAATATTGCGTTTATACTCTTGGTTTGCTTTCCAATTGTAATTTTACTCCTCTTTTCTCAACTTTGCGATTTACCTCTGGTTTTTAAAAGGGCATTTGCGTTTTTAACCCTGCTTTGCCTTCTCATTGCGATTTTACCTTTATTTTTCAACTTTGCGATTTTACCTCTGGTTTTTAAAAATGAAGCTAGAAGTTACCCTTTTAGTTGCGACTTTTAGTTGCGACTTTACCCTTTTAGAACTGGGTTTTGAAAACCAGGGGTCTTTTAGAACTGGGTTTTGAAAACCAGGGGTAAAGTCGCAACTAAAAGGGTAACTTCTAGCTTCATTTTTAAAAACCAGAGGTAAAATCGCAAAGTTGAAAAAGAAAGGTAAAACGCAATGAGAAGGCAAAGCAGGGTTAAAAACGCAAATGCCCTTTTAAAAAAATCAGTGTTCACAATGGCAATTATCAAAGTATGTAGTTCAAAAGGGAAACAAAGTTTACATCTCAACTACTCATGTTTTCACCTCATTACTGATATTGATGCATGTACGTCATATAGCTTAAAAATCATTGTTTGTTTATCGAAATAATCTGAACACCCTTGAACTACTACTGTAGCTCCGTCCATGTTAATTTCAATAACCAAAATGGCAAAGCAGTTGTGTAAACCTTTTCATTTCAGAGAAGAAAGGTTCCTGAACTCAAGCTGAATAGAAATAAGTTAATAACATAATTATGCTATCGTACACTTTTGCTGGAATCCATTAAAAATACTTTTTTGTTAGTTGACAAAGTATTAATTGATTTTATATTTGAGGCAACATCTATGTCACTTGTTCAGGTTTAGGAATCCACCCCGGGAGCAAACTGTTGATAGGGAAGGGTTGAATGATTCGTTGTACGTTTGATGCAAAAGATCACAAAAGGCAAACTAGCAAATCAAGAGAAGAATTGCACTGTTGAAGGGTAATATTTCTGTCTTCAAGGACGAAGCCTCAGCAATGGTAAATTGGGCCCATCAAACGTGTACATTAAACGTATCCTCCATTGTGACGTCGCCATCCATAGACCTTATTCTCAACAAATAAATGGCTAGCAGAAGAAAAGTAGAAGAATGCGATCTTATTCTCTCACTAATCTCGACAATGACACCTACTCAAGGAAACTGCTTCAAATATCAATCAACTAGAGAATGCTGGGTACTTCTAGGTATATGATCTGTCACAATCTAGAACACGCAGTTAGTATTTTTTTTGTTCACATGTTTCTATTTATGATCTGTCGTAATCTTGAACAGGGTGCGAGAGGAAAATCCATCTCGAAATGTCTAAATTGATAATCACTTAAGCCCAGCAAAAGGTTGCCTAAAATGGAAGTCATGGACCTCATGGTCCATTGGAAGTTAGGAATACAAAACATGGCCTGACTACTAACGAGGACCATCTGGGAGTGATAACCCGAAAAAAAATGACAGTAACCCGAATTGGTGGCTACCTGGAGCAAGAAACAGCAAGGCATGCCCACTTTGAACGGTTTTCCCCCATGTGTCCTCTACTTGCTAATAGCGTTTTCGGTAATCATTGGGATAATTTTGTTAGAGAAACATGGAGCTGAAAGTGTCATTTACTTCTCCTGTTCATTGTTATAAGCCTATAAGCAAGTAGTATCATTTACTTTGTGTCCAAGTAAAATTAAGGACATAATTAGGGCAGTTGGTCCACTTCAGTTCAATACTGATAAAACTAAAGCAAACTTCCCATTAGGTCAACTTGGTTAGAGAATATAATATATTCAGCATCTCTATCTATTGCTGCGAAACATCGGTTCATAAGAATGTCTCAATTGATTGCGTGCACCCTTAGGTCAAATTGGTTGGTTCATGGACCGAACATTTCAGCTGGGGGTGGCTTTCTCCTCACCTCTCGAAAGCTCTCTTCCTCCTCAACAGTGCTCGTGAGCGTTTCTTCCCAGATGGCCTAATCCGGCCCCTCCCCTGCCGTCTCCGGCTTGCCGGCGGCGTGTTCCAGGGTGAGGGACCCATCCTTGTATAGTTTTAGTAGTATTAGTTCCTAGCTTTGTAGATCGAGCTACTTTTCTGGAGTTTCCCCCATCGTCTTCTTTATGGAGGCGATTTGTTCTCTGGGCCCGGTGAGTAGCTTGTTTTCTTGTTCCCTTGCGGTTGTAGGCGTGATGCCTTTTGTTCTCCTCGTCGGACTCCTCCCCGGCGAGTGTATTTCCCCCTTGTTCTTCTTTTCCTTTGCTCGGGGTTTGGTTCGAAGGAGAGTTGTTGGGTGTCTGTGTTCTTCGTTGGTCTTCTTGCAGAGGCACTGGGGTTCCTCGGTTTGGGTTGATCGCTTCAAGTTGCTGATCCCCAAATCTGACTGGGGAGCCCTCCCATGGTCGTGCCTGGTGATGCTCCATCAAAATCTACGGCATCGACTTCTTCATCCCTCGATTCAGCCTTTGCGGCGGCTGCCGGGTGGACTGCCGACGTGGCAAGCAAGCTGTGTACTGAGGCCTTTTGCCCATCCTGCTGCGATGGCTCAGCGACTTCAGGTCGTTCACATCGACTGGTCCCAACATGGATGGAGGTGCTGCTGCTTGAAGCCTGATCATTGGAACTCCGACAACTGCTCCTCTCCTGACGATGGATGCTCCTGTGTCGCCGGTGGTCTTCTCACTGTTCGCTGGAGCCTCCCTTTTGAGGGCCTGGTTGTAATTTCTCTTTTCGATGTCCTTCTTTACAAGCTCAAGGGCCTAAATGATATTTCTACTTCTTGTAAGGGCCTTTGTGCATTTGTAATGAACCTTCCAGAGTAATGGAATTATCTAGCCCCTTGTGGGCGTATTTCCTTCAAAAAAAAAATGGTTGGTTCATATAATATATTCACTACCTGTTTGGTGTGAAACATCAATTTATAAGTATAGCTCAATCATTGCGTGCACAACAAGAACAGTGCTGGTGTTTGACTTGTGACATAGATCAAGCAGCAACGAACCAAGCAGCTAAATTGTCCGAATTAACTTGAACAAACCAAACAACTAATGAACCAAACAACTAACGTACCAAGAATGCGATTGCTTACAAGTTGGAGGAACGTCTGGTTGAATCCGACGCCTATCACAGCAAACAATGTCATACCCACCTGACATTGTTTACCAAGTCATCCATCGTTGGTACAATTTGACCAAACACTTGAAACGAACTTTTTCACCACATCAAATAAATTTTCCACAACGATCAATATAAAGGGCCATGAAAATTATCCTTCTCGACAAATCCCTGTTGACTGTTCTTACACTTTCAAAAGATGCAGCAGCTACAAACTAAAGTACACCATAGCAATGTTAGGCTGTTCAAATTCAATGACCTACACGTTTCTTAGCTTACAAGATATGGGAACATCAGGTTTAACCCAACACCGACGGCACAAATAACACTATCCACTCTGCATTGTTTATCAAGTAGCTTTCCAATGACAGATTTGACCAAACACTAGAGCTAACACACCACCTCAAACAATTTCTCCACGCAATGACCAACGTGAAAAGGAGCACACTAAACTAGTTTTGCGACCTGATTTTGCAACAAAAGAATGATGAGGTATCTTACAGATAATTCTCCACCAATGTTAGCAAGAGATCAGGTTTAACCTGATAATTCAAATCATCCTCATCCAAACAATCCATGTCTGATTGTCATGGCAATTTGGAAACATTTGGTTGCTACTTGGTCAGAGTTAGAAGACTGACTTATGTGTCTTTCTTCGCCATGGCTTGCTTCCGTTCCCTGAACAGCTCCTTCCAGAGGTTCCAAATCCACAGGTTGCTCACCGCAATGGCAGTGCCGACAACAATGATCCAGGAGGTCCGCACCCACCACGGGATGACGTCGACGGCCTGCCCGGAGAGGTAGAACGCGCTCATCTTGAGGAAGAAGAGCGGGCCGGCGACGCCCCTGACGAGCGTGTACAGGACGTAGAATGGCGGCGACAGGGCACCGTACACACGCGCGGCGGCGGGGGACTGGTCCCGCCAGATCCCGGCGAGCGTCCAGGCGTTCTGCAGCGGGCTGGTGACCTCGGCGAGCACGAGGAGGACGAGGAGCGCGAAGGCGCCGTGGCGGACGAGGTAGCGGCAGGTGACGAAGACGAAGAGCGTGGCGAGGTGGTGCGCGATGAAGAGGATGTCCCCGGGCAGGAAGGCGAGGTAGTGGAGCAGATCCATGGTGAAGTAGGCGACGCTGTAATCGAGGATGTGGTCGTGGAGGCGGGCGTTGGGCACGGCGAAGCCTCGCCCCGAGGGGGACAGCGCGAGGACAGCCGCGGCGGCGGCCAGCGCGGCGGGGGTGCCGTGGAACAGCGAGATGAGGCAGCTGGCGCCGTCCAGCCGCCGCCGCAGCTCCCACCTGCGGAAGACGAGGTGGCCGACGCAGTAGATGACGGCGTACATGGCCAGGAACGCCGGGTACAGCCACCGCTCCTCAGCGGCCAGATAGGCCAATAAATCCATGGCCGCCGGTACCCCGGATGCCGCCGCAAAATTGAGCAGGAACGGGGGGCGCGGGGGAGGAGGAGGAACCCTCCCGACCGGAGCCGGATCGAGGGGAACCAGCGCGGCGGGGGAGGAGATTCGACGGAGGCGGCGGCGGAGCGGCGGAGGTGGATGCGATGGCGGCGGCTGGTTTTGGTTCGTTCTAGTGGTGAGGGGGAGAAGGCGAGGCGGTGAGGTTGGGCTAATTAATGCCGAGATTTAAACGAGGAGGGCTTTTTTGTTTGTTTCTTTCGTCTAAATTCGGCGACCATTGATTAGGGGTTTGCGTGTTTTTTTGTGGTAGGATCGGATGCGGATCCGGGGTGGTGCCAGACCCGGTTTGCTGCTTCAAAATCGACCACGAGCAACTGAAAATATCAACTTGTATCACTTTGTCAAGTTGTGTAAAATTTGGGTTCTATTCGACGACCATAGTTATTAAGGCGTCGCTTCATCGTCGCTTCAACGACGCCAAAGCGTCGGAGCGGTACACTGCGGACGACTTGCAGGACGACTCGCCTTACGGGAGGAAGAACGAGGGAGGAGATCGAGAAGGAGGAGATCGAGCGCAAAAATACTTGAAAATGGGGTCGCGGGTGGCAGATCTAGCCGCTGGTCGGCTCTCCCCTTCTCCGGCGCCGCCGACGCCCCTTCGCCGCTGCCCGGGAGATGAAGGCATGCTGCTGTGGGAGGGAGGGAGGGAGGAGGGAGGCTGCTGGTTCATCAGTCATCACTGGATTCTGCTGATTCGTCGACCTAAGCGCGCGTGCACGGAGAGAGAGAGAGAGAGAGAGAGAGAGAGAGAGAGAGAGAGAGAGAGAGGAGAGAGAGAGAGAGAGAGAGAGAGAGAGAGAGGCGGCTGCTGTGAGAGAGAGAGAGAGAGAGGCGGCTGCTGGCTGCCTGGCCGGTGGAGAGGTGAGTGAAGGTGAGATATTTATACCTAGGGTAAACGTGAAGGGTGAATGGGTTGGGCCACTGGTGGGCTTCAGTTCCAAATGGGCCAAGAAGAGCTACAGGCCAAATTCACACTCTTGTGTAGTTTTTACCCTCCTTTTCTTTTCAGATACTTATTTATTAGACAAATATTAATAGCCATGGTATACCATATGGCGTCGCCACGCTTCGCGCCTTACCGCCGTAAGGCGTAAGGCGGTAGTCCGTCGCCACGCCTCGCCTTACCGCCTTAATAACCTTGTCGACGACGGTGTTTAGTATCCAAATCCTTTTTTTTTTTTTTGCGAATTTAGTATCCAAATCTTGGTATACATACACTTCAATTTTGACTAGAACTCTATAGGTTTATAGAGCAACAAGCAAGGATTATATCTGAATTTTGTCGATAAATAGCTTCTGATGGTTTATAATGTCTAACTAGGCTTCTGAACAAAACAATCCTTGGTCTAAAAAAACACTATCCTATATGTAGGACTTTGCAGCAACACAATCATTATGTTTCGAATTTGTTTGTAACACACTACGATTGTGAAAACTCTCGTCTCTAACACCCTATGACCATTTAACAATTTGCAACTTTTTTTATCTCTATTCATAAAATATTTTAGAATTTGAAACTTGGCACCAATACGAATTGCTTGCATGATTTTCTCGACAGATTAAATATTAAAACCGTGAGAAAACGATGCAAACAGTCGAAAAAAATCCGGCTTTATTTTTTAAAGATAGACAACACAACAATGTACATTGGTGGTAAGTTTCAAATTCTAATGTCTTTTATGAATTTAGATAAAAAAAGTTGCAAATAATTGTTAAATAGTCATAGTGTGTCACAGACGAGAGTTTTCAAAATCGTAGTGTGTTGCACACAAATTCGACTTTATTGTTGTGTTGCTGACGAAGACACCATTTCTCAGTGTGTCTTACATAATTTTGCCTTTAGAATCCTAGGTCTAAAAAAACACTATCCTATATGTACGACTTTGCAAACAAAATGACTATCTGCACACTTCAAAACATAATACAACAGTTCAAATATAATAAAAATTGTCCTTATTGCCAATTGCACCTTTTGTTTTGATCCCTTGATTTTCCATACCTAGGTTTACCTTATATTATTTTCCATCAACTAGCTATCATATATATTTGTAAACTTGTTAGACTCGCAGAAGAGATAAGTGGCACCGCAAATATATCCAACCAGGATAAATTAAAGTTCATCCTTTTCAACGTAATATATTATATACTTATAAAAAGATAGTATAAACCAGCTGAATTGAGGTCAAATATCATTATCATGGAATTAACCGTTATATTTAATGTGCTTAACCAAATTGGCTTGCAGGGTTGGAGGAGCACACCTCGCTAGCAGTAGCAGACCAATTACCGATATCAGCACCCCCACTCTAGTTAAGCGTGTGGGACTTCCTTGTCTGTAATGTGTGACAGCTCTTCTTTATGTTCAGAGATCTCAACCAGAAATTTTGTCATCCCTGAATATTCTTTCCGGCCTAATATTGTGATGTGGCGGGGGTTCGTGTTTGATTATTTATAGTTACATTACTTGCATCGCTTTCTAATATAGTACGCTGATATAACTTAGGTTACCAATGTGCTGGATGCAACAAGTAATGAAGTAAAATTGCCAATGAGCATGTAGCCTAATGGTTACTAGAGTCTCAGTAGCACTTCATGTCCTGTAATTGACTTTCGGCGAGAGTGACTTTTTAAAATTAACAAATTTGTCTGAGACACACCGAAAAATAGTGGCTTCGTCTGCAGCACACCAACAAAATCGAATTTGTCTGCAACACACTAGATTGTGAAAACTCTCGTCTTT
This sequence comes from Eragrostis nindensis, assembly GCA_012490785.1. Classification (NCBI taxonomy): domain Eukaryota; kingdom Viridiplantae; phylum Streptophyta; class Magnoliopsida; order Poales; family Poaceae; genus Eragrostis; species Eragrostis nindensis. The sequence goes on along the minus strand of JAAXCT010000077.1, from coordinate 1,336,775 downwards.
GACACTCTATGACTATTTAACAATTATTTACAACTTTTTTTATCTTAATTAAAAACATATATTAGAATTTGAAACTTGGCGCCAATTTGAATTGCTTGCATGATTTTCTGGACAGATTAAATATTAAAACCATGAGAAAACGATGCAAACAATCAAAAAATCCAGCTTTATTTTTGAAAGATAGATAACACATGTACGTTGGTGTTAAGTTTCAAATTCTGATGTCTTTTATGAATTCAGATAAAAAAAGTTGCAAATAATTGTTAAATGGTCATAGTGTGTCACACACGAGACTTTTCAAAATCGTAGTGTGTTGCACACAAATTCGACTTTATTGGTGTGCTGCCGACGAAGCCACCATTTCTCAGTGTGTCTCACACAATTTTGCCTTTAGAATTCTTGGTCTAAAAAAAACACTATCCTATATGTAGGACTTTGCAAACAAAACGACTATCTGCACACTTGAAAACATAATACAACAGTTCAAATATATTAAAAAATTGTCCTTATTGCCAATTGCATCTTGAATTTTGATCCCTTGATTTTCCATACCTAGATTTATCTTATATTATTTTCCATCAAATATATTTGTAAACTTGTTAGACTCGCAGTAGAGATAAGTAGCACCGCTAATATATTCAACCAGGATAAATTAAAGTTCATCCTTTTCAACGTATTATATTATATACTTATAAAAAGATAGTATAAACCAACTGAATTGAGGTCAAATATCATTATCATGGAATTAACTGTTATATTTGTATCGTTTCCCATGCAAGTTTTCTATGTGCAAAAGAAAAGAAGAAATCAATGTGCTTAACCAAATTGGCTTGCAGGGTTGGAGGAGCACACCTCGCTAGCAGTAGCAAACCAATTACCGATATCAGCACACCCCTCTAGTTAAGCGTCTGGGACTTCCTTGTCTGTAACGTGTGACAGCTTTTCTTTATGTTCAGAGATCTCAAAAATTTTGTCATCCCCAAATATTAATTCTTTCCGGCTTAATATTGTGATGTGGCGGGGGTTCGTGTTTGATTATTTACATTACTTGCATCACTTTCTAATATAGTATGCTGATATAACTTAGGTTACCAATGTGCTGGATGCAACAGAAATAAAGTAAAATCACGAATTGGCATGTAGCCTAATGGTTACCAGAGTCTTGAGTAGCACCTCAAGTCCTATAATTGACTTTTCGTGATAGTGAATATTTATAGTGAATATTTAGAATTGGCAAATTTGTCTGAGACACACCAAAAAATAGTGGCTTCATCGGCAACACACTACGATTGTGAAAACTCTCGTCTGTGACACACTATGATCATTTAACAATTATTTGCAACTTCTTTTTATCTTAATTCATAAAATATATTGGAATTCAAAACTTGGCAACAATATGAATTGTTACATTATCTATCATTAAAAAATAGAAGTGGATTTTTTACAATTGCTTGCATGATTTTTTGGAAATATTAAATCCATGATAAAACGATGCAAACAATCAAGAAAATCCTGCTTCATTTTTTAAATATAGATAACACAACAATGTACGTTGGTGTTAAGTTTCAAATTCTAATGTCTTTTATGAATTCACATAAAAAGGTTGCAAATAATTGTTAAATGGTCATAGTGTGTCATAGACGAGAGTTTTTCAAAATCGTAGTGTGTTGCACATAAATTCGACTTTATTGGTGTGCTGCCGATGAAGCCACAATTTCTCGGTGTCTCAGACACTTTTGCCTTTAGAATTTAATAGCGTTATGCTTTTAGTGGTAGGCGACGTTCCCGTTGACAACGAGGCGATAGTGGTGATTTCGTCAATCTCGAGAATTTATCGTCGCAGTCTTCCAAGATGCTTATAAAGGTAGGGTTTGCGTATGTGCGTTCATAGAGGTGAGTGTACATGCATGCATTGTGAGTATCCGAGTTGTATTATGTAATCGTAAAAAAAATAAAGTAAAATCACTCGTGGTTCTTAAACACAACAAGTCAGCAAGTAACACTACTAGCTTCTTTTTGTACATCGGCGAGAAAAATAAGGACATTAGTTTTCTTTTTTGACAGGGATAAAAGAAAATAGTCTTTTTAGAGGCAAATAAGAAACATATGAAAGGATCAAGGGCACCGAGAAGGGGGGGGGGGGGGGCCGGGTGAATCGTTATGTCAACAATTTCTCCCAAACGTACTTTAGGCGTGAAGCTAGCAAGACTATATATAGTGATAACAAAAGCAAGCGATGCGCGCACACAATCTAGACTATGCAACAAGCAACACCCTAACAAGCAATTCTACCAAGTAGTAAAGAGACAACCTATCATGCAATTCTACTAGCACATAAGGTAAATGCGGAAACGTAAATGCTAGTAAGTAAAGGAGATAAGGATATGAATGCTCATGATTTTTCCCGTGGTCTCGGAAGGATGGCGCCTTCCCCTACTCCACATTGGGTCACTCCCGCCGGAGTCTCGACCCCGTCCCTCCGCTCGAAGGCGATCCCTCCTAGAGCACACTTCACCCTCCGAGTGAAGTCGCGGGCACGTCCCGCCGGGCTCGATCCCGGGTACTCTTCCGGAGGTAAGGCTCCGCACGTGATGCGTGCCAAAGGGCGCTCCACTAGTGATGCTTCTTTCGCACGGGAAGCTCCAAGACCGTGTACAAACTTGTGTTGGCTTCCACACTCTCCTCAGACAGCTCAACACCGACGCCTAACCGGTCTAGGCCTCGCCATAGACCAAGAGTAACAAACCGAAGTGACTCTCTCAAGCTCACACTAGCCTAGAGATCAAGTGGATGCAATTGCTATTCTCTCAAGCACTAGGATCACTCCAAATCCTTCACAAGTGCTTCTCTCTCTTGCTCTTGGCTTCCTCTGAGTTTCCTGCACTCCAATAATGGCCAAGAGACCCCTCAAGGGGCGGGCAACCAACTATTTATAGGCTACCAACCCAAAACTAGCCGTTGCCCAAAAGTGCCCTGCGAAACTAGAGACCGTACAAAGGACCGTACTGTCCGGTCTCCTCTAGACCGTATTGTCCGGTCTCTATTTCCAGGCGTATCTCCATCTTCTTCTTCATTTCCAATGAAGACCGTACTGTCCGGTCCCTAGGACCGTACCATCCGGTCGATTGTCCGGTCTTCATTTCTTCCACTTCCAGAAACTCCATCTTCTCTGTCTGGAAATCCACTGATGACCGTATTGTACGGTCCCTAAACCGTACTGTCCTGTCAACTGTCCGGTCTTCATTTTCTCAGCATCCCGAGACTTCACTTCTCTGTCTGGATCTTCAATGAAGACCGTACCATACGGTCCCTAGGAACGTACTGTCCGATCTCTACTGCAAAAGTTGAAAACTTGATCCACTTCTTGATCCTTGCTTCCAACTTCTCCATTCTTGGTTCCTCTTCTTCTCTTCAGCCACCCTAGCCCTCAAGAGACTCACAATGCATCCATTTGATCTCTAACCTAGTGTGCTCTAAGAGAACCAATTCGATCCCTCTTGATAGTCCGGTTTTTCCTATGGACTCAAGCTAGCATCTACACCAAGCCAACACTTGCTTGGTCTATCATGTCCTTAGCCTTGATCCATCTTCAACCTTGACTCCATCAAGTTCTCGATCCGAATTGTCGAGGCAACCAGTCACCAAGTCGTCGATAGATAGAGTATGTGAGACGACGCTTCATTGACATGACCATTTGAATATCCTACAAGGAAATGTTAGTCACATCAATATGGTCACCCAATCACCAAAACATTCATACCTTTGGGGTTTCCGAACTCCAATGGTCATGAAGCTTACAATCTCCCCCTTTTGGGTCGTCGGCGAGGTCGTCCTCAGCTCGGCGACGGCGCGCGCAGGCGAGGTGGAGTGGCGGCGGCTCGTCGTGGAGGTGCGGCGTGGCGGCGGCGCTAGGGTTTGCGTGGGGCTCGAGCGCGTGGTGGAGCAGCGCGGCGCGCGGTGGTGCTGGTGCTCGTCAGCGGCGAGGAGGCGGCGTACGGCGCGCGCGCGGGAACGGCGAGGCGGGAGAGCGAAACGGCGAGCGGTGGTGGTGGTTCGGTGAAGATGCACAGTACCGTGGAGGATTTCCGTTAGAATAGGTTAAGTTCGAACTGATGGCCGAGATCTTCTCAAATTTGAATCAATGGATCGGATTGGAAGGCGAACTCGCGATGAACTTAACCAGACAGTATTGTATGGTCATAGGGATCGTATTGAACGGTCTCTTTCTTAACCCTGACAGTTAGCTATAGAGACCGCATTGTACGGTCTTCAGGACCGTATTGTCCGGTCTCCTTTCTGCCTCAGGTTTCGAAGGATCTCGTGCAAAAGCACACCGTATTGTACGGTCCCTTTGACCGTATTGTACGGTCCAGTCCAGAAAAACTGATTTTCAAGGAATTTCCTTCTAAGTCCAAGTTTCTCACACAAAAACCAAATAAACGCCAAACATAGACTAGAAAGGGAACTCTCAAACACTCCTTTGAAAATAGACCAATATAGGTTGCGCATAGGCTTATAGTAAATTTTTCAATCGGCAAATAAGAAGCAACCAAATAAGAACCAAAAGAGATAAAACCAAATGAGGGGTATGTATGAGCCCTTTGCCTATGATCCGTGCAAGTAGATTTAACCTTGAGGATCATTTAGCAAGACTCAATGGGCATGAAGCGCAATTCTTTTCTTTAGTCACACTTCTATGAGATGTGAGATCATATTGCGAATGAAGCACTTCCTCATAGTGTGACAACTCCTTTGTGATTTCCTATATGCAATGCATGAGACAAGCATATCATACAAATGCAAGGGAAAGTAAATATGCCATGTGATATGCAAGCAAAGTTAAGACAACGCATAAAGAAAACCTACTCAAGGTCAAGTTTGAGCCTCTCTCAAGCTTACTCACTATGAGCCAAACCTTGCCTTGAGTCCATCGGTCCACCAACTCAAGCATCCCCCATGCTCGTAGCTATCTTGAGAAAGTTAGACCTTGAACTATTTTTTTTGTTCTTTTCTTTTAGTTATTTACATATGCATGGATGCAAACATACTAGTTCACAAAGGAGCACCTAGCTACCATGCAAGCAATGTAAGAAAAGAAACTACTATGATACAAGTTACCTCCTTGAAGAGTAGATTTGTCGATAAAGCACACATTGCTCGTGGTGGACGTTCATGAGTTGACGTTGCGGCGCACGGTCCACCACCATCACCTTTCTAGGTCTTGTTCTTGGGAGCCCACTCGCACTTGGTCGGCCTCTCAAGGTGCTTGATCTCATCCTCTAGTAACTTGGACTTCTCCTTGAGCTTCATGTGGTCTTCCTCAAGCTTGTCATAGTCCTCATCTAGGGCCTTGTGAGAGATGGATAAGTCCTTAAGTTCACCCTCAAGTTGACGAACTCGGAAAGCGGCCACTTCATGTTCCATCTCCAACCGAGCAATGGTCTTGTCCCTCTTCTTGATCATCTTTCCGGTTAGGAGAATGCTATCCAAGAGTTCCTCATATGTGGGCTTATCCTCCTCACCAAACTCTTCATCGGACTCGCTCTTCTCATCTTCACTACTATCATCATCTTTGGCCATCAAGCAAGTAGGTGGTGGAGGTAGAGTCTCGGAGATGTTGGTGAGAGCTATGCCGGCCATCTTCTTTCCCTTGGAGGATGAGTCATCACTTTCTTCTTCTTCACTATCATCATCCGTGACCCACTCTCCAACAAAGAGTCCCTTGCAAGATGATCTTCTCTTGTCTTTGCCTCTAGAGCTTTCCTTCTTGACAAACCTCTTCCTTGTCTTGTACTTGCTTCTAGGGTCTTCTTCTTCATCATCGCTTGACTCTTGAGTCTTCTTCTTGCTCTTCTTGATTGGCTTCGGGCATTCCTTGGCAAAGTGACCCTTCTCCCCACAATTGTAGCACTCGGCATCTTTCTTGTTGATGAATCTTCTCTTGAAGAAGTTGCTTCTCTTCATGAGGAGTGCTAGATCATTTGGATGAAGTTGCAACAAGTCTTCAACGTCTTCTTCAAGCTCTTCATCACTTGAATCTTGAGTCACCACCTTCTTCATCTTGTTCCTTGATCCCTCGGACGCAAAAGCAAGATTCTTGGAGGGCTTCTCATCAAGCTTCTTGTCAAGGTTGTAGCTCTCGAAGGTGGTGATCTTCCCAAGTAGCTTGTGGGTGGTGAGGTCTCGCATGTCGGTGTTGAAGAGACATGTGATGAGTGCTCCATATTTCTCCCTTGGGAGAATCCTCATGATCTTCCGCACAAGGTCACCATCATCAATCTTGTCCTTCACACCGAGAGAGTTGATATCCTCTACAAGCACATTCAAGCGGGAGTAAGTGTCATTGATTAGCTCATTTGAAGACATGGCAAAGTCATCATATTTGTTCTTTAGCACATAGTATCTTTCCTCTTTCACGTCCGTGGAACCCTCATGAATTTGTTGAATTTGTGTCCATACTTCATGAGCGGTACCCGCGGACTTGACTCGAGCAAAGACCTCTTTAGTGATAGCTTCAAACAAGGTATTTTTAGCTTTAGCATTTGCCTTTGCGAGATTCACATCAAGAGTACCAATGGGAGTCCTTAGGGAGACACCGGAACTTGTCACCTTCCATGCGATAGGGTCGAGAGCCTCGAGGTAAGCTTGCATGCGAGCTTTCCAATAGGTATAGTCGGTCCCATCGAACGGGGGCGGTCCACTATCTCTCGGCATCCTTACTCAAGGCGGTTAAGCCCTATTTGAGCAACGAGCCTCTGACACCACTTGAAAGGATCAATGGCACCGAGAGGGGGGGGGGGGGTGAATCGGTGTGTCAACAATTTCTCCCAAACGTACTTTAGGCGTGAAGCTAGCAAGACTAGATATGGTGATAACAAAAGCAAGCGATGCGCGCACACAATCTAGACTATGCAACAAGCAACACCCTAACAAGCAATTCTACCAAGTAGTAAAGAGACAACCTATCATGCAATTCTACTAGCACATAAGGTAAATGCGAAAACGTAAATGCTAGTAAGTAAAGGAGATAAGGATAGGAATGCTCATGATTTTTCCCGTGGTCTCGGAAGGATGGCGCCTTCCCCTACTCCACGTTGGGTCACTCCCGCCGGAGTCTCGACCCCGTCCCTCCGCTCGAAGGCGATCCCTCCTAGAGCACACTTCACCCTCCGAGTGAAGTCGCGGGCACGTCCCGCCAGGCTCGATCCCGGGTACTCTTCCGGAGGTAAGGCTCCGCACGTGATGCGTGCCAAAGGGCGCTCCACTAGTGATGCTTCTTTCGCACGGGAAGCTCCAAGACTGTGTACAAACTTGTGTTGGCTTCCACACTCTCCTCGGACAGCTCAACACTGACGCCTAACCGGTCTAGGCCTCGCCATAGACCAAGAGTAACAAACCGAAGTGACTCTCTCAAGCTCACACTAGCCTAGAGATCAAGTGGATGCAATTGCTATTCTCTCAAGCACTAGGATCACTCCAAATCCTTCACAAGTGCTTCTCTCTCTTGCTCTTGGCTTCCTCTGAGTTTCCTGCACTCCAACAATGGCCAAGAGACCCCTCAAGGGGCGGGCAACCAACTATTTATAGGCTACCAACCCAAAACTAGCCGTTGCCCAAAAGTGCCCTACGAAACTAGAGACCGTACAAAGGACCGTACTGTCCGGTATCCTCTAGACCGTATTGTCCGGTCTCTATTTCCAGGCGTATCTCCATCTTCTTCTTCATCTCCAATGAAGACCGTACTGTCCGGTCCCTAGGACCGTACCATCCGGTCGATTGTCCGGTCTTCATTTCTTCCACTTCCAGAAACTCCATCTTCTCTGTCTAGAAATCCACTGATGACCGTATTGTACGGTCCCTAGACCGTACTGTCATGTCAACTGTCCGGTCTTCATTTTCTCAGCATCCCGAGACTTCACTTCTCTGTCTGGATCTTCAATGAAGACCGTACCATACGGTCCCTAGGACCGTACTGTCCGATCTCTACTGCAAAAGCTGAAAACTTGATCCACTTCTTGATCCTTGCTTCCAACTTCTCCATTCTTGGTTCCTCTTCTTCTCTTCAGCCACCCTAGCCCTCAAGAGACTCACAATGCATCCATTTGATCTCTAACCTAGTGTGCTCTAAGAGAACCAATTCGATCCCTCTTGATAGTCCAGTTTTTCCTATGGACTCAAGCTAGCATCTACACCAAGCCAACACTTGCTTGGTTTATCATGTCCTTAGCCTTGATCCATCTTCAACCTTGACTCCATCAAGTTCTCGATCCGAATTGTCGAGGCAACCAATCACCAAGTCATCGATAGATAGAGTATGTGAGACGACGCTTCATTGACATGACCATTTGAATATCCTACAAGGAAATGTTAGTCACATCAATATGGTCACCCAATCACCAAAACATTCATACCTTTGGGGTTTCCGAACTCCAATGGTCATGAAGCTTACAACATAGTTTTTTTAGACCGATAAGAAACATAGATTTTTTTTTTGAGATTAAGTAAGAAACATAGTTAAGAGCTCGTCTCAGCCATCAACCAGAAGCCTCATGCGTGTGGGCTGGAAACTAGCCAATTCATGCGTCTTTTTTTAGTGGGCTGGGCTGCAATCGGTCTCACACTCTTTCGTGAGAGGAATCGGCGGTTCTCATAATTGATCGACTATTAATATATTGGCCCAATCCCACTAAAAAAAAGACGCATGAGTGTGAGACCGATTGCAGCCCAGCCCACTAAAAAAAGACCCACTGCGAAGAGATAAAATAGAGTGAAGAAGAAAGAGAGTGGCAGTGCCGGAGGAGCGGCAGGGCGGTAAGGGTGAGGAGGGCAAGTTAGAGTTTTTGGATTGCCTACCAGTTATTGTCTCTCTTTCCTGCTTATAGTAGCTTTAGTATACTTGCTAGAACTTAGCATTATTTGATTGGAACTAATTAATTTGCATAATCTAGATAGATTTTAATTTTATGCAAAACTGTCTAAATTAACTCCAACTACTAAACTAGTATTCTACTCCAAACTTTGTAAAATCGTCTAAATTAACCACCGCTTTGATTTTTCTGACGGTTTTGTTTGCTGGCACCCACTGCTTGCTCTGGCACGCAAGGTGCCTGGACCGTGCGCCAGAGGCAGCGCTCGCCCACTAGCGCGTGAAGATTGTGCTTTCATAAAATATCTAACTAATGCAGACATATCCAAATCCGCCGCTGAGATACCTACTTACCTTCATTTATGACTACCATGAAAAACAATTAGAAATAAAACAAAAGCTTACGCACCAGCAAAGCTAACGACAAATAGCAACAACCACCTCCATTGCAATACCACCTTGGTGCCATCAAATTCATTTACGTCGGCACACAATAATTACCATAGTATGTGCCATATAGTGAATGAGCCCAACAAACCTTCATGCAAATCTTTTTGGGTGCAAATCACCTAGAATATCAATGAGTAATCCAAATCTTTTTCTAGTGTATTTTATTCAAAATATTAATGCCAGAAGATCTTCACTAACCTAACGCCGTCAATAGCTCTAGCCGCTATCCGAACTTCACTAACTCAATGCCGGCCGCCTATAAAACGACAGAGAGGGTCTCCCTTCTTCCCCCACCCCACAACCCAACCTCCCCACATTTGACCCACCAGCAGATCCCGAGCGAACCCTTAGGATAGGAAGAGGAAGCCTCATCCTCACCTCAAAGCTTTGTTGGATTCACACAAACGCAGCGAGAGCACCGCCTCCAGAGCCCGGCCTACACCGTGTCGAAGTCAAGCACCGCTTGGGGGGCCCCGGATGTCAGTGACGCGGCGCTCCTCCGTCTGCCCTCCCGGGTGAACGGCACGTGAGGCGAGGTCGTTAGCCGTAAGTAAAACCAAGCGCGAGTCTTCTTTTCCGCGGAAGCGTCCTCCCACCCCACCACATCTCGCCGCGCCCATGGTTTCCTCCTCGCCTGAGGAGGGCGGCGCCGGACGCCGCGGCGAGAAGAGAAGAATGCGCGGCGGCGGCGGCGCGGCGGCCTCGCCGGAACCCGCCCGCACGGCATCGCAGGTACGGCTCTCTGCGGACATGCAGATCAGGCCAGGATTCCTTTCGTGCGCCTTTTCTCTTTATTGCCTTCTTTGATTATTCATTAGTTTATTATGCTTAGGAATTGTTCGTTACGGGCTGCTATGCACGTTAAGGACGCTTGTGTTTGGGGATTAGTATTATGCCTGTCCCGGTTCGATTGAGGATACAATTGTGCTGTGATTCTCTGCATGCGCCGTGTTATTTTCATTGCATGAAACCGTACGGGGAATAGTTCTGTTTCATCCACGTTGCGGTCAAATCGAAAGGCAATATTAGCTGATTGGGTGGATCCGCGGATATTTGTTGCCGATTTGCGGGGGAATATGTTTGATGCGAGCTCGATCGCTAGGGTTGTGAATCTGTTGCCCTATTCAGATGCATATAGAACGGGTCGCGTAAATTCCTGAGCAATTCTGGACTGTATTGGTGTGCTAGATTTGGGACATGTCTAAATTCCCCTTAACTTTTGTGTTAGGTTCTGAGTTGCTCTGACTAGGCTTGTTGATCCTGTCACTATGGGGACCTCCCTCCTTGCACTTTGAATTTGTGAGAGTGAATTTTGATGAAGATAGATGCGTGGATCTAGGAACAGATTATACTCGGTCAATATGTTGTTTCTAAGTGATGAATTTCTGAACTCAAATGCTGATTGTGATGAAAATGTTTGAACGAATTGTAATGGATGACGACAGCTAGAATTATTTGTTTTCTGTCATCAAATGTTATTTTAAGATTGAAAGTTTTGCTCAGTTTTCAAACAAAGTGGATACTCGACTAACACCAGAATTGCTACCTTTTTTCTTCAGGATCTCTGCTCATCAAGAGGCTGCAAGGAAGGCGTAGATGGAGCCTCAACTGTAAGACAAAAGTTCCAAATTTTTACCTTAAGCTGCCAAATTCCTATTGTCAACATTTGTATGATTATTTGGTACCTAATTTGTTCTTCTCTGTTACTTCCTCTCCAATTTTTGTTGATATAGACATGTGGACAGTGGCATCCTGATCAATCACGGAGACCTGAAATCGATGATGCCCCCATCTTCACTCCATCTGAAGAGGTTTGAATAAAACATTTCTTCATAACACTATGCAATATTATATGCATTTTCGACAACACACTTGTTTTTCAGTGATGCTTTAGAATTTTCCTGGTCAAAATTTTAAAATTGGCCAACCAAATATTGTACTTGTAAAAGCTAATCGCTAATTATTTGTTGCAAATACTATTTTGTGATTATTTTAAGTTTTTTTTTATTTCTAGTAAGGCAGTTTTATAGAGCGTAATTCACATATGAAAGTTTTTGAAGTTCATAACATCCAATAATAAAGAATCAATGGAGGATTAAGTGCATTATTGTATCAATTTATATCATTTAAATATTGTTGTTTCTGCTCAGGAATTCAAGGATGCAATTGGATATATTGCTAGCATCCATCCACAAGCTGAAAAATATGGAATTTGTCGTATTATTCCACCATCTTCTTGGAAACCTCCATGTGTTCTGAAGGAGAAGAGTTTCTGGGAGTGTACAGAGTTCAATACCCGAGTTCAGCAAGTTGACAAGCTTCAAAACAGGGATCCCCCGAAGAAAAGAACACAAGCTCGAGTTCAGAGGAAAAGAAGAAGGAGAAAGAGACTGAGATTCGGGATGACACACAGGCGTTCTAGTGCAAATGCTGAGTCTGCGGACTCCGAAGATAAGTTTGGCTTTCAATCGGGGTCTGATTTCACACTAGATGAGTTTAAGACATACGCTGATGAGTTCAAGCAGCAGTATTTTGGAATGAAGTCAATTGATGAAATTTCTCTATCCGATATTAAAAAACGCAAAAAATTATGGGAACCATCTGTTGATGAAATTGAGGGAGAATATTGGCGCATTGTTGTATGCCCTACTGAAGAAGTTGAGGTATGCCATGTTTCATGCATATATTATCTTTGTACTTTCAGTTTTACTGACAGACGCCAAATTTTGTCTGCCTAGGTGGATTATGGTGCTGATTTGGACACTGCTACGTTTAGCAGTGGGTTTGCTAAATCGTCGTCAGATGATAAGCAAGATCCTTATAGCGCGTCTTGTTGGAACCTGAATAATCTGCCACGGGTGCCAGGCTCTGTTATCTCTTTTGAAAAGGAGAATATATCTGGTGTTGTAGTCCCGTGGCTTTATGTAGGGATGTGCTTCTCTTCGTTTTGTTGGGTAAGATTTGTTGAAATCCTGTTTTAACAATACTAAATGTGGATCCCTTTCTCAGTGAAATTCTGTTGCTGTTGGACTATGCAAGTAACTATCTAGTTTAGACTTGCCACTCAATGTTCCGCTTGATATGATGGTGTAAATGATTTATTTGTATAATGTTTGTGGACCTTGTTCTCACATATCTTCTCTGTACTATTTTGGTGCAGCATGTGGAAGATCATTTCCTTTATTCTCTGAATTACATGCATTTTGGTGAACCAAAAGTTTGGTATGGTGTTCCTGGTGCTGAAGCAGAGAAGCTAGAAGAATCTATGAGGAAGAACTTACCAAAACTGTTCGAGGAACAACCTGATCTCCTTCATGAGCTGGTATACATCTATATCTGTTGTGTGATTGGTTGATTGTTATTTTCTGACCTACTGATTTGATAAGATGAGCTCATTTTTGTTCTATCCCAGCATAAGTATTTGAGCATATATCACCAAACTATGATTCAATGTGACAGATAATATATTAAGCCGTAAAATTCAAAGCAATATATCTAGCCTTTTGTTATGCACTTCCTACTTTGTATCATTGTCTGCTATTAATCGTAAAATTTAAGGACCTATTAATTATAGGGGGAAATTGTTTTTTGAGATTTTTTATTAGTTACTGATTCCTGGAAAAATGAGTACTTCGTTGTTCATCTGAGAGAGATTTTCGTCCTGCACAGAAACTTTAAGTATCTGTCAATTTTCACCCTTAATTTCTTGGACCAGGTTACACAGTTATCTCCATCTGTTCTGAAATCAGAAGGAGTTCCTGTTTACCGTGCTGTTCAGAATCCAGGTGAGTTCGTTCTGACTCTACCGCGAGCATACCATTCTGGATTCAACTGTGGCTTCAACTGTGCGGAGGCAGTAAATGTTGCTCCTGTGGATTGGCTGCCTCATGGACAACGTGCTGTTGAGCTCTACAGAGAGCAGCGTCGCAAGACATCAATATCACATGACAAGTTGTTATTAAAGACCGCAAAAGAAGCTGTCACACAGCTCTGGATGAACCATTTCAGCGCCAAGTGTAATGATGAGAAATATAGATGGGTTGGCATGTGTGGAAAGGATGGAGTTCTTACAGGTGCAATTAAGGTACTATTACACTAACTTAGGAACTTATTACATGTCTCAGAGAATAGACATATACTCATGTTTTCTATTGCACTATTTCAGACAAGGGTTAAAATGGAAGATGTTGCACGGCAGGCAAATTCTCTTTTGAAAAGTAAGAAAATGGACAAGGATTATGATTCAACTGACCGGGAGTGCTTTTCTTGCTTTTATGATCTCCACTTGTCTGCTGTCAGTTGCCCATGCTCACCAAATCGCTTTGCTTGCTTGAATCATGCAAACCTCCTTTGCTCATGCGAAATGGGCAGAAAATTTGCATTCTTCCGATATAGCATGGAGGAGCTCCATACTCTTATAGCAGCTTTGGATGGTGATCAAGCTGCATTGTATCGGTGGGGACAGGACGACCTGGGCTTCCTTTGCCCATCTGGTTCTGCGCAGCAGAAGAACATGGGCATGGGAAAAACCACAGAATTCCCACCGTCATCTACTGAGGTCAATGTTTATTCTGGCTTTGGTGATAGTCAAGAACATTGTGATGACCTTGGAAAGCCCTCAGGATTCCAGCGAGAGAAAGGAGTCCAGAACATAGGAAATCCATCTAGTAGCTCAGGAATAAAAGAAGAGCATGACAAGGATAAGATGGCTGTCGATCCTGAGCCTCTATGCAAAAGGGATAATCCATTTAGATCAACCTCCGAGTGCAGTTACACGTCCAGCTTATTTTCTCCAAGAATTCAAACAAGCAAATCTGGCATAGATTCGAACACCACTAAGAAACTATTTGGTGTTGACATTGGAAGTTCAGCAAAGCCTTCTGACATTCAGGTTTGTCAAATGGCAGACCCTGCTTCTGGACTATCAGTAGTGTCTGGTTTAACATTCGGACAGCGGGTTGAGCCACTGGACTACGGAACAATAATGGTTGGTAAAAAGTGGTTCAATAGTCAAGCTATCTTTCCAAAAGGTAACAATCAAGTACAATTTACATTTTGGATAATTTCAACATCCTTAGAAGTTTTACACTTTGGAGTAAATTACATCTATGCAGGATTCAGAAGTCGAGTTATATTTTACAATGTACAAGATCCAAGTAGGGATTGTTGCTACATTTCAGAAGTCCTTGATGCTGGGCCTCTTGGACCATTGTTTAAGGTATATTTGCTTATAAAGTTATATTTTCAGGACAAAACACTCTCTGGTTTCGTACAAATCACTTAAGCTTTCTTGCTGAATTAATTACAGGTGACAATGGAGCAGGTTCCTGAAGTCTCGTTTACTAACACTTCACCAGTGCTTTGTTGGGATTGTATTAGAGACAAGGTGAATGAAGAAATAAAAAAGCAACAAAGCATTGGAAAACTTGGTGTCCCTGATTTGTTGCCCTCTGATTCTGTAAATGGGATTGAAATGTTTGGTTTCTTGTCCCCACAAATCATTCAGGTATATTTTCATGAGTCTTTTGTGTAAACTGGTACCAGCAGCACTGGTGACTTTTGGAATATGACCTATAAATTATATCTTTCTTCAACAGGAAATCGAGGCTTTAGATCCCCATCACCAATGTTTAGAATATTGGTTATCAAAACCTTCATTTTCTGTTAAAGAGCTTCCCTCAGATTTTACAAAGCCAACATTGGTTGAAGGCTCCAATAATTCCCAACTTAGGTTACTTGGTGTTCAGATCACAAAGAAGGAACCCGAACTATCTGGTTTCTGCACTAGTTCCCGTGCAGATGAGGTTGCACTTGAGAGGTTTTCAAAGAAACCTAAACTTCCAGGAGGTCCGGATAGCAGCAGAATCAGCAGGGATTGTAGCCATTCTGCGGATTGAGATGAAGCATAATGTAGATATGCTGCCCTAAATAGATAAAATATTTTCAAGTAACATGTCTTAGAATGCTCCTCTAGGAACCATTAGATTGATCTAGGGTCATCAATGATTTTTCATTCTTATAGAATCAAATCTAGTGACCATACTTTTAGAGTTGCATGAAGCTGATTCATTCTAACTGATGGCAAGATGGTTCATTTGTTCTCCAACTATTTCCTGACTAGCCAGTTTCATGGTAGCCAATGTATAAGGTTAGTCATTCATTCAGCAAAATTTTGCATGTATAAAACATTGGTTCCTGGAAATTAGAAAAGAAATGAAGAGGGAAATTTTCTGGTTGTATGGTGTTCAAACTGTACCTTTTCCTGTGGAATGAATCACTTTAGTTTCACCATTCAATGAATCTGAGCTTCATTTCGGAGCGAATAATACGTGAGCTAATAATGCCTTGTTTTGTTCTGTCCTTGAAAACTTAAATTGCCATCAAACATTGATTGCTGTAATGCAATCAATCCATTGCTTGGATTTCATTTGAAAGTGCTTAAAACGGGAGAATTTTCCATTTCCGTTTCAGATAGTAATGTTTTTGCTGGTTATTATACCCTGTGCTGTCTGATTGTTCCAATTAGCCTGCTTTCCTCAAGAATAATGGTAAACTGATACTATTCAATTCTGGAAGGCTGGATTTTCATGCAAAGAAACCTTGCATATCATGCTTCTAGTGTTTAGGCACTCCTAAAGTCAGTGTAAATGTTTAGATTACTGATGTAGCCGTTTTATGAAAGCGTGAAACTATAAGATGTGTGGTACCCACGACCAAAAATAAATAAATAAATAATTGATCGAGCCCTGTGCAAGCTGCGATACACGTACGTATAGCCCATTCTTAAACCTCCTCAAGCATACATAGTTGATATTTCCGTGGCAACAAATATTTGTCCATCTCATTGTTGCAAGTGCAGTAATCATTTTCCAACCGAGGTGCATGAAGCATTAAAACCAAATCACAACATGTTTTTTTTTGGCTGAACTTGAGTCCTTTATTGAAGTATCCATTTGTCTTTAAAGCGTACTAGGCTGAGTGGGCCCATCGCCGACGAGACGTGGGCGACGGTGTCGCTGATGGAAATGCTTGGAGCGTAGTGTGCCCGGAGGCGGCGGACGATCCATGGATGAACCTGCTGGCCGCCAAGCCTTCGGAACCTGCCCTGTTTGTCACCCCACCTCACAAATGTAGGTTGAAATTGCCACCCCCCCTCCCAACACACACACACACACACACACATCTTCATGGTCTTTGCCATGTGGGTCAAAAACTTTGACTAGATGGATTAACTTGGGTCGAGTTGAGTTTTATGATTTGGTCGGATCTGAGATTGTTGTGTCCATCGCATACTAGAACTCACTGGTTTAGTTATTTGGACATCGAAAATCTTATGGAGGGAATATCTGAGTTATGATGTGAGATTTGCAATTAAGCCATAAGCTAAAAAGCTTATTCAATTGACTTGAATATTTCTAAACTGGATTTTTCTGCACCCTAGTAATATAATTTCGAGAGGAAACGAGAGTGCACCAGTGCTGGTGGAAAAGAGAGGAATGAAACCAAGGAAACGTGAATGTTCATTATAATTTTAAATTTAAATAAAAGTTGTCTGTTGGGTAAACGTTATGATTTTAGAGAGAGCTCATGCCTGCTGGATCTCTATGGAGATGAGGGAGGGAGAAGTTGCTTGACTCCGGCACTGCTTGGGAGTGGTGGGAACACACGCCTACGCTTCAATCACGAGGATAATAACCAATGATCTAGAGTCTTTGACCTTAAGAAAAAAATGATCTGGAGTCTTATTTATTTATTTTTTTGACGGCAAATGTTGGTAGTCATATACAACTGACATGGCAGTATGGCACCACACTTCTCCTACTCCCGTGAACTGGAGTACTAAATTTTCAACAACCACGTTTTACATAAGTTTCGTCTGGCGTTAACCATGTTATTAGGAGCATATTTTGTGCTCGATCGGTTGCCTGCTCCCACAAAGGCATCAAGTATGCTAAACATAAATTGGCTTGTTGAGACGAACATCAGAGCATAAACAAGCTGTACAATCATCGATCAGCTCCGGCTACCTACTCGACCTCCGGCGAGTCTCGCCATGGATCCGAGTTCCGAAATCATAGTCGACTTCCTCTCAGTTTCCGCGTCTACAAGGACCTGCGCGTCGACCGGTTGAGGGGCAACGACGACGACACCACTCCTGCCGGCTACGACAGCAGCACCGACGTCACCTCCAAAGATGTAACCATCGACAACGACGCCTGAGATGCATTGTAACTGTCTTGAAAGTCAAGGCCATGGTGTGTAGCTTTTTTGAGAACCAAAGCCATATTTCATATAACATTTCTATTATCTAAAGAAATGTCCATCCTAGTTTGTGTAACAGTTGCGTAAGTATATACCAACTTATGAAAGCATCGGGAGCGGACACTCGCCAGTTGGAAAACGACTCCCTTACAAAACTAATAAATACTCCTTCCGTTTTTGTATTCTTCCGGTGAGGACACGGGCACTAGTTCAATTTTGTACTTTCTTGCCTTACGACAAGAAATAAAAATAGCTGGAGTAGTAGATAAAAGACAAATCAGTGTATCTACCTAAGCTTGATAGAGTAATCTATATTTCAGAACTTTATGCAACAGTGTATCTATCTAAGCTTGAACGATTTCTTTTTTCGAACAATGATATGTTGTATGCCATAAGTTAATCAGGGATGCAAAATTGCAAAGCGATTAGTTCCAATAGTAGAGGAAACTGGGTATACAGGTGGGAAGGGATCACTCCAAACGAGGATAACTTGGAGGTGGTAGTAGGTACGCTCAAGCTTCAATCACGAGGTCAATAACCATTGGTCTTGACTTCTCGAGTCTAGAGCCTTTTCTTTTTCATGGCAAAATGTTGGCTAGTACTATCCGGCCCGTAGCATAGCACCACGTTCATTGAACTCACTGAAATTTCACCAACCATTCCTAGCTAGTTTCGCCAATGGCGTTAATCTTGTTGGAGCATCTTGTGTGCTTGGTTACCTACTCCCATCAAGGCATAAAGTACTAAACATAAATTGTTGGATCACTGTAGTCTGTTGGGTACTCCCTCCGTCCAACAATATAGTGTACATCTAGAAATTTTAAGACAGATTAGTTGAGGTGGTAAAAGTCTTTGTTGCCCCTATTTACACCAAATACTTTTTAATCCATACACAACTCCCAAGCCGGCCACCTAGCTGCCTTATTAATTTTTTTTGCTCCCACCAATACTCAACTATCCATTCATGGGTTTCAAAACAGAATTTTAATGACAAGGACTCTTTGTACTCCGTGACATCGTGAGACCCACTCAAATAGACACTATATTGTTGGACAAATAGAAATCTCTAGATGTACACTATATTGTTGGACGGAGAGAGTATAATGCAAAGATTCCAGCACCATCATCAGCTCCGGCTTCCTACTCCATCTCCAGCCAATCTCGCCCCGGAAGTTTCAAAAGATTTTTTTATCGACCGAGCCAACCAAACCGGACCCGATCCGTAAGTCCAGTTACCGGTCACAGCCGATGAAAACCGAACAAAATTTGCCAACTTTTAAAATTCATTTTAAATTTAAATTCGAAAACCAGTAAACCGAGGTAACCGGTCCAGAAACGTAAGTCCGGTTACCGTGAAAACGGGACCGGTTACCGTCGGTTTTGAAGACCAATAATCCAAAATCATAGTCGATTTCCCCCTAGTTTTCCGCAGCTACAAGGACCTACGTGTCGACTGGCTGATGGGCAACAATAGTTTGCCACCACATCCTGACCGCTGCCACTGCAGATGTGGCAGTTGGGCTGAGTAGGCGAGCTTGTTGACATGTCTGAGCGCCTCGTCACCCTCGCCACATGTATCAGCCTGCCTCCCGGAAAATATCCGATCGGGCACAACTGACTTTGATCATCCGTTTGCTCGCTTAGATGTTTTGGATTAGGGCCCTCCTCTATAGTTACAACCATGTTGACATTGACCTCGGCTACATCGGCAACGAAGTGCTATCATCCACATGAAGTACTCACAAAATCTTCTCTCTATTGTGAGATCGCTCCGTAAATGCTACAACAATGGGGATGTCGGTCCACCGGTTTTTACCTGGCTTTTTCTCGAGCCACACTATTTGAATGCTCTCGTTGTGACCGTGAAAAGATGTTAGAGCAAATTTGGTAGTTTAAATACTGTGTATAGTAGACATTCATATGTATCCGAGCAGGTGTGTTGCCTTCAAGTCTTATATTGGGCTGAGAGACTCAATGCTAATTTAGTTACTTCAACTTACTAATGATCTTGAGTCATTACCTTTTTTTTTTTGAGAATCAAGAGCTTTCTGTTCATTAATTGATTATAGGAATTACAGTCGTGTTGCAAAAGGAAGGAGGGGGATCAGTCCATGAGAATTGAGTCCTATGACGTATTGCATGCTGAGCACATAAGTATGCAGCCTAGTTTGCGTTGCGTTTTACAAAGGTGTTATGGAGAATTGCCTTAAAAAAAGGTGTTTTTTAGATAAAAGAAACTTTTGTTTCGAGAATGTTTCGGCCTCTGCACATCGACGGTACATTTAGCCTTAAAAAAAGGTGTTATGGAGAAAAAAGAGAAATTCACACAAAGCTCTTGGCTATCTGCAAGGATAGTGGCGATTTCCGAGCGGTCTGGATCCCAGGACTCCTACTTCTCCTGACAGCTACCCCAACCCTGCGAGTAGTGCAGAGTGAATTAACGGCAGCAGCGAGCAGAGCCTTTCAAGAAGACTTCATTTGCATTGCGCAGGTAGGTGACGCTTCAATCACGAGGTCATTTCCCATGATCTTGAGTCTAAAGTTCTTTTTTTTTTCCCTGGAAAATGTTGCTAGTGATTGCACCACCACGTTCCACGAAGTTATACTAAATTTTCAACAACCATGTTTTACATAAGTTTCGTCCGTGGCGTTAATCATGTTAGCAGCATATTTTGTGCTGGGTCACCTGCTCCCACAAAGGCATCAAGTAGTAATATAAACTAAACATAAATTGGCTTGTTGAGACGAACAGCAGAGCATAAACGAGAAGCTGCCGCATCATCGATCAGCTCCGGCTACCCACTCCCTCTCCGGCCAGTCTCGCCATGGATCCGAGTTCCGAAATCATAGTCGACTTCCCCCCAGTTTTCCGCATCTACAAGGACCTGCGCGTCGACCGGCTGATGCTCAACGACACCGCTCCTGCCGGCTACGACAGCAGCACCGGCGTCACCTCCAAGGATGTCACCATCGACGGCGACGCCGGCGTCTACGTCCGCCTCTACCTCCCGGACATGGCCGTCGTCCGGCGGTCGTCGTCGTCCTCCGACGACAGCAACAACAAGAGGCTCCCCGTGCTCGTCTACTACCACGGCGGCGGCTTCGTCGCCGGGTCGGCTTCTTCTCCGATGTACCACGCGTTCCTCAACTCCCTGGCCGCCAAGGCGGGCGCGGTGGCCGTGTCCGTGAACTACCGCCTCGCGACGGAGCACCCGTTCCCCATCGGGTACGAGGACTCCCTCCGCGCGCTGCAGTGGGCGGGCGCGGCGGCGACCCGTGGCTGTCGCGGCACGGCGACCTCGGCCGCGTCTTCCTCGCCGGCGACAGCGCCGGCGGCAACATCGCGCACAACGTCGCCGTGATGGCGGCCGCCGGCCGGATGGGGCCGGAGGCGCTGGCGCGGATCGAGGGCCTGGTCCTGCTCCACAGCTCGTTCTGGGGCAAGGAGCGCATCGCCGGCGAGACGGCGGCGACAGTGGCGCTGATGGAGACGCTGTGGCCCGTGGTGTGCCCCGGTGCGGCGGACGGCGTGGACGACCCGCGGATGAACCCGCTGGCCCCCGCCGCCGCGCCGAGCCTGCGGAACCTGCCGTGCAGGAGGATGCTCGTGTGCGCGGCGGACGGGGACTTCTTCTTCCAGAGGACCAAGGCGTACTACGACGGCGTCGCGGCGAGTGGGTGGGGCGGCAGGCTCGAGTGGTTGGAGTCCAAGGACGCCGGCCACTGCTTCTTCCTCCACGAGCCGGACGGCGGTGAGGGCGTGCTGCTCATGAACCGGTTGGTAGCCTTCATCGCTGGGTCACAACTGAGAATCTATAAATGTGTATGGAGAACAGATAAAACGAGCAGGGTCTGATGATTTCAATTCCGAACTGCTCCTACATTAATTTGCTTTCGCAATTCTACCTTTTGTTTCCCCGAAAGACCTTCGCAATTCCACCTTCCTGTTTCATTGTTGTCTAATTATTTGGCCGGAAAAAGTCTATTTTACTTTCCTTAAACAATCTATGTTGTTCATTTTACCCACTAAATAAAATGATGGCTCACTTTACTACCCCAAACAAATCCATTAGATGCAATTTGCACCCTATTAAAGTTTGTTCTTTTTGTTTCTCTGCCTAAAAAAGGAATTTGAAGCTCAAAATTTGAATGATAACAATTCACACGACAACCAATGTTAAAATAATTATGACATATTTTATTGATACTGACTACATAGTTCAATAATAGTTAATGTTATATGCATTTAGATGACACCATAAAAATAATATAAAATTATTTCAACGTAAGGTAATGTGGTAACTATCATCATACAAAATTTGAGCTTTAAGTTCAACTTGTAGGCCTAATAGTTACAAAAACCTCGGTAATACCTCAGGTCCCGGGTAAATCAGATCTTATTGAAAACTTGTAGGCCTAATAGTTACAAAAACCTCGGTAATACCTCAGGTCCTGGGTTCGACTTCCAGGAGGACGAATTTTTGAAGATTTAATAGCGTTATGCTTTGATTGGTAGGCGATGTTTCTCTCGATAGCGAGGTGTCAGTGGTGACTTCGTTAATTTTGAGAGTATTACCAGCTCAATCTTCGAAGATGTTCATAGTACGTGTGTTCATAGGAATGAGTATGCGTGCGTCGTGAGTGTCTGAGTTAGATTATATAATAAAAGAATAATTATTTGCCCGATTGCACAACTCGCATACCATGCGCCTGAGACGTTTCTTTGTACTTAAAAAATAATTGCTGCAGTTGATAAAATTGATTAAAGAGTAGCGCGCGTTGGTACTCTCATAGCTTGCATTCATGACCGACTTTTTTGACAGCAGAAATAAACATCAAAATATTGTTACTTGAATTCTTTCTTCTTCTTTTTTTGACAAAAAACAGTGCGAGAGTTCCCTGCAGTGCCTGCCTTCCATTTTTTTTAACCGAACAGCAGAGCTCCTACTCATTTTTTTAATTTACAAAAATATTTACAGAGTTCACAAAAGCCTTAGGACCAAAAAGAGACCTCAAAAATATTTACAGGATGATTTGAATTCTGAACTGCTTCTACATTGGGTTTTCGCAATTCTAAAGGTCAATTCCATAGTTCTCTTCTCTTTTGTGAATCTGAATCTAGATAACTAACCAAACAGTTTCAGAAGTAATTCTCATTCAGCTTGAGATACGTTTTTAGGTTAAAATTGAATCATTTCTGGTTTTCGATGAATTTGAAGCCTTACCAAACGGACGCTAAAATGTGCTCTAATAGACGTAATATAATAAGCTCAAACGCTTTATTCAGTTGACCTGAATATGTCTAAAATAGGATTTCCGTGGAAACCTGCCGTACACGATAATGTTCACTTAGACTGACTCCAACAACAAGAGCCATTTTTCAGAGGCAATCGGCCCATTGCATAGCGGCTACAGTACTTTGCATCCCTTTCCCATCTCTCCATCTCCAACAGCTATTGCAGTTCTTCCCTATCCCACCTGCTCTTCTCCACATTGCCAGCGAGCCCGCGTCGCCCTCCCCCCCGCGCTGCCCTCACTCAGGAAGAAGCCACCGCCAGCCCAAGCGCTGCCGTGGGAGCCGGAGCCGCGGCCGCCACCGACGAGGTTCTCGACCCGCTGCGCCCCCACGTCAGCGAGCAGGTGGTCGAGGCCGCGCTCGGCGGCGCGCCCTGCGCGATTGCTTCTGCTTCTGCAGACTGCAGGGACGAAATCATGTAATTGAAGACTGAAATTGGGGGCACTATGTCGCGCCTGCGCACCGCGGAGTAGAACAGCATCATGTCCTTGTGCCGCTCCCACCTGGCGTATGCACACAAGAGTGTTCCGCATGCCACTGCGTCAGGTTCAGACCCAGTCTCTTCCGCAAGCTCGATCTTCCCAACCCGGCCATATAACCTCAGAAGAATGGTGTAGGCGACGACACTTGGTTCATAGCACAACTGCATTGATGAACAACATCTGGCGGTCAGGGACACAGATCATTTCGTCATTGGAAATAATTTTAGCATGAATTCAGCTCGAAATTCGCACTCTTTTCAGTTCAAGCTCTCCATGTGTTTCAATGGGGACGGGTGAGATTACCTGAAGCTTCATCCATGCGAAGAAGTACCGCGCCTGGTGCCACCCGCGCTGCTCACGGAGCATGACGCACATCTCGCGGAATGTGAGCTTGGCCACGAACGACGCCATTGGCCTGGCGCATGTCGGCAGCGGGGCGCGACGCTTCGAGTTCTGCCCTGCGCCTCCGCGCCCCGCCACGCACGCACGCGTCGCGCACCGCGCGCCGCGCTCTGAGCTCTGCCCCCACGCGCCGCACTTCGAGCTGTGCCCCGCGCCCCGCCACGCGCGCGCATCCATAGCGCGCCGCGCTCCGAGCTCTGCCCTGCGCCGCCGCGCCCTGCGCCCCGCCGTGGGATTTGTGGCCCGCCCTTGTCGTGCTGATTGAGAGCACGGCGACGACGAGCCCAACGGATTGAGAGCAAGGCGAGGATGGGGAGGCGACGCTTGGGGGCCCAAATTCTCAAATTGAAGCCAGCGCGAAGCTCGGGGACGCCGGGCGAGTTGAATCCAGCTGCTGCAGCGCCCAGCGACGCCGGCCTGCGCATACGCGTGCTCTGCTGGATGGCGGACTGCGCCCACCTCCTTTGCCGCGCCCGCCGCGCCCACCTTCGTCCCCACGGCAGCGCGTCCGCCTCCCCCTCTCGTCTCGACAGCGTTCGCAGCCCGCCGCGCCCCGGCCCCCGCGCGAGCCACCGCCGCGCGAGCCCGCCGCCTCCGCCGTCCTGCGCCCTGTTCGTCCTCGCCCCGTGCCCCGCCCTCGCCCTGTGCCCGGCGCGAGCGCGGCGGTGGCGGTGGAGCGTGCGCGCGTGCTCGGCGCGAGCGTGGCCAGCGGGCGCGCGTCGCCGGGGCGGGGGAGCGGGGCGCGTGCTCGGCACGATCTTGTCGACGGGAAGACGAGCGAGCGAGGTGGCCGCGGCTCGAATCGAGCGCCTTCCTCTTCAATTCAAGCCCAGGGCCAAGGCGCTCCCGCTCCTCTCCGACGTCGGCGTCGGCCGCGACCCCGCCGGCCGCCTCCGCGACTTCCTCCTCGTCGCCAAGGGCCTCCGCGCGGCCACCGGGGATGCTCAACGGTGAAGCATCCGAAGCCATCCGACGCCATCCGCCGCCAGTGCCTCCTCCGCCGTCGCCCGCCGACGAGGTCGCGCCCAACCTCTGCGCCTGCGCCCGCCTCCGCGCCTCTCGCGTCGTCGCCGGCAGTGTCCCTGTGAAATGCATAGGAGGAGAGAGGGAGTCTATTTTTACCTTCTCTCTCCTCTAAAGGCAAAATGCATTAATGTTTGCATCTTCTGTTGGAGAAGAGATTCTTGATGCACAGTGCGCTCCGACAGCCATATATGTATTTGCATGCCTCTGTTGAAGTCAGCCTTAGAGCAAGTATTATGAGCATCGTATAGGTGGCGAAAACCAATGAGGAAGAGAGAGAAAACATGAGAGAGAGTGGAGCGAACGTTTCACGAGTCGCTAGCATCCAGCAGGCGAAAACATTTTCCTGGCAACTGGCACAGCGTTCCACCTTTCAGATTCCTCCACGTCTTGCACAAGACATTAATCAATTATGGGGCCGCCTCTACATTTAAAATTAAGCCCCTACATGCCTATCCAGGGGCTGGCCCCTACATTTAAGCCTCTATAAAATAGCTTACACTCCAGCAGCAGCCCCTCTCTTTGAGCCCCTACACGCATGGGTCCCACGCATCAGTCTCTCCCTTTCTTCTTCCTTTCCAATCCACCTGGACGCAACCCATGAGCATCTTGCTCACCGCAGAAATGGAAGACGGCGCGCGGAGCTCCATGGCACGGCACCACAGACACGGCGCGGGCCGCGGGCGTCGACTTGACGGCGCGTGGCGGCGGCGCTGTAGGGAGCTCGCGCGGCAACGGTGGCAACTCGGGCTCTCAGATGCGGAGCGGGTGCAGCCATGGCGGGGCATGGCACCACGCCGCTGCCTCCTCGACGCGGCGGCCTGCTCAGGTGCGGGACGCGGCCATGGCGAGGGCGCGGCACCACGGCGTTGCCCCTTGGCGCGGCACCCCCGCGCATGGCTCCTCGCGTAGTAGCGGCCCCGGGCGGCGCTCCTTGCCGCGGTGTGGCCCCGGGCGGCGCTCCTTGCCGCGGAGCAAGGAGGCGGAGACGGACGGCGGCGCGAGGCGAGGAGACGAACGGCGGCGCGTCCTCGGCGCAATCGACGGCGATGGCCTCAGATCCAGTCCTGGGCGACCGTTACCATGGCGGGGGAGGGGGGGCATCGGATTTGGTGCCTGGGAGGGGAGGAGAGGGCGGCGGCAGCGTCGTCGGCAGAGCAGAGGCGAGGCGGGAGCTTCACGCGGGAGAGAGAAGAGGCGCGCGCGGGGTGGTTGGGCGGGCCCCACCATCTAGCGACCCCGTAGCAAGCCTCCAGATCTAAGGGCTTTGGAGGGAAATCTGGGGACCTAATAAGCCTAGGGGCTCATCTAGGGGCTCTGCTGGAGTTCGTTTTTTGGCCCCAAGCCTTTAAATGGCATGTAGAGACTCATCTAGGGGCCCTGCTGGAGATGCCCTATGGATCTGCAGCTTTGGTCGCACGTCGCCTGCTTGCTGGCTAAACCATAAAACCTGCTCTTAAAAGGAGAGTTACTGCCTGCGCGAGGGTTTTAAGCAATGGTTGGATCTTCAGGAAATACAAGGACTAATTATCACAAAGGACAAACAAGTGGTGTCGGGCTCGGGGAAAACTGGTCAGAGTAGCATTTTCTACGAGATATGCTCCAACAGGAGCATCAAGCCACAGGGATCAGGACACTGGACCCATGCGGCACTGGACCCATATGATAGACTGGTACAGGACCACATTTCCCGGATGCCTTCCATCCCGAATCGGTTGACAAGAAGCTGAAGCAAATATCTCGTAGGTTGCTCACCTCGCTTGCTTGGGTATTCTTCAAGGTCCCGTTGGCATGTAAAAAACTAACTGGCGCTCAGAAGGTAGAACATAACGAAGTGAGGCAAATATGAGACGTCTAACCCGTAACACTCGCAGGGCTTACTTTGGCTCCAATCGGCCTAGGTCCTATATATGTTCAGCACCCATCCGTGTGGTGCGTAATGTCCTCGGCCGACAATTGATTTCCTGTTGCAGCATTGAGTTTTGACAAAATAGCCTTAAATTGTACTTTATTTCTGAAATGTGAGAATCTTCTATTGCACAAAAATAAACCGCATAACATCGGTAGTATATGTTCCAAACACTTGATCTCTGTGGTATCATTCAAACATTTTTTTTTCTGTTTTCATAATGCCATCAGAAGTAAGGAATGCCAATATAAAGTAATCAATATGTTGCGAACTAGTGATTTCATTATCACAAAATATTTAAATGTTTTTATGCTGACATCTAATATAGAGCAAATGCACAAGGCAAAACCTTTGCTTTGAAAAGGAAAAGGAGAAAATTGTTTGGTTCATTTCTAGTAAGTTCATTAGCTCTCCTACTCTGCTCTTGGCAAGAACACATTGTTAGATGATGGGCCTATTAGTGGTCTGGTAAATTCTCAACCAATCACTATCCAGACACCATATCTTCCCTGTCGTTATTGGCACTGAGCTTACTAGAATTTGGGAACCTAGGTTGCCAACATTTATTTCTGTGGCAATTACACTAAGATAGGATACCTTCTGCTGAACAATTGATCAAGAAAAAAAATGGAAGGGGGACATAAATTTCCAGATAGCAAAATTTGTGGTGCAAATGAAACCTCTGATCATATAATGTTTCCTTGCCCCATAGCAAAATTTGAGAGATTTACTTAACTAGACTAGAGTACCTTCGAATTTGAGAGATACTAGAAGCCAATCTAGAATGATTTTTCACCAAAAAAAAATCTAGAACGATTTTTCCATTGGGAGTGGCCTGTTGGTCGCTACAGAAAAAATAAAAAAAAATTACACAACATTACAAAGTTCCTAGGCCGTGTAGGTGCGCGGGTTGATGATCTTACATTGCACAACAGTAGCAGGAAACATGATATGTAGTATCAAATATAACCATCTCATGTCGAACTCTCTCGCGAGCCTTATCCTTTCGTTGCTACAGGAAGGGAGAGGCGAAAAAGAGAGTTCTCGGCGGCGTCAACTCCACCGCCGGATCCGGCAGTCCCCTTCGCCTCCAGCGGCCGTCTGGGCGTCGTGGGGTGAGGGAGGCGGTGCGGATCCGGCGGATTAGGTAGTTGTAGGTCTAGTTTGTCTAGTTTTGGCCCCGGCGGCGATGGCGAGGCGGGTTCGCCGGCGTCGCCTTGGGTCTTGGTCCCTCCGACCTAATCCCCGCCTTGCTGCTGTTAGCTCCGTCGGTGGCAAGGGGTTTGTGAGGGTGGAGTCTGGCGGGTCTTGGACTCCAGTCAGGAGTAGCTGGTCGCCGGCTGCTGTGGTCTTCCACAGCGGCTCGGGCGATTTTTTTGGCGGGCGGATGCGGCGATGCGGTTGCTGGGCGTGCAGTTTGGAGGGCTGGTGCCTCGTCTTCCTCCGGCTTGCGGCGGCGGCCTTTCTTCCTCCTTCTCCGGGTGCCAAGCATGGGGAGGAGTCCCCGGCGAGTCTTCCCCGGTGTGCTCAGTTTCTTAATCTTGTGAGTGGAAGTTTCTTCGGCCATGGTAGCCTGCGGGCGTTGCTTCACCTGGTGTTAGGCGGCCTGCTTGCCGTTTCTTCGTCGTTCGCTGTGTGCAGCGGTGGCGAGGATCTCCGGCGAGGCGAGGTCCGGTTTCGTGCTTGTGGGTTGTTGCAGTCGTGTTGGTTGTATCCAAACCGTGTGTACGTATGTCTGTACGGGGTTATGTACTCTTTCCTTAACATATAATGCAGATACGTATTATCAAAAAAAAAAATATAACCATCTCACATGCCCAAGCTGCAGGGAGCAAAACATGCCGCTGCTTCCCCTTCACCCAAATCAGCATGTCGTCATCCTCCTCCTTCCACCAGAAGCTGCACCTCATGAAAGGCACTGCCCTTTGCCAGCATGACATTAACGCAACAAAGCTGCACCTCCATTCTATAGTTGCAGTAGACTTTATGAAGCAAAATTACAATGCTTGTCCATGCCTGATTAAAAAAACGACATCGGTGAATTGAAAGCAAGGTAGATAACATCTAAAAAAAATTCAAATATCCAACTAGCACTCATACCTCGCATCTGCATAACTCTAATTGGACATCTGTGTATTTTCACAAGTCCAATTGTAAACATCCAGGTCTTCCTCATGAAGTTGTTGGCGCCGCTCTTGGAGCCCAGGCTGCCACAACGACGAGACCTCTTGCATATCCTCTTTAAGGAACAGCCGCTGCAAGTTGTCCAACTTCTCGACACGCCTCAATTTTGGACACAGGTGGGCATACAACTCTCTCACTTGAGGAAGATTCGAGACCCTCTCTAGGCCTTCACAGTCCTGGATTACAAGGGCCTCTGAGAGGAACGGGAGACTCTCCACCAACTTAATGCTGCCCACATATCTTAAATGGAGCATGTTCAGGCTTGTGGCCTCCTGCCGAAGCTGCGGTGGTAGAGCTCTCAGCTTGGGGCAGAGGGTAAGTCCGATCTTCTTCAAACATGGCAGCAGCGGCATCCTTGTAGTTTGGGCTTCCTTTTCTTGCTTTGTAGCAACTCCATCCTCTCCCCCTTGTTCCTTACCTACTGGTATTGCTTCATCTTCTTCGACAACAAAGGTCCACACCTCCCAGTTGGGCATATCCACAATGAGTAAAAATTCAAGCTTGGGGAAAGCTACTGCCCATGCAGATCCGTGATTACCCACTTCGCAACCAAAAAAATCGGGTCCAATTGTGGTAACTGCAGCTGCTCCTTCAATTCTCAAGTATTTCAAATTCCGGAGCTGCCCGATTGGAGGAAGATGCACACAGGATTTGCAACCTATGAGGTTCAAGTATTTCAGATTAGACAAGTTGGTAGTAGTGCCTAGCCAGGTGGGGAGCCTTCGACCAAAGAAATCATAGATTTGTAGATCCTCCAAGTTGTCAGGAGGGATCAGGTTCTCAAAAATATTATCAATATACGTCCTCTTTAGAATATGGTTCATCTGTACGTTTTGTGCAGCTTATAACTAATTCTTTGAGATTAGTTTTGTCTACTAGCAAACAACTGTACTGCGAAAAGCTGCTCTTTCTAATTTGATCAAATCAAGCTTCCTGAGCTGTAAAAGAGGACCCAACTCTTTTAGGTTCCATCCATCATGCATCTTAGCATTGTTCTCATCATCTCCACCAACCGGATATCCTTCTAAATCATTGAGGAATTTTAACTTGCCTATACCTTTTGGAACCTGATTTACTGGAGTTGTAGCAAGGCCATGGCGTCTTAAGTTGTGTAGACGAGTGATTCCTGATGGAAGACTATGCAAAGCTTCACGGCGACACAAATTCAATATCTGAAGGTTTATGAGAGAACCAATGGACTCCGGAAGATAAGATATATCAGTGCCATCAAGATCAAGGATCGTAGATGGATCAAACTTCCTACATAATCAAGAATATTTTGTATAACTGAACCTGTTAGATCCAAAACTCTTATCTTAGGGAGTCTTTTGAAAATTGTATTTTCAATTATTAATGCATCACACTTAACAACCAATGTTCTCACTCCAATCTGCTCCTTATGCACACTAGGATCAAATAACAGCTGCTTGCCCGTAACAATAGAAATACGACGTAGTTTGGAGAAAGATTTAGCCTCCAATGATTGTGAATCTCCACAAAAAAATTCTTCATATGATAAATGCTGAGCGAGTTGCCTTAAAAGGTCATGCATTTTGCACTCATAATAGTCAGCATTATTAGGATCTGGTTGAAGAAAATTTCGATATATCAATTCATAGTAATATTCTTCAACTGTATCCTCCAAAATTTTGTTCTCTTCCTCTTCCACAAAACCTTCAGCAACCCAAAACCTGTCATCGCGAAGCATAATATGATCTTCAGGGTATAGCGCACAATACAAAAAACATTGCTTCAAATATTGTGGTAGCTCATCATAACTCAAGTACAGAGCTCCTCTCAGCTCAATAGGAAGCTTGCTCATGGACCAAGCACTTTTATTTATTACTTTTCTCCATTCATTTTCAGTTTCGTCTTTAGTTGCTAGAACACTACCAATAACCTTGATTGCTAGAGGAAGGCCACCACACATACGGACGAGCTCAATACCTATAACCTTAAGGTTGTCTACTTCAACCTCTTTGTTAATGTTCATACTCTTCCAAAGCAGCTCCCATCCTACTTCTTCAGACATCAATTCAACTCGATGCATAGCTTCCACCCCGATCGCTCGTGCAACTGTATCATTTCGAGTTGTGACTAGAATTATTCCTGAAGCTGCCGTGGCTAATGGGGTTCTCAGAAGATTAGTCCATACCTGATGCTGCCAAACATCATCCAACACAAGAAATAAACTTTCATTTTCAACGGCTGTTGCAAGAGTTCTACCGAGCTCTCCAATAGTTTCATAAAATAGTAGTTGCACACTTAATAAGTCAGTACAGTCGCCTACAACATTAAAAAGCACAATCCAATTAGAAATAGCTTTGGACTTGTCAAAAGGTCATAACAGAGATTTGATTACTAACTATCCATTACTAGTTACGTTCATGCTTAATTATATGATATCATGTAGGATGATGAGTCACAGTTATACGTATGTCATGTAATCAAAATAAGTTGGATTATAAAGGTAGTGGCAGTATCGAGGCGAACGGTCAAGCTTAATGGCCACAATTTGCACTTTCATGAGTACAACGACCAAATTGAAACAGACAGACAAGTTCAATGACCATCCATGCATTTTACTTTATAAATTACATACTTATCCCACTATAAAAAGGCTACATGTTTCTAAATTAGCAACCTTTTTCTTTCCAATAAAACTAGCAACCATTGATGTTTCAAAAAAGGCCAATATACTCGAAGCATGTTTCTAATTTCCAAACTATGATATCATAAAATTTAATCCAATTTCCAATACCTATAACTAGCCCGTGGGGTGCACTTGCTGAGGGGCTAGCTAGTTAAATTAATCTGTACATGACAACAACAGCAGATGCTACCAATTTTGTCGAGTTGTAAGGTGAGGTACCAACAGCAATATTCCTCGTACAAAAAAAAAAGGGACCAACTGCAATACCTTGGCACCGGAAAAATTGCGATGAGATTACATTTGCTAAAGCGTACGGAGAAAAATAAAAATCGGACTGGATCTTGTTTATTCCTCACTGTGTGCTAGTGTGACTGTGGTTGTCAATGATAGGACGTGCAAAGAAGGCATGTGTCTTGAGAAGAGATAATCAAAACTCTTTATTTCTTGATTAACTGTTGAGTATCAAGCTTCTGATATTCCTGCATGATCAGAGTGTGCAAATAAGGCATGTGCTATGAGATGAGAAAGGAGGAAATCGGATCTCGTTATTTATCAATGGATGCTATATATGGAGCTTGCTAGCCACTAGCACAATGTGAGCTGAAAGGACGCGGTAGCAGAGGAACAGTTGCAGTGAGCATTTCTCTGAACAAACTTCAATTGTTGCATCATGTGAATACGTGACAACCTAGCGTAAAATATGTCAACCAAATAAAACGAGGTCGACGAAGGCGCGAGTTCTTTTTACCATATGATGGTGTTGACCCTGCCTTGTTGATTAACAAAAGCTAGCTGCAGCCAACTAGCTGCTTATTGGTCCCGACTTTCCTTGTCAGAAAAGGGAATCCGTCACTCATTGGTAGAGGCATTATCCTAGGTTGGCTAACATTGTTTGACATCGTGATCAGTTTACCTAGATCCTCTAGAGTTTCCCCCAGCACATGTGAACAACTGGCAGCACCTAGCATATGCTTGGTCGAGTGTCATTTTTGCTAATGCAACCGGATAACGTGTGTTTACGTTGGTACAGTTACAGGACGTAAAACAACTTTTTTGGCTAGTCCTAACGGCGTGTTTCATTTTTTATGTTTCCTAGGCAACGCATGCAAGACACAAATTGTGTAGGAAACAACGCACACATGGTTTCATCAAGGTGAAACATCTTTCATCTCTCTCATTGTTAATTTCCTGTCATATCAGCAAATATGATTACATGAGACCCAATTTAGTGAAAAAAAAACTCCAATTGGAAGTAGCCTTAATTAGCCAACTTTCAGCTTAGAGCAATGGTTATTAAGATCTCGGGTGAATTCATTTGAAATTAAAATTATTATTAATTTTTTAAAGAAACTTACGTGAGAAATTTCTTTATCTCTCAACATAAGTACACACATGAAGTAATTTCAGCAAATACTGTACAATGAAACAATAATATGGAGATGCGTTTTGATCACAAGTTTTAAAAGCCTGCAGCATGAACGAGCTTGATTTTGAATTAAAACCATAACCAAATTTGAGTCACAATAGGCCTACGTGAATAAGGAACTCACATTTTTGTAACATACAGATATATACAAGTTATAATTTCACAAAGAGTTTAATGCATTTCAGATACACAAACTTGTCATGATGTGTCAAATAGGTCCATGAACTTTCAAACTAAAGTTCTGGGTCCTTAAACTTGTTTATCGTTCATTGCAAGTCCAAATACCTTTTAATAAGCTCTCGTATGAGATGTGGCATGCCAGTGGTCTCTTGGACACGACTACATCTCCGACACTACTGAGTGTCGAGATTTTAGTGCGTCGATGTTATTTATATCGATGCGAAGGAATCAAGAACACGATGGTAACACAAGACGCGGGAATTATCCATGTTCGGGCCACAGTATGCGTAATACCTTACGTTCTAGGTTACATAGAGATAGACCTAGTCGGCTATAATACAAATTGCCTTGTAGTATAAGAAAAGAACTGTTTATCCAGCAACCGACTGACCCAACCGACCTCGAGGCTGTTGAGCCATCCAAGCCTAACTGGGCTAATTCAACTACTCATAACTGGATCACTCGGCCTTGTTGATACTTGAGAATACCTGGGTTTCATATCATCGACAGAAGCCCCCGAGTTATTTTTGATTGATCTTGAAGACCTCTGACTGGTTCAGACTCCATGTACAACAATTCTCGGAATAAGCTGGTCAATGAAAAAGAACTCCAGAAAAGTAATAGTCACTGAAATAACTTAGATAAATTGGCTGAAACCTGAAAATAACAAGATCAGCAAGGCCTTGAATTAGGCACAACAAGCATAGAACACTCAATACCGACTGATGCTAGAATCATTGGCTAAGCTAGAAAGCATGTCACACCTGACAATCAACACCCAACCTCGAGTTGGCTAAGACTGTAAAGAGTGTGCATCTGTTAGGATTTTTTTTTTTTAAAAAAACACACCTATAAGGTGTAGCCCCAAGCTTCTGTATAATTCATAGAATTAAACAGAAGATCTGAAAAGGACCTGGTGTAAAGTTTTAACATCCTCAGCCAAGTGATAAGGGATTCGAGAAGAGTCAAAATAACTCCTCTTCAATGGTGCACTACAGTTGTTAAACCAGGGGTGAGCTATGAGCCTCAGACTAAGTTTGCACTCAACCCGTAAATCTAAACCCATCTAGCAACCCATGCCAAGAATGATAACAGCTCATTAGTAGACAAAAACCCCTGCTCCCCACTGTAGTTCATAAAACCAAGTCAAAGAGCTAGTATAATTCTGGGTTTAATCTTCCGAAAGCTAGCTTGATAGCTGACTGAAGATTCAAACATGGATCACGATAGTGAATCCTGACGGATTAGCCCCCAAATTTGTAGAGAAGTGGGACAATTGTTCACAAACTTCAAGAACTGTAAATCCTTCGTCGTTAAGCTCATATAGTGGCCACTGATTGACCGAGTGAAGACACATAGGGTGCACATCATATGAATAATTGATTCACTCATATGAATAAGTGAATCAATTATTCATAGACTCCAAAAGAAGCTGTAGAATATAGCTCATAGAGTCTAGTCATATGGCCAGTGAAAAAGGAGTTTATCGAAGTAAAGCTCATAGAGCCTAGCCAACCTGGCCGGGTGAAGAAACATAGGGTGCACGTTAAGTGCATCTTACGGTCGTAGTCCCCGAGTTGCGAAGAAGTGGTATAATTGTTCACAGACTCGAGGGCTACGTCCGTAGGCTGCACTTAGGCCTGTTGGAATCCACCTCCTAAACTTTTAGCTAGCTAATTTTAATCACTTTATATAGTACTCGACCTCCTAAAAGTGATTAAACTTTTAGCCAACCCATCTCGTAAACTTTTAGCCTTTATTCACCCCAACTCTCCTAAACTTGACTAAATAAACATATAAAAAGACAAAAAGACACATTAAAAAGGCAAGCAAAGTCTAAAACCAGAGACATTAGTCAAGGATCCAAACAAGTACCCCTTAAAATTAGTTGGCTAAAAATTAGCTGGTTAATATTTTAATTGCCTAATTTTAACTGATTAGAGGATCCCAACAGGGCCTTAATATATTGAAGAGATTAATTAGCATTAACTAGGAAAAATAAACAAGGTAGGAATAAATAAGGAAAGGAATTTTCCCTGTTGTTGTGCGGCAAGCACACTTAGGCCCTGTTTGGAACGCAGGAATTTCACAGGAATTTTATAGGAATTTCACAGGAATCAGTTCAATTCCCGCAGGAATGGGAAAGAAATCCTCCATTCCAAACGGGGCCTTATAGGACATGTATTCAACTAATCAAAGTCCAGCTCGGCAGAATCCACTCAGGTATGCGAATCGTATGCGTTGCGGACTGCTTAATGAAGTCGTCGAATCTTCTGTTTGAAGCATGCTAGTCGAGTTGTCGCTGATGAAATCCGGCTTCCTTGGTTGGATCAACATGTCATGGACACGTCGCAGCAGTACGCCTGAGATCTTGTCAACTTCCAGGCCGCTGGGGATCAACACGTTGTGGGTAGGTGCTGATCTGTGCAGGTCTTCGTTGGCCAGGTGGATGTCCCTCGGCGAAATCTTTGGCTGTCTCCTCGCGCCGCAGCAGACAATGACGAGATCCACCCTCCAGCTTGATGATGACCCAGCGCTGCCCGTTCCTCCTGGCGTGGCGTGTCACTGTCGAAGTTTGTTTTAGACCTTCGATGTTACTTCCTCCGTTTTTATTTATATGACGTAGTTGACTTTTTTCGTTACTCTGACTATTTATCTTATCTATAAATATTTGTGCAAACATCTAAATATATAGGTTAACGTTAAAGTGCTTTTGATGATTAATCTAATGATATCAATTTCACGTTAAGTAACTAATTACATAATTATATATTATTGGTCAAAGTTCAATGAAAAAGTCAACTACGTCATATAAATAAAAACGGAAGGAGTATCTATTTGGGTGTGCAAAAATTAAAAACACTATGATAACATAAGACGTCGGAATTATTCAGGTTCGAACTGTAATGTGTGTAATACCTTACGTTCCGCGTTAGTGTGGTGTGTATTACGTATGTTTTAGATGGAATCCCTGCCCGCCTTATATATCCGGAGGTATAGGATTACATGGAGAGAAATCTAGTCGATTACAATACAAATTGTCTTATAGTACAAGAAAACAACCATTTATCTGGCCACCGACTGATCCAACTAGCCTCGAGTCTGTTGGGCCAACCGGACCTAACTGAGTCAAAAAAATTGCACATAATTGGATTACTCGATCTTGTTGATACTTGAGGATACCCGAGTTTCGTATCATAGATAGATCGCGTTATGAGCTGCATCAAGTATGCGCTAGAAAAGCGTGATGGAAATTTAGTACTGTACTGGCACACCGCACGCGTAAGAATGGGACCTCCTATACATAAACCGTCCTATGATTAACAACTCTTAGATCAGCCTAACGGCCTATCAAATTTGAGAAGCTCAGCCCAATTTATCTGTCAATATTTTGAAACACAAGAGTCAACATTTATATAAACCTATTTCAACATTTTTTAGAACGTGAGTCAACATTTTGAGAAAAATGTTGATCCAGTAACAAAAAAATATTGACATGATACAAACAAAATATTGACACCGTACATTCAAAATATTGACAAAATTTTGAATTTAAAAATTTTAAAAATTTCATATTAGACTTCATTTTGTAGCATTAATTCAAAACAACATGATGGTTCAAACGAATTCAAAAACAGACTTACGGTTTGAGAGAAAAATTCGTTTGAAATTTAGAAACCAGTTCTTTTCCTTCCCCTCACATCCGCTCCAATAGGAAGCCGCCACATATCAGCTTCTGGCTCCTCCTCTTCCCACCAGGCTGAATCTCATTCGTTTATCTAGTCTAGCACGCATCTGAAACACTATTTTATTAAAATTTAATTGTAGCCCTCCTTATGTATAGAATTGACCTGTAAGAATAGAGTGGATGGGCCGTAGAATTATTTTCTGTGCCACAGATTCCGTGAGCTTCTACTTTAGCGACCTCTTTCACACTGAACCGACTGGGCTAAGACAAAACATCTGCAGTGGGGTCTCACGGTTTTCCATTGCCAAGGGAAAAGTCTATCGCGCACACGGTCGTGCGGGAGCGCGAGCTCGCGTCCACGTGTGGCCCGTTCCACACGCGAACCGGTGGCGGAGCACGGCGGCTGGGCGGGCGGCACGGCACGGCGACGAGCTCACCGTTTGCCATAGGCGGTGGAGGTGGGCGGGGGGTTAGGGTTTCTATGTTGTCGGAGGTGGGGGAGCTCTGTTCATCGCCGGGCATAGAGGAGGGGGTTCAGGGTGGCGGCTGCGACTCGACGGTGGCGGGAGTGTCTCGTCGGAGAATTTAGCGCGGTGGCAGTTGGCGGGCGGGGAAGGAGCTCGTGTGGCGGGCGGCGACGTCGCCAGGGACAGCGACGGAGGCGTAGGGGCGGGGCGCGTCGGTGCGGGGGCAGTGGCTAGAAAGAAGACGAAGATGGTTGGGGCGGCGTCGGACGCGTATCAGGCACTGGCCAAGGAGGCGCGATCCGTTATCGCGCGGACGCGCGGTAACCGCGTCCATTGCCAAGCATGCATGGGAAAAGTGTATGGTTTGCGTAATCGCGTGTACTCCCGTTTTTAATTATATAACACCTCCGTTTTAATTATATGACGCTGTTAATTTTTTTGTTTAACTTTGGCCAATAATATAGATTTAAATAATTACTTTATCAATGTGAAATGAATATCATTGGATTCATCATCACAAGCACTTTAAGATTAACTTATACAATCAGCTATTTACACAAATATGTTGAATAAGACAAACGGTCAATTGTACCGAAAAAAGTCAGTAGCTATTATAAAGTGAAAGTAAACGACAAGGTCACAAGATACGAATCAATCATTATTTTATCAACACTGTCGGACCCTCGGACACCAAAAAGAATTAATCGTTAATCAACACATTTGGTGCCGTGCCATGGCAATTTTAATCAATAGCCAGAACAATTTATAATAAGGGTTAGAACAATAGATGATGGAACCATTTATAATAAGGGTTAGAACAACTCGCATTGTTAACAGAACAATTGAAAGGAAGGCCTAAATAATTTGAATGAAGGGACATACTTTTCTTAAAATATAACCAACATATTTTCAACAAATGGACACAAGAATAAAAAATAAATGCCGGAACAATTTGAAACAACAATTAGAACAATTTAAGGGTCAGATTAACTTGTATTAATCCCGGAACAATACAAATAAAACCTGGAACAATTTGAAACAACAGTCGGAACAATTTAGAATGAATTCTAGAACAACTTATCTAAGGCTAGAACAAGTTCAAACAATAGCCAGGAAAATTTAGAATGAGTCATGGAACAATTTAAATTGAAGGTTAATTAGAAAAAAATAAAATAATGCTAAAACAATTCTGTTGGAAGTACAAAAAATATTCCAAGAAAACTATTTATACACAAAACTTTTGTTTAAAAGGTTGAAAAACAATTGAATTACTTTTTTTTAAAAAAAACAAAACCACAATTGAATTGCTGCTTTTTTTAGGACAATATTGAATTACTGATGCTCCATGGAAGATTACAGGCTGAAAATGTACAGCCTCATTTAAAAGGCTGAAATAAGAACAAAGGCCCAATGAAAAAGGCCCAGAACAAACGAGCGCGACAGGGTTCGAAGTGGTCTGTATTCCACACAACCCGCATGCGCGGTGAGTATGGTTTCCGCAAGCGGGGCGTGTTTGCCCTTATAATGTCTTTCATAGCCCCTGGCTTGTAACAGCTAGTAAAACGTTCTTTTGCTCTTGGCTAGTGTTATCTTAAACGTTTTATGTGAACTTTTGATAACAATAGACCTGGTGAACTTCTGTGTAAGCCGGTATACCTGGCTAGACTATTTTTTTCTTTCACTAAAGCAGGGCGATAAGTCTATTTTCTAAGAAAAATATTATCTTCGCAAGTTTCCCATTAAGTGATAATATTGTTAACAATAAAACACTCAAGCAACTACCAAAGAAATGGGCAATACTTGTGGCAAATAATTCCTTCGTGGCAATAATTGTTTTTTGTCTTCCTTAGCGGCCATTGGGTTATATTTCTTTGCCTTTTTGGCCATCAGTGTCCAATTCTTGGCTTGACAGTGTTAGGTTGGAGAAGAAAATGTCCGTTTTGCCTCTTGCAGCATTTTGTGGCCAACTTTCCTTATTACCCATGGAATTGGACAGCATGTCTATTAGATGTAATTTGAAATCTAGACAGCATGTATGTATTATTGGAATTTTCAGCAGCAACAATAGGTATTTTTGACAATTGATAAAAATAATAAAAGATGGCCGTATGTTTCATGTACCCAAAATCCGGCTTATTCCAGCCACTAAATGTGATGTGAACGGTTTCATAAGGTGAATACAGCCATATATTTCACAAAGAAATATATGTTCCTACAAATGAGTATTCCAGACATAGAATGCAGAGTTTCTTGAAGCAACAGAAGGAGGCGGTACGGTACGGTGGTCAATCCGTAGGGTACAATCCTTGTACAGAGAAGGTACGGTTCTGGAGAAAGGAAGATATGACTCCCTAGGTGATAACATAGCAAGCTTCATGCCCGTTGAACCATGATTGTTGAGCTCCAAGTTTAAATCCACTTGAGTGGCTAAAGGTCAAATGTTTCATACATTCCATTCATTTTAGCTGGCCCCTATGTGTTCCAAAGCAATATTCTTTTTGATTTATTGTGTGAAGGATATTTTGGAGAAAAACAAGGATCCATGAAGGAAGGGGACCTACATGCCTAACCTAGTAATCCGTCATCTCACATGTCTCATGTTTATGGTCTTATCCTTTCACTTGTGGTTGTTTACACTATTTTTATGATAGATGCCAAAGGGGGAGCTTGAGCCTAATGATCGAGATACTAATGCTCAAGACAAGTCAAGTGGGAGATCATTTAATAAGAAGAGAAGTGGGAGAGAAAGATCGACGATGAAGAAGTGGGGGAGAAAGATTGGAATGATCAATGAGTATGGAAGAAAGTGGGAGATCACTTAATAAGAAGAGAAGATATCAACTCAAGAGAGAGTTGATGAGGCTCGTGTCAAGGGGGAATGATTCTCTACAAACTAATTATGAAGGTAACCTCCTTGACACTATGGTGCTGCCTCTTTTTTAGTTGCTTCTTTCCTTGTCATCATAGCTTTTGTGCTAGTCATAGCTCCTTGCATGTTATATTCACTTTTCTACGAGTATTTGCTCTAATTTTTGACATCCTATGAGCTATGACTTGCATCGACATAAAAACCAACGTAACATCTGTTTTGTTTTCTCTTACTTGGTGCTTAGCTGTACTTGATCGACTCGTGCCTTCTTTTTTGCTAGTTTTAGCACTCTATATATCCTTTTACCTTCTCGCTGATTTTATCGAGTTAAGTTTACACAAGTAAACTGAATAGCAAGTGTGTTATATTGCAGGGACGCTTGTGCTTATACCACCATGATCGACTTGTTAGTCGTCATTGATGTCAAATCTATTGGAACACCTTTGGATTCTAAATCAATGGATACTTGCCAATGTAATCGTTATGAAACTCCTCCAACTCTTGAAGAGAACTTCATGAAGAGGGATCATCATGAAGATGAGAACCCAACACAATAGTGTGCACATAAGTGTTGGAATATGGGACAGTAGAATATTCTGAAATTATTATGAAAATATGTGAGAAGAAAAAAAATAGTTGTTAACAACACTTCCTCAAGAATTGCAATTTTTTCGCTTACGAGAACCCGGATCCGGAAACAAGTGTCAATGGCAAAGATGCTCGTAGCATTATATTGGGTCAATGAATGATACCCATATATTGAATGGTGAAAGAATATGGTTCATAGGTCTCTGGAAGACTTATATTCTCACACTATGAATAAAGGATGAAGTTCTGCTGCATCTCTAGCAAAATAGAAAGAATGAATGAAAAGAATTCCAAAATAGAATTATCGTGACATAGAAATTATAATCTAAGGTATAATGTCTTCTTGAAGAATGATATAAGGGAGCCTCTCGTAAGAGAGAAAATGTATCTCACGGAAGAGAATAATTTCCTGAAGAATATCCTTGATGGAATGAGTCATAAAAATGAATTTCCAATCAAATTTTGAATAGCATCATCTATCATAAAAGTGGTATAGACCCGACTATATGAATAAGGAATCATAATACCTTAAAGGTATATGTACTTAGTACAATCTAGCATTAGAATGATAATTTCCTATGTTACACAAAAAGTAAATGGATATTGGTGTAACTATCCCCATATAGAGAATCAAGATTGGCTAATGAGATGTTTTGATGAATATAGTATATTAGTGTTGCAAAGACGAACATTACAAGAATTGCAATGATCAATATCTTGCTTTGTAGCTTGATATACCATATTCTGGAGATATAGATCATTTGCAAATTATGCCCCCATTATCCTTCGAAAGGATACGTGATCCTTAGAAAGGATTAATCCTCGGCAAAGAATAATACTTTGTTTGTTGCACAACTTAGAAAAAATAAGTGATTACTTGATCGAATGAAGCATGTCACTCCACTGCTCTCATCATAGTATACAGAAGAACTATTAAAAAGGTTTAAGAAAGACTTAGCATTGTGGTATTTATTTACCATTGTTCATGCAAATTTAAAGAAAAACGTGACTTAGACATATCAGATCGAGTTTGAAGGACGTCATCATGAGGAGGAGCACATATATAGATTATCTAAATAATCATTGAAACACATCACTTAATTGTTTATGATCACGTAGATCGTACCAAGAAAATTATATGTTGCACTTCTTTTTCTCTTTGTGAGGAAACCTTTTTGGAGAGGAATAGGAAAGTTCTAGAAGAGCCTTGTCCTAGCCTTGCTCCGTGTTGGCACTATACTAAATAGGTGAATCCTACCATGAGTAGGAGAAGCTCTCCGGATATAAATAGTGTGTTGCAAATCACTAGTTCCTTATTGAATAAAAAATAGAGTTCCACCTACATATTATGCTTTGTCTCTTGTCTACTTATGTTTGAGAAGAACGTACGATGGAGAGTTTCTGTGCGCCGATAATGTTGCATTACAAATTACAGGTCCAGCCGTGTATATAATTTGCCATATCTAGCACGGATCGAGTCGTTCTGAAGCCGTTCGGCATGCACTACTGAATATGCACAATTCCTACATAGAAATGTGATGACGGTTGTAACTGATCTTTCTGATGGCCTCAGCACGCAAATATTTGTTAATGCATCCAATTAACCCTCTTTGCACTCGTAGCTTTGGGTATATATTGACATGGACGCTGCTGGTACGCCCCTAGCTTGCAGCCATAATCAGGCCATGTCGCTCCTCTAGCTATTCTTGACACAAACAAAACAATCTAACAAGTCCAAGACCAAACACAGTGATGAGCACGGATCATAAAACCACATCTCCACCGGCCGTCGACAGCGCTGTGACCGACAACAGCAACCGCGCCGCCGCAAGAGATCAGCGCAACGCGGGGAGCCGCAAGAAGGCCGGCGCCGGCGCCGGCAGCAGGCACCCGTCGTACCGCGGCGTGC
Organism: Eragrostis nindensis; assembly: GCA_012490785.1. NCBI lineage: Eukaryota > Viridiplantae > Streptophyta > Magnoliopsida > Poales > Poaceae > Eragrostis > Eragrostis nindensis. Next base: position 1,294,121 of record JAAXCT010000077.1, on the reverse strand, counting down.
GGCGGCGGAGCTGGGGCGTGTGGGTGTCGGAGATCCGGGAGCCCCGCAAGAAGTCCCGCATCTGGCTGGGCACGTTCCCGGCGCCGGAGATGGCCGCCCGCGCCCACGACGTGGCGGCGCTGGCCATCAAGGGCCCCGGCGCCGCCCACCTCAACTTCCCGGACCTCGCGCACCGGCTCCCGCGCCCGGTTTCGACGTCCCCCGCCGACATCCAGGCCGCGGCCGCCATGGCCGCCGCCGCCGGTGGTACGTCGACCGTGGACGAAGCTGCAGGCGAGAAGAAGCCGCCCGCTGTCGACGAGACGTCGCCGGCTTTTGGCGGCTGCGACGAGAACGCGCTGGCGCTCTTCTACGACCTGCTGCCCGGTCTCGTACTGGACCTCAGGGACGGCCTCTTGTCGTCGGAAATGTGGGGGGTTGATGATCCTGCTGCGGATGTGTTTCCCTCGCACGAGCCGCTGCTGTGGGCCCACCATCCTTGGACGACACCTGCAGAGCAGCCGCAGTAACCCCTATTTGCTAGTATTTCCTGGCCATCGACCTGACACAGCTGCTGCTGTATATAACAAAGCTCCAGATCGGATGTACTTTGTCTGCAACATGCTGTACTTAGCGAAGCAAACAAGTTGTGTGTGTGCGCCTGCTTGAGTTCTTGCGTTTCTTTTTTTACTTTTTCGAGGACTGCTTGAGTTCTTGTGTATTGTGCTGAAGTTGTCACTTGTGTCACGTGGCTGTGATGTACGTAGTAGCCCTGCGTGCGACATAGCATATATTAAATAATACATCCCAGTTAACGTCAAATTTGTTTCCCTTGGATTTTCCTTATTTTGGATGCTTTTCATGATCTCGGTCTATATTAAAGGCTCCCGGGATCCTGGGTGTTTTGTAATATATGACATGAATTTTCATCTTTGATTTTTGTGTTGAAATATGTATAATAGCGTAATCATTTTCACACGATTTCTACAATGCAGCCGGCCGCTGACGGATTAGGATCCTCTACCTTTGTAAATGGTGACTTTGTGTGCCTTTGAGTCACTGACAGGTGGGTTCACAAATCATGAGATTCACATGTCCCCATGTGTCAGTGACTCAAAGGCACACAAAGTCACCGTTTATAAAGGTAGAGGATCTCAATCCGCCGCGGACATGTAGAAACAGATGTTTCCACAAACGGCTTGCTGGCTATAGTATATGAGTCGCTTGTACAGACGTCTCTCTATAACACTTCCGCATGCACAGATGCATTCATACATACGACTCAGATAATCGACCCTAGAAACCTTAATTTCTACATTCATTGGAATAGAGACGTTTTTAGTAGAGGTTGTGGTGGGCATGGCAGGGCAGTGGAGTGGAGTGGAGTCAGCCCTTGCGCACCCATGCCTCTCAGGACGGAAAATGCACGTGCAGGAAGAAAGATTGGCTGCCATATGATCATTCTGATGCTCCCAGCTCATTTTCCCGTCCAGCGCCTCCGCCTGTAAACATACAAGTTAGAAATGTGTTCTCCAAATTCAGCGACATTTACGTACGGCAACTCGAACGTTAGTCTGCTTTTGAGCTCCTAGGTTCCACTGAACCGTTTTCGTTTAAATTGGTATATCTTGTCGTCCCGTTATTAACAAAGTTATACTTTCACTATAGACTCATGCAGAACATGTCGTAAGAACAAGATGCCCACGTGACAATCTAACTCCATCGCTCAGATGAACCAAGTTATTAGCTCGTTTCAACTTTCAAGATCACGAATTGGATTCTCGCATCACTTTTCACCTCTTGAAACCAAGCACCTCGCGAACGGAACCAGGGGCTTGCCGCTTTCCTGACTTCAATGCGATATCACAATATGGAGCAATTATAGAGACGTGACAACGGAACGACCGTGCTATCGCTGGCCAAACGAACCCTTATCTGTTTTGCTTGGACGCTTCTATGAATATTCTGGGCACCTTTTTTTTTTTTTGACTGGTGGGCAACCTTATCTTACTCGCGACAGTCTCAGTTTAGCAAAAGAAAGCAGCCAGAAGGTTGTACTCTTTCAGGCATTAATATAGGAAGCCATGTGAAGACAGCTCCAACTTTACAGGTGGCAGATGGTACCGACATGTGGCAGATTTTGTTTAGATTCTGAAAAGTTGTTTTCAGAAAAATGGTGACTTTGATGTTCATTTCCATGTCGTAGCAGTTACTGAGCTACTGAGTTAGTAGTCTTTAGCAGCATTTACTAAGCATTTGTTACTCCCTCCGTTCCATTTTATGTGTCGTTTTGGTTAGATGAAGTTTTATCAATTTAAGTGTCGTTCTCGCAGTTCGAAGCCATTCTCCTGACTGATTTTGTCCTTGCACATGGTGAAAGCAGGCCGCTGCTGCCCACCCACTCTCTCTCTGCAGGCCCCACGTACTTGTCCCCCAACGAAGTGTGCCACGATCCTCAACTACTGATGAGTGTTCGTTCATTCACTACACCTGTTGCCCTCAAGGTCTGCTCCTGTCCAGGACCCTGTTGCACCTGGGTTTCTGCGTTTTTGCTAAAGCGACAGATAAATAGGAACGGAGGGAGTAACAAATGCTAGAAAATGACTCTTAAGAAGAGTTGGCTTTTCTCTTCCTCTTTTTTCCCTTTCTTTTTGTCATAAAATGTCCTTCCCCCATCTCAATATAATTGGCGTTTTAGTTTTTGACACGGAGATTAAAAAAAGTTGGTACATGTAGATGTGCAGGAAATGAAGATGAGAGATAGAGAGATAGAGGTGTATTAGAAAGAGAGAAATGTGCATCGGAAAGTGAGAATGCTAATTACTCCCTCCGGTTTCGTATTAGTAGTCGTTTTGGACATGGGTTACATTACCAAGATGAAATCAATTTGGGTCTATCTTCCATTCTTGCACTAATAAATACGTCTGGCAGCTGCTTCTAAATGAATGTCGTCCTCCCACCAACTGGCTATCGCGGCGGGTTTTCAGGGGAGAGGTACCTGGTTCGAATCCCATGCTCGCGCTTGGCACAATTTTTTTGCCGATTTTGCATGGCGGGTGCATGGCACTGTATCGCGTCGTGGGATCGTTATGGGACTTTCGTGCGGGGGCACGTGGAGGGATCATCGTGGGACTTTCGTGCGGGGGCGCGTGGACCTGTTTCACGTCCGAAATTTGCGTGGCATGGCTCGTTCGCGGCGCGGGCGATTTGTTCCCACAAGTTTTTCGCTGGCTGGCGCTGGAAAGTGTTTTTTCGCGCAACTTTTTCGCACGCTGGCGCTGCAGACTGTTTTTTCGTGCAAGTTTTTTGCTGGCGCGTATATTTCGCTCACGCGCGGCTTTTTATTCCTTTGGCGCTCTCCCAGCAGACTGCTCGCCTCCTCCTGTTATAAATAGAACACGTTAGTCACATTCTTCAGCAGCACTTCCAGCTCGCTCATCGCTTCATCGTTTCAGTTCCGGCAGCAGTATGAGTACTTCTACTCTTCCTTTCCACATTTTTTTGTGCATGAATCATCTTGGTTCTTATTTGTCGCCTTTTCACTTTGCATAGTGTTTGATCTAAACTTGGATGCACCAAATGAAGATCAGCCTGTTGATGCTCCAATGGATGATGCTTTGCCGGGTACTCCTAGTAACCATTCCTCCTTACTTTGCACGTTTATTTTTTCATCTCGGTTCTGATTTTATTTTTGATTTGCGTAGGATTTGATCTAAACATGGAGCCACCACAAGAAGATCAGCCCGTTGACGTTCCAATGGATGATGCTTTGCTGGGTACTCCTTCTGCTAGTAACCATTCCTCCTTACGTTGCATGTTTATTTTTTCATCTCGGTTCCGATTTTATTTTTGATTTGCGTAGGATTTGATCTAAACATGGAGCCAGCACATGAAGAAGGGAACGTTCAAGATCCATTGGATGAGGAACACGGTACTTTTTTTGCTCTCAATTCTGATATTTCTCAGTTCTGATTTTTCTCGGTTCTGATTTCTTCTTTTTTTTCCTTGTTGGATAGTGCTTGCACAAGATATGACTTTTATGGGCTAGAATTAAGTGACGGCAGTGACGATGAAGCCGAGATGGAGGCAAGTGAGGATGAGGTCAAGATGGAGGCACCCCAGCAAGGTAGTTTTCCTTTACACCATGTCCTTGTAGTTTTGTTTAGATGTGTTTCATGCCGACACATGTTTCTTTTGAACTTTAAGGTGCTAGTAGGAGGAAAGAAGCTTCTGATGATGTTAGGAAACAAGTTTTTCAAACTTTATTGGCTAGAAGTAATAATGGGGTTTTAGGGAAAAATGAAACGAAAGAGGTTACATCTCAATTTGATTGCATATCCGGACTGTTCAGAAGCTTTGGCAAAGGGCAAAGGAGCAACTAGCACAAGGCCATGTAGTTGATGTAACGAGTAGAAAGAAAGGTCGTGTATGGCGTAAAGAAACGCCAATTGATTTAGAAGCCTTACGCAACATGCCTCTCAATGAAAGAATGTGCATAACCGCTGTTACTAAGAAGCTTGGGATTAGTAGAGCAAAGTTGATTAAATGCATGCGTAAAGGGCTGATTAGGCGTCACTCAAACAGCATCAAACCCTACTTAACAGAAGCAAACAAGAAGAGAAGGCTTGAGTGGTGCCTTTATAATCTTGATCCGGATAGGTTGCCTAATGATCCACGGTTTAAAGATTTATTTGATCATATTTTCATTGATGAGAAGTGGTTTTTTCTTACACAAAAATCGACAAAATATTACTTGCTGCCAGAAGAAGATGATCCTCAGCGCACTTGTAAAAGCAAGAACTACATTCCACGCCTCATGTTTTTAGTTGTGACAGCTCGGCCAAGGTTTGCTAATGGAGTTTGCATTTTTTGATGGAAAAATTGGATGTTTTCCTCTTGTGAGGTGGGTGCAAGCTAAAAGGAGTAGTGCAAATCGTCCAGCTGGGACATGGGAAGTGAAACCAATTGATCATATCACAAGAGATGTGATTAGGGAGTTCATGGTTGAGAAAGTGTTGCCGGCTATTATGGAAAAATGGCCAAGAGAGGATATGAGCAAGGCAATCTACATTGTTCAAGATAATGCACCTTCTCATTTAGAGATTGATGATCCTGTATTTTGTGAAGCTGCTAAGCAAGGAGGATTTGACATTAGGCTTAAAAATCAGCCCTCAAATTCACCTGATTTCAATATATTGGATTTGGGTTTCTTTCGTGCAATCCAAGCAATTCAATATACAAAATCAGCAAAAACTGTCGAAGAACTAGTTCCAGTTGTGCAAGAGGTAAAATTTGTGCTACATTCATGCAAACATACTTTTCCTTCAGTTTCATACTCAATGTTCTAACTTTTTATTCATACTCCTACATGTAACAGGCATTCATTAAGTATTGTCCAATACAGGCGAACAGAATTTGGGTCTCACTTCATCTAGTCTTGCTGGAAGCTATGAAGATTTTGGGTTCGAATAGATATAAAATTCCTCACATGAACAAACAAAGACTAGAGAGACTAGGTCTTCTTCCATTGCAGCTGCCATGTGAGGCGACCATGGTTCAGGGGGCAATGGCAAGTCTAGCTGCAGCAAACAATTAGGAGAAGAACATTAGAATTAGGCAATGACTAGGGTTACATTGATGCAGCAACAAATTGATGTACTTTCCCTATGTATCGGTTTTATTGTTTGCTTCTAGTTCTCTCTTCCTCTTTTTCACATTTGCAATGTCTTCATCAATTCTTTTGCTCAATATATTCTGGTATTTTGATAGTGTCACCATCCATCTCAAGAGCATCAACATCCGGAATGTAAAACTCACAGCAAAATTTGTCGAAGTGGTGAATCCTCTGTGCCCAAAAGTCGCAATCTTTGTGGACGAGGCGACAACGAGCGCACTTGCTAGCCTCCCTGCGAACTCGACGACATTCCTCGATATTTTTAACACCGTGCACTTCGCCACAATGTTTGCAAAGACAAACGCCGTCCTCGTCGGCGCCCTCGGAATCAGGGACGACCACATCGTACACGGACGCCGGCACGACGAGCTTGGCGTGCGCGTCCATCGAGCCCTCATCGACGGACGCTGGCGCGTCCATGGAGCCCTCGTCGACAGACGCCAGAGCGACGAGCTTGGCGCACGCGTCCATTGTTGGTATTTCTTACACCAAACAGAAAACACCACCTTAGGCTGGTTAGGCCTAGAGTGAATATTCCCGGTTCGGCGCAAGAAATACCTGGGGTTAAGTTACTTGCTTAGGATACATAATAATCCACAACTGGCAACGAGTGCCAGAACTGTATTATTAGTATTTAATCATAAAAGATAATCTGCAAGCGCACGGATAACCCGTTGTAGCATTTCACCCGAGAGTATTCCAGGGTATCGTTATTTATATTTTCCGAAAGGAAGACGTAGTTGAAAGTGTGTACTTATACTCATGGTGTTACAAATGATAGAACCTAACCAATATCCAAATGCAGGGGTAAGACAATAAATGGGTAGAGGATAGTGCGACACACACAGCAGGCAGTTCCACGATGAACTAGCATAAGCACATAACTACTACAAGAACGATGATATTCCATTGATAAATAAATAAGTCTTACAAAGACAGTAAAAGGATACAAGGGAAAATACCCCAAACTCTCCAAGGGACTTGGGAGCCAAAAGGGCAGCCCAACTACTCAGCCTAAGCCTAACTGGAGAGCCCCTAGCTCTGGATGTGTGGAGGAGGGAATAAGCCTCATGTGTTGTGTGTCTTCTAATGAGGGGGGGGTATCCTTTATTTATAGCCCTCCAAAGGCGGTGGAGTTGAGGCAGTTCCAGATATTGTGGGCATTGATTGCAGGTGGAACCGACCTCCTGAAGTCGGTTGTGAATCGCCATAGAAAGGTGGACCCAGGGGGCCACCCTGCCAGGTCGGCCGACCCAGGGTTTGGGGTCGGCCAACCAAGGCATGGCTCCTCCTGGGCTGGGCCTTGGCAGGTGGCTTTCCCTTGGTCTTTAAGTCTCTTGTCCAGGTGCGTGGCCTCAGTTGATGTTCTGGTAGGTTCTAGGCCTTTAATCCTTGAATTATATTCCCGCGGCGAGCGTCGTTTGATGGACGTGTTGGAATCGTCGCCTTGGGGCCTGTTTACACCTGGAAATCCCTGTTTTCCACCTGCACATCCAAATCTAGAGGTATACGTGAAAATAGGTTATTTGATAACAAAATGCAAGTGACAAGTGTTAGTTCTTCCTTATTTATAGAGCTAATTGATGGTCAAAAACTGGGTCTAAGGACCGTCAACATCCATCGAGCCCTCGTCGACGGACGCTGGCACGTCCATGGAGCCCTCGTCGACAGACGCTGGCGAGGCGAGCTTGGCGCACGCGTCCATCGAGCCCTCGTTGACGGACGCCGAAGAACAATTCCCTCTGTCACCATGAAGTGACATTTTTCCCAATTCAAAACCAAATCTGCATCCTTGCATTTCTGGAGTACCTTCTCGAGATTCTGGAGGCATCTGTTGAATGTTTCACCGTAGACTGAGAAGTCATCCATGAACACTTCCATTATTTTCTCCACTAGGTCTGAGAAGATTGCCATCATGCATCTTTGGAAGGAGGCAGGTGCATTACACAATCCGAACGACATTCGTCGGTAAGCGAATGTGCCGTAAGGACATGTGAAGGTTGTCTTGTCTTGGTCATCAGGGTTGATAGGTATTTGATGGTACCCTGAATAACCGTCAAGGAAGCAGAAGAACGAGTGCTTTGCCAACCGTTCGAGTATCTCATCAATGAACGGGAGTGGGTAGTGATCTTTCCTGGTTGCTTTATTAAGCTTCCTGTAATCGATGCACATCCTCCATCCTGTCACTGTGCGCTGAGGGATCAACTCATTCTTTTCATTCTTCACAACTGTCATCCCTCCCTTCTTAGGTACTACCTGGACGGGGCTAACCCATTGACTGTCCTGAACTGGGTAGATTATACCTGCCTTGAGTAGCTTCAAAATTTCCTTCTTAACTACATCTCTCATGGCATTGTTCAAGCGTCGTTGGTGCTCACGCACAGGCTTATGATCGGATTCCATTGGGATTCGATGTGTGCAGAATTCTGGGCTGATTCCCTTGAGGTCTGCTAGTGAGTAGCCTATTACTGATCTGTATTTTTCTAGCACGGCTACTAGTTTCTTCTCTTCTTCCTCTGATAGCTTATCACTGATTATGACAGGCGTTGTCTGATCTTTGAAGAGGAAACTATACTTAAGACCTGGTGGCAGCTGTTTGAGCTCGATGGGTGTTGGAGCTGGTTCTTCATGCTTATTGAGTGGAATATAGGGGGAAGGGTCTTCATCTTCATTGAAGTATTGTGCATCTTCCTCCGTATCAAACTGTGAAGCTTCTAAGAAATCAACGGCTACTGCTTCTTCTATGGCCGTGTATTCATCCATCTTCTCAGATTTCTCCTCTGCCTTGGCATTGAGTGTTCTTCTAATGTCGATGGAGAAGCTTTGTCTTCCCATCGGAACTTCCAACTCCTCTTGGGCGCTTTTCATCTTTGTGAGTGCTGCAATCGGAGTTCCAATCAGGAAGAAGTACTTGTCGGGAATGTCAAAGATGTAGAAGTTCATGAGCAGAGATCAATCTTTTCGTAAACGGTAAACGCTAGACGGGCGGTTGGGCCTCGTTTAGCGTTTAGGCTGTTTACACGGAGTTTAGACGGAGTTTAGACGGTTAAACGGTTTTTGTACTGTAGCAAAATAGGAGCAAATTATACATGTATAAATGGCAATTTTGAAGGGATAATGAGACATTTATACACACCTTTTTATAAACTGAGCTTGGATCCTTTGATATTCCCTCAATTATATCAGTTTGAGTTGAACTATGGACCTGCAAAAGGAAATTGTGGTGTTCAGAACAGAATCAACAGATAGCGACAAATAAACTAGCTGGTATTGAAACTTGCAAGTATAAAACAACCAAACATTAATATCACACTCACTGCAGCGATTAAAATGAGTAGTAAATGACAGACAAACAAACTTGATAGGCATAGTTGATAGTTCAAATGAAAGATCACGTAGTTCTTACAAACAGCCAGAACAACACACTAATTCACAACACCCCAAACAAGCCACACATCGGAACAACAGACACAAAGGCATGCGTGATAAACTGATAATAAGGTGATAATTTGGAGAGCCTCAGGGCCAGCTCAATCATCGTTCCCAGACTCCCCAACTTGGTCATAACCCGTCACAACAACATCCTCTTGATCGGACTCGAACTCGATATCTTCCTCATCCATAGGTTCTTCTTCGGAATGCATTTCGACATCATCTTCAATCTCCCTTTCTTGATTCAGCCTTGCACTCCTTCGAAGTTTAGTGACCTCCTCAGCCCCACACGTCTCTGCAATTAATTTCCATGTCAGCCCTGTAGTAGGCTCAACATCAGCCCCCTCACCAGCTTCCTCACCCTCAACTATCCAGCCTTGAGCAAAAGTAGATTCAGTAGCTAGAAGGGGATCATGGAGCTTATTCTTCTTGGCCTTTTCTTTCTTCTTTGCATTAAGGTTGTTGAACCGAACAAATACGAGCTGCTCAAGCCTCTCACAGGTTAGCCTGTTTCTTTTCTTTGTGTGAATCTGCAAAAAATAGATTCATTGAAGGTTAGATACAATGCGAGAAAGAAGCAATCAGATTGATATTCGTAACTAACTCAGATTTTTGAGCGGAACGTATTGTAGACTTACCCCTTCAAAACAACTCCAATTCCTTTCACAACCTGATGAACTTGAAGTTAAGGATAGAATTCTTATAGCCATCTTTTGCAGTGTTGGAACTTGTGTTCCATAATTTCCCCACCATTTGGCTGCACAATTGTAAAGAGAGATAAAAATTGGTACACAATTCAAAATTGCAGATCTGAACTGAAATCAATTTATTTGACAACTTTGTATACCTGGACTGAAATCAAAGTCTTTGCAGCCAGCTAGTGCCACATGTTTTGAAAAGTGGCCAACACGATCCTTGAATCTGTGCAGATCCTCATTCAACACTTGGCTTTGCTTATCATAATCCCCATGATAAAATGTTTCAACAGCAGATATGAACCCATCCATGACTTCTTCAGAATCAAAGATAGAATCATCATTGTAGCTGTAGTAGGGATTTAAAAAGTAAGCAGCCATGTGCAAAGGGGAGTCCAACCTATCCTTCATCTTTACATTGACGATTTCCATGAGAGAATTGTACACAATCCCTGTCTTGTCTGTGTTGCCTAGAGCCACCTTCATGTCTTTCTTTGCCTTCACAATCTCACCGTAGAGAAAAGCCATCGATGGCTTGATATCCCCATCAACCATGCGGAGTACCTTCACCAATGGCTCAAAGACCCTCAAGCATGTTGCAACAGCACTCCAAAACGCAGGCTTCACCAATGTGGCTGTAGCTTGCACACCTTTTGCATTCTTCTTCACATGGCTGATTTTCTCCCATTCCTCACTTTGAGACATGTTCCTTAGCTGTTCCCTCTTCTCATACAAGCTTTGCAAGGTGAGAAAATTAGAGGCAAATCTGGTCACACCTGGTCTAATAATGTCCCTCTTCTTTGTATATTTCCTCATCAAAGCCAATGTTCTATGGTGTCCATAAATAAAGATGGTCAGTGCCTTAGCTTGATCAATTGGGGTCTTAAACCTCTTCATCTTTCCTATACCTTCCAGCATCAAATTGATGGTATGAGTAGCACATGAGCTCCAAAATATATTTGGCCTCTCTACAAACAACAAGTCCTTTGCTGCCATGTTGTTTGAAGCATTGTCTGTGACCACTTGCACCACATTTTCTGCACCAATTTTGTTAATACAGCTGCTGACATACTGGAAGATGAGTTCTCCAGTGTGGGAATCAGCTGATGCCTCCTTAGACTCAATAAAGCTTGTACCAATGCTGCAATTGACACATAGGTTCATTATGCTTCTTCTCTTTTGATCTGTCCAAGCATCAGTCATAATGGAGCAGCCATTCTTTGACCACTCCTTTTCTTGCACCTTCAGCAGCTCCTTTGTGTCATTAACCTCCTCCTGAAGCAAGTTCTCCCGCAACTCAAGCTGATATGGCTTCTTTGCTCCTGGGCCAAACCGACCAGCAGCTTCAAGCATTTGATCAAATTCTTCATTGTTGATGGCATTGAAAGGTATACCTAAAGTCAAAGCAACTCATGGTTACAAACTTGATTCAGCCATCACACTTAGCTTGCTGAAAATAATAGGAAAATTAAAGAAACTCATGGTTAGAAACTTACGACGTATATAGAGCCACTTAGCAATGTATCTCTTCAACTTATGAAGCCTTTCCTTCATTAGATGCTCGCTGATTCTGGTCTGATGGGTCTTCTTCATTGAGTTGCTCAAGGAACTAGAGTCCATAGGACAAGTGAACTTGTCCATAGGACCTACTGCCCTTGGTTCTGATCCTCCCATCTCTTCTAGCCCGGTGTCTTCGTCATGATCTGAGGGAATATCAATAGTAACATCTTCCCTAACATCTTGTTGATGTTCCTTCCTAGACTTTTTAGTCTTGCTGGACTCATCAACAGCTTTCTTGCACTTCGCTTTGTCCTCTTCCGAAGCATTGGGGCATGCTGTCACTTGGCCTTTTATGCCGGCAATATGTAACTTCAATCTATAAATGCCGGCCTTCACAACTTTAGGACAAAGCTTGCACTGAATGACATTCAAATCGTTGGGATCAACCAGAGTTCCATACTCCCACCCGACATCATCAGAATTCCTCTTAAGTGGGGGTTTGTTCACAGTTGCAGCGGAGGGATTCGATGCACCGGACGACATCCTGCATGATAAAATGTGTGTTCACATTTAAATCAGAGCTACAAAAGCATCTAATCAGAGCTACCATGACACATCTAGACTAGGAATTGCAACAAAATTCTGTATTTAGTATTTACATACTACATTGTTGCTGTCAATTCTTGAGCTCTTGACCATGGATTAATCACAGAGCATAATGCATGTAAATATGCACAGAGCACGGAGACAATCACTACAGGACATTTGTGCTCACATTCACAAAAAAAAAAAACAAGTAGTGGCTGGGACCATCCAAGGTTAGATTACTATATCCCAGAACGGAGCAGAGCATACAGTCACAAGTGCATGGCAATTGCAGTAGCACGCGCAGTCTATCAAGCAGGAATAACAGAGTAGTAGCACGCACAGGCTACCAAACAGGCAGAACAGAGCAGCACGCACAGGAAGAACAGAGCAGCACGCGCTGGACGAGAGGGAGGAGGGCGGCCACGGTATGCTCATTTGAAGATGAGAGGGAGGGAGCGGGAGGGAGCAGAACTGCAGTACCTGGAGACCTTGAAGCCACGGGCTGGACGACGGCTCGATTGAACGACTTCGTGCGAGGCGAAGACTGGGCAGAGGACGACGCCGCGGCCAGCTCGGTGCGGCGACGACGGACCTGGACGACGGCGAGGGCAGCGCGCGTCACATGGAAGGGAGGCGGGGACTTGGCGCGCACGAGAGGCAGGAGGGCGGCCGCCCAGGAGACGACGGCGCCGGCGGCAAGCACGCGCTCAGATGCGCTTCTTGCGGCGGCGGGCGCGCGACTGGATATTTTCAGTCCAAACCCTACCTGGCCTCATATACTGGCGTGAAATCACTGCTGCCTGGCCCGCCAAAATCGCCCCATCTCCCGCGCTCGTGGTTCAGCTCCCGCCCACGGACCCGCCAACCCGTAAACGCGCACAAAAACGGTCCCGAACGCCGTCTTTGACCGTGTACAGCCGTCCCGTTTCGACCGTTTCAGCCGTTTTTTTCCGTGTTGGACCGTTTAAACGGGTCAAGCGTTTAGAGTGCCGCCCAGGGCCTAAACTACACGTTGGCCTGTCGTTTACCGTCTAGACCGGTCTAAACGGCCGTTTAAAACCGTTTACAATAACTTTGGCAGAGATTGCCCATTAATTTCTATCTCCAATTCTCGCAAGATCCCCTCAGCTTGATAGCACTTGTTCCAAAATATCAGCCTTTTCCCTGATGGCGTAAGGCTCGATATGTCTACTGCCAATTGCTGGGCCCGCTGCTTTGACAGAATGTTTACTCCTGCTTTTAAGTCATAGCTAGCCTCAATTGGTGGTATATGCTCATATTTTACTAGAATGCTCTCAGGCTCTTCGTTGAGCTTGACGGCCTTCTTTGAGCATTCTGTTTCTTGGAGCCAATCCTCGCTGAAGACGGCAGACAGTTTCTATAGACGTGTGTCTTGTTCTGCCTTATCTTCCCAATCTAGCTCATCTAGCTCAGCCTTTTCAACATAGCAATTCTTCTCCACCGGGTAAGTTCTTGTATTCCCGAATCTCGTTAAGTCTACCTCTTCCTCATATGGTAAGAGAGGGAGAGTGGACTCAACTTGATTCTGTCCTTCAGAGAGAATTTGACTATCCTTGAATAGCGTAGGATTCGAGGGGCAGACATAGAACGGTTCTGGTTCGCCTTCGGAGCTGGCTGTGGTTGAGGTGGTTCTGCTTGGGGTTGTACCATACATGCACACTTCTTCTGTTCTGGTGAGCTAACTGAAGGTGTCTCAACTATGGTTTGTGCCTCTTCTTTATGTTTTCCAGGGGCAACTGCATCATAGGAGCCCAAGTTGCTGAGAATTTTACCCAACACATCAAACCCTTCTTCAATTGTCTTGTACAAGAACGACTCTTCTGAAGCTGTATCCAAGAAGTTACGGCTGTTCGGAGTGAGTCCCGTAGCAAAATGTTGAAGGAGTATTGGTGATGGAATTCCCAGATCTGGTCCTTCTAGAGTGTAGGTCAGGAAACGGTCCCAGGAAGCTCCTAATGGCTCATTTCCGCCCTGCTCAAATGTAATGATCTTCTTGCGAAGAGCAATAACCTTGTGGAGAGGGAAGTACTTGAGACAGAAGAGCTTCCGGAGAGTAGCCCAATCTCCCTGAGCTTCACTTACATGCTTGGCATACCAGAGCTCTGCATTGCTAGTGATGGAGAACGAAAACAGCAACCATCTGAAACTGTCTCTCGGAACTCCTGATGTAACAACAGTGGAACAGAACCTCTCGAAGTAACGCATATGTGTGTACGGATTTTCATGATCTTCCCCGCGGAACTCAGATCCCTTCACCAGTGCAATCAGCTCTGGACGAATCTCATAGCTGACAGCTGTGATTGGCTTGGATGCTGGTGCAGGCTCCAATAGTGCTCCTTTTGGAGCAGCGGCGTTGAAGATCGACGGAGTGTCCATGATATAATATGATAATAAAAGAAAAAGAAAAGCAAAAGAAAACAAAAGAAAATAAAAACCTTTAACGGGTGCCTTTAGGTTCGAGTTTTAGCACAGTTTACCGCTCCCCGGCAACGGCGCCAGAAAGCTTGTTGGCAGTCCTCAGGCCTAACAGAAATTAATCCGCAAGCGTACGGATACTGAAGTAGCTTTCACCACAAGGAGTATTCCTAGGGTATCGAATCCACAGGGAACGTATAGTGTACTAAAGCTAAAACACTAGAGGGATTGATCCGTAAAGGTGGTACACAAGAGCGGAGTTTGCAGCAGTAAATAAAAAGGTCTTCTGGCCATGCAATCTAATGATAAGAAGCTATGTAGCTGGACAATTTGGTAAGGGCCTTACTCTATTATTCGTTTCGGGGCACACGCATGCCAAGGCAGCAACACGAGAATTAGGTTCAACTACCTTGGGGAACTACGTGCTATTGACCTCTCTACTAAAACAATACCCGGACGTGGTGGATTACAGAGACCGGTATGCCTGTCACACATACTCGCGGCTACCATCCTCCGTGGGGTTACGAGCAAATCAGAGATAACTCCAGGTCTAAACACCACGTTTACACCTATCGTCACTGCTAGCGACCAAGGATAAGCTAGCCTATGCAATAAATAAATAAATACTCATTGCATACTTGAAACCCACAAATAAATAAAGCAGAATACCTTACTTTATTGCCCGACCAATAATCTTCTTACATGTTGCCCGGCCTGGAAGACTAAGACGACTACTCCCAGGCGAGGAGCATACCCGAGGCAACGAAGAAGTAGAGTCCCAACATCCCCAGGGGCCTCTAGCTCTCCTTCCCTCTCACTCACTCACTCCTAGCAACACTATCCTACTACCAAAAGACTAAAATGAAGTAGGTGCGTCTTGCTTCTGAAGCCGGAGGGTAGTATTTATAGCTTGCTGGAGTCGGTGCGCATCATCTGGCCGAAGCTGAAGAGTCGGTGGAGCAAAGGTCAGCCGGCCGGCCAGTGATTCTATCGGTTGGCCACCGACTTCCTCCTAGACGGCTCTGATTGACTCCTGAGGGCGGTAAGATGGTCGGTTCTCTCGTGGGGTTGGCAGAAATGGAGTGGCCGCCTATGTTCTAGAATATCGGTTGTTTGATATTGGGCTGGCCTTGAATTCCATGTAGGAAAGCTGCAGAAGGCCTCTGGAGAGGAGCTGGACTTGGGCTGGAGCCTGAGCAGGCCGGCCGGCCTATGATTGGGCTGGCCGGTGGGCTTTGGCCCCCGTTTTCTGTGAATTTTGTCTAAATTGCTTCCTGCATTCAAATACTCCAACAAAACTTGTGGAGAGCCATTAATATGAAAGAATGTTCATTTTATCCTTGTATGATGACTTTTATTGAATGGTGTTGGCGGTAAAATATTCGTTATAAGCACCGCCAACACAGACGCCAGCGCGACGAGCTTGGCGCACGCGTCCATAGAGCCCTCGTCGCCGGACGCCGGCCCGTCCATGGAGCCCTCGTCCATGGACGCCGGCGAGGCGAGCTTTGCCGGCGCGTCTATGGCCGCAGCAGCATGAGCTTCCATGGCCTCAACAACGCAAGCAACGAGAAGTGCGAGCGACGAGCAGCGCGAGTCAGCGAAGGCGGACGAGCGAGCGAGAGAAGAACAGCACCGTGAGCGAGCAGATAAATGACCAGCCGGGCGAGTTTTGAAGGAAGTCGGGTCTGTTGGGATGCCGTGCGAACTAATGTCGCCTCGGAAGCCAAAGCACGTTTCGTCGTCTCGGGAACAGAACAACGGAGGGCAAAAACGTCCACACGTCGCTGGCGGAGGTAGAACGACTTCTTTTGCTGAACCTGCTCGCGAGCCTGGGACGACCTCTAATACGAAACCGGAGGGAGTATTTTGAGAAAACTGGAGGAAGCTAAAGTGACAATTAAACTGAGAGAGATGGAGTAATATTTGTTGGCTATTAGAGGACCATATTGGAGGCGCTCTAAGGAGACTTAAAAAAAAACATGCATTCAAAAAAAGCTTTTTAGACCACCAACACGTACGCCAAGGTAGTTAAGTTGAAGTCTCCAAACAGGTAGCCAAATCCAAAGCAAGGGCAAGAGTGACTCTGGTAGGGGTCCAAAGGTGGCAAATAGTAGTGGCCAACAAGAGAAATTGACCTAGCCGAGCTCATGTGAAGGTGCAATATCTATAATTATCAACATCACTTTACTTCACAATTCAACTGTATGGATCAGCTAGCCACAATCGCTCACACAAAATCAGCTCACTCGAAGTAAGCATTTAACTTTGGTGGTGCGGCGTACGGGATGCTAAACACAGAGCAAGGGATTTAGGAAAAAAATTTCGGCGAAATTTCACCGAAATATCCGATATTTCGTCTTTTCCGGTGGGGTCTGAAATGAAATCGAAATGAACAGTACTGATGAAATATTGTTCTTGACCACCTTTATGAGTGCAAATTGTCTTGTTTATGTATCCAGTCGTGATGTTTTATAGATTTGAGACAATATCTTGTGAAATCATGTCAAATTTTTTTGAAAAACTCAAATTTTGTTCGTCGAAATTTCTGAAATTCCCAAAATTTCATGTTTATCGGTGACCTCCGAAATTTTTTTATTTCCTCCAGTGGGAACCACAATGGCGTGGCCAATACTAGATGTCCTCATGAAGTGACCTAGTCCATGGAGGATATCTATAAAATTTGTAGTAAAAAGATTGTAGTGCCACAGGAGTATGAGATGACAAGATACTCGTATATAGTCAAAGTATTGTGTACTACGAGCGTGACATGGCCAAGAGAGAGGCGGCATGGCCCAGTGGCACCACTTTGTATCCAAGGCCATAATATATGTAACCGTATGCTTTGTATGGTACCCTATGATCATGGAATAGAGTGTTGGAATGCAGAACAATAGAAGACTGATAGAAGAAGAGAGATAAGGAAGTGCTAGAGCAACGTCATCAACCGTTCACCAAAGAGCTCCTACAGTGCTAGTCCAGACACATTATCCTTCTACTGCTTTCGATATGAAAGAGGAGATACGAGTGTGGAAAAAGAATATCAGCAATAAAATTTTGATATTTCTGGCGTACCGGGTTTACCAATGGAGGCAGGTAAAATTCATTTATCTGCCAAAATTTATACAGAAAATTGAGTTTACCCATAAATTTGTGCAAATTACTACGAAAATCATATAAATTTCCTTTTTTAAAAATCATATAAATATTATCAAATCTTTATTTTAACAATCCTACATTTTCAAAAATCTTATAAATATTATCAAATCTTTTGTTACCGATAAAGTTTATACGACATAGGGTTGTTCACGGAGACCCATACTCCTTGTCTTTGTGCACACTTCATCTTGTTTGGAATATAGCAAGTAACCTATTCCATTTGTATCATCGAGTATAGTTACGATTTGGGGCACCATAATAAACGTGTGATGAGATATTAGGTGATGTGACAATTCAACAGTATGAAGGTGCTAGTAACGATCTCTGGTCTTTGTTCCATCTCTTAACCTTTTGGAAACTTTGCAAACTGAGTGTTGCTCAACTGGTTAGGTTCCTTGTGGTGGAACCAATCAAACCGAGATCTAAATCTTAGGCTTGACGCGAGAGTTGCAGTTATGGTTAATTATTTTGTAGTAAGAACGGTGTTTCCGTTGACAACGAGGTGTTTATGGTGACTTCCTGAATCTCTTAACCAGTCAGCTCAATTTCTTGTTGGCGCTTTACGACACTCGTTGAGGTAGCCGGTAGGGTGTTGTGTTCATAGGGGTGAATCATCAAGTGTTTTTGTTTTTGAAAACAAGAAACTTTATAAACTCGCGTCAGACATTAACACTCAAAGGTCAACTTCATTGGGCCGGTAATCACAACACAAGTAGCTTGCATGAGGTGGGTCCTCCTTGAGGTTCTCCTCAACAAACCGTTCCGCATATGCATACAGATGCTGACATGCGCGTGTGAGCATTACTTAAGGTGTTGTCTCTCGGGTGTCGTTTCACAGACTTTGCATTGAAGAGGGCCCTGAAAATTTTAAAATGTTCCTCATTGTCAATTGATGTGTTCTCGTGCGTGAGAGACGTCACTTGTACAGTTGCCCGACGTCACTTGTACAGTCGGCAAGGTCCAAACTACTCGTGGTCGGCCGAAGTATATACATCTCGAATTTTAAAAAGACGGGAAAAAGAAACATCAACAATCAAGCTTTAGGCGACAGGATTGCTCGCATGTAAAATAGACCTCTTGTTCCGACAATAAAACGCACCAACCTGCGCATCGAAGTATATTGCAGAGACATTTTAAGTCTTGGAAATGGCATTACAGAATATCTTGCAAGATGATTGTGCGTAGTTCGCCGGAAAACACAACATGAAAACCACTGTTGCAAAACGGGACAAATAAATCATGAGGGATATTTGATCAGTGGGCGTATGCCGAAAACCCAAAAGGAAAAAAGGAAATGGATGAATGCTGTTGCTATTCAACAACGTGGCCATCCCCAGCAACTAATTTTAAAGCAGGAACTCTCATATATAAGAATTATATGTATGAAAAAGACGAGCCTATTCAACATGCCCACAGAAAATTCCTAAACTTTTTTCAAACACGTGCTCTCACTGAACAATATTTCGCCTATATATGACTCCACTGAGTTATGCTGCCTCGAACATTAAATAAAACATCTAAACTCATTTGTTCTAGATAATTTCATCTCCTTCAATGTCATATTTACGTAAATAACAACATATAACTTCAAATGCTCCAGGGTTTGTCTTAGAAGTCTACATCCCGGGATTTGAAACACCGTAATATTGGCATTAACGGGCCTTGAATAAAAAAAAAGTGAATGAGCAGTTTTACTGTGCAAAATAATAGATGTTAGTTTATCAAAACTAATGACCATCACGATGATCTTTACAGTGCACTATAATTAAACTAACAGGGAGTACCTTTCGTACTGGACGTCCAACATCCTAGGTCCGTCAATACTCGTGCTCCTTCACACAACTTGTAGTATCTAAAGTCAGTATCACAACAGCAAATAAAGATAACATATATAGGAAAGCCGGATACAAGGGTGTGGCAAAGTGTGCTAGACGCAACGCGATGGGCAGCGGATGGCAAATCCGAAGGATTGTGTGGGATGTGCGTCTGAGTAAGGGTGTGTTTGGCATAGCTTCTCCACTAGCTTCTCCACCTGCTTATTCGTGCTGCTACAGTAAAAGTACTGTAGCTACAGTGAAAAAGCCGGAAAAAGCACCTCAAAACCTGCTTATAGCGGCTTATTCTGGCAGTGAACAGTAGAAATACTGTAGCTACAGTGTCGAAAAGGGCAAAAGCCGCCGGTGAAGCTGGGCATATAAGCCCAGCCAAACACGCTCTAAAGAAGCATCCCTTATAGTGTTAATTAATGTGCTGTCTATATGATGCTACCTTAGCGTTTTTATCCTACGTGTACAAGATTAAATGAGGAAAGAGAGAGTGGCCGTCATCTCACGAGACGACGTGCATGCTCGTGCTCCCATGCCAAATCGACGACTCGATGCCTGCTGTGGCCGCCGTCCTGAGGAGAGGTTTCAACCAACTCACTCAAAAGCTTAAACTGATAAAGAAAGGTGAGCAATTTATTTATGGTTCAACACTCTCCCTCACATAGAGGCTCCCTTAGACCTCAGACGACGTGGTGAAATATGCGGTCATTAGGACTTGAACTCAAGACTTTTGGCTCTCATAACATGTTAAGTTATATGCATCAACCAACTCACCTAGAAGTCTAAGTTGATACGAAAAGATGAGCAATTTACTTATGGTTTATGAAGGACCGAACAAGGCGACTAGAGGGGGGGGTGAATAGGCGCCTCGACAAATTTCTTTCGAAACGAAACGGCCTTTTCTAATTTTCACCCGATGCGCCTCTCTTCCAACCTACCACGATTTCGTAGTCATAGCGGACATACAAACCGTAGGAATAGGTCGGGGATTTTCTCAAAGCAGTGCAATGCGGAAGGAAAACAAATACTGAGGCTATGCAAAAAGCTAACACAATGATTAAGTATTACGACTAAATAGATATAGCACTAGTTGATAGAAAAAGCTAAAACTAGATTAGCAACACACTGCACAGATCACTCTTTACTGCTGTCCTGCTTAAGAGAGAAACAAGCCAAAGAGATCTTAACTGAAGCTGCTCACGACACTAACAGGCAGAAGCTATAAAACTGTTATAGAAAGATTAAAGCTATCAAAAGTAAAGAACAGTGCTAAGAAATAAAACTGTTAACGACGCAAGCAAGATTAAATCAGCAACTGCTACAGAAACTAGTAAGCTAGCAAGGATACTTAATTAATGCTCTAACCAAAGCACTTTCCAGAACTGTGATGGTGCTCAACTACTGGAGCGAAAGTTCAGACAAAAGAACTTGTCTTTCATTTTTCTTTCTTTCTACGAGAGCATCAACAGGCAGTGAACAAGACCAAGAACTCATATGCAGGCAAGAGATCTTATTCAGAGCCAAAGTAATCACAGGAGCACATGAAACGAAATAAAAATGCCTGGTAAAATCACTGCTGCTGTGTGGAATAAAAAGCTACAGGCTCTTGTCGAAACAAGCTAGCAACAATCTGAAACAAGCTATCGCTTCACTGTTGCAGGAAAATGAAAAACCTGTCAAGCTGCTTCCCAGAACAAGTGTGCGTGCAAAGATTAGTTGCTCCACTGAATAAATAAAAGTAACTAGCAGGGCATATGATTTTCTATGCAGATCAACAGAATCGAGGCAAGCACAGTTAGAGCCAAAGCAACCTGTAGTTGATATTACAAAGCTATCAAGTAAATCTCAGAAGAGAGAACCGACAGAGCTAGTAGTCTGCACTAACAGATGATCAAGCGAAGCTACTAAACTGAACATTCTGACATGCATTGGTCAAGTATCAACAGCTCACCACACTCGAAGCATCAGGCCTACTGTATATGTAAAGAAAGGAATAAGTGAGCTGTCCAGAGATGCACATCACCTTTTGTTCTTACCGACAGAGCTGCTGAGCCTATATTTCTTCAGATTGCTGTCCCGGCCAATTACCAGAGACGCGGCCAACTGCAGAGCTTGTTCTTCTTGCTGAGCACTGGAACCGGAGCTGGAGTCCTGTCGATCTGCTTGCTGGACCTAAGAGCTGGAGCTTGTTGAGACCTGCACAAACGAAGAAAAGCCACGGCACAAGGACGAGGCAACGGTGCTCTGCTAGCTCTGTCCAGGACAGGGAGTGCAAGAACTGAGCACGAACGACAACTCACAGACTCCCAAGAATTTATCAACGCACAACCAAGTGAGCTTTAAAAATCACGATTCTTGGACTGCAACCTCACCACATCATCTGTGATCGATTTCAACCGAAATCCAACTGAAAGATTCAGACTTTAACATCAATTTCAGATATTTCGTAGAACCCTAAGAAAATGGGGAAATTTCAGGGAAATCCAAAATTGCAGGTGCTCGTGAGGTAGATTGATCAATCCATGGGCAAGATATGTTCTTACGTGTCCCAGCACCAAAAGCCCTATGGAAATCCGACCTCAAATCACAGCGAAATCGACGAACAAAAATCCACCGAAAAAGGACTCCGAAAATAAGAAACCGGGATTTCGAAGGAGGAGCAAGATTTGAGCAGGAACTGGACTTCGTATTACTCAACGATGTAGTGTTCAAGCCACTCCTAGCCAACTCAAAGCTTAGGATGACAATAAGCTCAATCAAAGAGCCATCTCCTCTCTTCTCCCCTCTCTTCTCTCCTCTCTCAAGCCCTCTCCCTACAACTCAAATGAAAGGCTCAAGGGGGCAGCCACAACCAGCCACCCACCTTATCTCCTTGGACATTTCCACATCCCAGAAATGCCCCTCACACTACAACACACCCATACAACACATAAGGGCGTTTCCGTCCAACTTTTTCTCCTTCGCCCGAACGCCGTCGGGGCCTTCACACCGTAGCTTCACCTCGAAGCCACCTCTACGATGGTGCCACATGCACCTCCATCCGTCACCGTCGGTTTTGAGGCATAAACCGGGAAACCGCCTTGCACGCTTCTCAAAGCGCGACTTCCGCCACCGGTTTTGAGGCCCAAACCGGGAAACCGTCCACCGCCGGTTTTAAGGCATAAACCGGGAAACCACCCTCCACCGGTTTTGAGGCCCAAACCGGGAAACCGTCCACCGCCGGTTTTGAGGCAAAACCGGGAAACCGTCGCAACCGGTTTTGAGGCCAAACCGAGAAACCATCTCGATGTCGACGCGTGTCACCTCGTCCCGCGAACCTCGCCGTCAAGTCTCCTCGGTCCCAGCCCGTCGGGACCCTTCGCTTGACTCGGCCTGTCATTCGCCTTGACTTGGTCAACCCGCCGTCTTCATCACCTCCACGGTTTTGAGGCCAAACCGCGAAACCCTCCGTGCTTCTTGTCCGCTACGTGTACGGTGTGGATCACCCTTGACTTCACCCGGCCTCTCGACCGCCTGGACCCAAGCCTCCTCGGTCCCAGCCCGTCGGGACCTTTCGCTTGGTCCTCCCGATCCTCCTGCCGTTGACCATCAAGATGACTCCATTGACCTACACATCATTAGACAAGCAAACACGTTTCCTCCTTCTCCGCCAATCATCCCAACACCTTCACCAACTCCGGTTAGCCATAAACATAATAATGCACATGCTTATGTAACCCACAAAATCCCGCAATTCAAACCCGAAACCCCGAGTTCAACTCAAACCAAATCCGTTGTCAATTACTCATCACATCATGAACCATGGTACATCTCAACATGGTTCCTCAATCTCCCCCTTGATGAGTACATTGACAACAACACCAATCTCAAGAATTCGAAGTTTGAAATGCGAAATCAAGAAAGCTAACTAGATGGTCCAAAACGAAGAAAATGAAAATCAAATGACCATCAAGTAGCACAAAAACACAAGAGACTCTAGAAACACAAGAGACTCATGCAATGCATATGCTATCATTTTCTCACTTTCTCACATTTTGGGCATTACTCCCCCTGATTTTGTGCATTACTCCCCCTGAAATCTCTCCCCCTTTGGCAATGAACTCATCAAGACATAAAAGAGAGACAAAAAAGCAACATATGAGGATGTAAACTTAAGGAGCTTCAACAATCATGTCAACAAGCATTTATCATTGCTAGTAATCAAGCACAAAACCTTGAAGTGTAAAAGCATGAGCTCACAATCGCACAAAGGCAGTAATAGAGAGCATAGCACAAAAGCAATAAGCTAGACAAGCTAAGCATGAAGATTGAATTGAGCAAGATAGATTCAAATTTGCTACATCATGATAAAAGCTGCCACCACATGTATAATTACCGCTAGCCAAGGCAAAACAAGTATTAAGTGAATCCAAGAAAACTAGCAAGTGGCAATCTCAACTCAAGCAACAAAAATTCGGAAAGATGTGCTTTGACAAACGCTCACATATGCAACAAAGACTCAATTTGATCGAGTGAGTAATCAACAAGTGAGATATAAGATTTAGGAACAAAAGCAATTACTCATGTTATTTTTATCCTCAAGTAACCTCTTATCCATGCGGAGGGTCGCACGACTGGGTACGGCAAACACCCCGAGGCATCAAGGCACCGTATTGGATTTTATCCTCAAGTAACCTCTTATCCATACAGAGGGTCGCACGACTGGTTACGGCAAACACCCTGAGGCATCAAGGCACCGTATTGGATTTATCATTAAGCACAAAAGATCAAATTGATTTTAGAAATAAAGCACAAGAGCAAAAGAGCATGCCTTTTGGCAAAAAGGAACATTCGTTCCCCCAAAGTCCCATCATGAGCTAAACATTTGCCAAAGTCCACCCCCCAAACAACAAGTTGCCGAAGCCAAGATATTTTCCAAAACTAGCCTTAACACAAGTCTTGACAAGGATAAAAGCACATGGTGAGCAAACATAGACATGCATAGATCATAAGTCTCACAAAAGCCAATTTTCATCTCAAAGTTTAGCTAGCTTGCTCAAAATGCACCTATGCCAAGCCATCTAGAAGAGCCTAAGTTTGTAAAGTTTGCTACTAGCAACCACACAACTTAGCTCAAGCTCAACCATAGCAACAATAAATACAAGAAGACATAAAAATTGAAGCTCATCATCTATAAAGCACATGTTACATGATGAGATGCAATGCAAAAAGTAAGATACAATTTTTACAAGAAAAACATCACAAAGGTCCAAAGCAAAATACAAGCTCCAAATGTCAATGTAAGCAACAACTCCAAAAGTCCGAAGCACAAGACAAGCTCCAATATCAATGAAAAACAACACTCCCCCTCAAACCAAGCCAATCTCCCCCTCAAACCAAGCCAATCTCCCCCTCAACAAAACAACTTTAGAATCATTCAAAATGAGGACAAAGAGACACTTTAAAAGGGGTAAACATTACACAATCAAAGAAGGGAGTTGTGCAAATAAAGCAATATGGAGCATACTTCAAACTCAAATTTGCAAATCATGGCAAAGCATGAGAGGACCGAGTAAACATATGTCCAGGAGAGCGTATACAAAAAAAACAAAAAGAAGCACATATAACATGAAAGTAAGCATGCGGGAACCATTAGGTAATCATGAAAAGATATATTATGGTTCACACAAGATACAAGAAAGAGTGACAAAAGTCACAAGAGCGATCACAAAGCTAGCATGGTAGGATATAACAAGACGATCACATGCTAACCAAATAAAGGCAAATGAGATCGAGAGAGAGAACCAAAAACATAATACATGATATACACAAATAATACATGCCGAGAGGGTCAAGTGAGCATATGAACAAGCATCTCATACCATAAGTAAATGTACATGAATGTAGAAGGTATGAGTGTATAGGAAAGCTCACAAAATAGGTGAAGACGCTACAATGAAGCGCATGCCTCTTGGAGGCCATGTACAAGGGTATGGAGAACCATCCATGTCTCAATCACGTCATGCAAAAGACCGAGATGAATTATGCTCATGTCCTCCAACCCGCGTCCCCAACCTACATATGAGAAGAGAGAAATGTCCGAGTCTTGGATCCCGAAGGGTTAGTAAGTAAATACTTGGGAATCCAACACTTGGACACATGACCAATAGATGTACTCAATTTATCATGAGGGTTAGCATGATGCAAACTTTGGTTCAAATGTGAAGACCTTGAATATCCCTTAGAAGCATGTCGCGAAATGGCAACTCGAGAAGAAAAACGAGTGCAACCACTGGAAAAACGACGAGAAACTCTAAAGGGAACAACTTGAGAAGAACCACGGAAAGCATCATGAGAACTATGTCGTGGACCAACACAAGAAGCATTAGAAGCATGTCCACGAGCACGTTCAAACCCACAAGAGAAAGAGTCAAAGAAACCATCAATAAAGCGAGGCTTCATGCTAGGCTCCCGAGTCTTCATGCCATGGGAAAAGCAATGAACACCCGAAGAGTTAGAAGCACGAGAACGGCGCAAGCGTTTAGCACGCCTAAAACAAAAGTCAATTTGATGTCCATCATTCCCACAATAAGAGCAATGGTACAATGGCCTATCGGGAGAGACGGTTTGAGATGGAGAAGTACCATTATTGCTCAAGCGAGAAGTCCTTTGAGACTTGCATGAAGGTCTAGAAGCATCTCTTGACTTGGAGTCAACATTAGGTCCACACATGCCATGGAAAGGACGATGTGTGTTCCTAAAAGCTTTTGCACGAATGCGACGCTCGTGTTTCACACGGCGAAAGCAAAACTCAACAACATGCCCATCTTTCTTGCAAAAGGTGCAATGGTACTTTTCTTTCAAGGTTGATGTACCATTTGAGCAAGAAACACCTTTGCCATTTGAAATCTTTTGGGCAACACCGGAAGAGCCAATAGCATGAGTAGCCAAAGAAGAATTATCCAAAGCAATAGCACAAGTGCTAACAACCAAAGACTCACGCTCAATATGAGAAGAATCCAACTCCGAAGACAAAGAAGAAATATTTGAAACATGCACATCGGAGTGAGAAGAATTGCGTGAATCGAGAAGCTTAGTATCAAAGCTCTTGCATAGTTGGAGCAAAACCTCATTTTGAGATTTGAGGCGCTCACAAGTACCACATGGAGTATCTCTTAAGATTTGAATCTCCTTCTCAATGCACTCGGCATATGTGGTACGCAAGAGATCATTCTCCTTTTCAAGGCTAGCACTCATATCATTGTGCTCAACCAACTTTGCGCTCATATCATCGCGCATTAGCTTCAAAGCCTCAACTTCAATTTTCAAATCATGACATGATGTGCAAGAAATAGATGGAGCATCACTCATATGCGTATCATGCAAAGCATCATGATTAGCACAAGAATTAAGACAGGCATCATCATTCATCAAAGAGGAGCAAGTGCTACAAGGCATAGATTTCATCTCAACAATTGTAGCCCTAGCAAGTTCAAGTTGCTCTAAACGAGTGGAGTGATCTAGCTTCAACATTTCATTTTCAGCAAGCAAGTCAATACAAGAATTGCAACCTTTTCTAGCCAAAGACATAAGATTGCCTATTTCAACTCTAGCACAATCAAGATCTTTATGCAAGGCAACACATGAATCACATGGCATAGAAGCATTCGATTTCAACAAGTTAATTTCATCATGCAAAGACTTGCAAGACATGCATGGCAAAGAAGCATTCTCATTCAACATGTTGATAACAAATCTAGCACTTTCCAATTGCTTTTCACATGAAGAACAATCATGCATCAATTTCACATTTTCGGATTTCAAGCAAACCATAGAAGCATTCAACTCATCATTCTTTTTGAGCAAGGCAACACAATCATCACAAGGCAAAGAAGTACTAGACTTGCAAGAAGACAAAGCATTCACATTATCAAGTCTAGACAACAAGCTCTTATCACTAGACATCGAGGTTTTCAACTTCTTTTTGAATTTGGCAATTTTAGCATCACAAGCTTGAACCGTAGTGAATAAGCCCACAATGCCATTTACAAGGTTACCTTGGCTCATCTTGAAAAGCTCGGAGATGAGATCTTCATGAGACATCTCATCGCGTCTTGAAAGCTTGAAAAGCTCGACCAATTTGAGTTCTTCCTCCGTGAGGTCCGCCTCTTCCTCCTCCTCGAGATCGCCCTTGCAAGCATCCACTACTCGACTCTTCTTGGTCCCATCCTCAATAGCAATTCCACACCTATCCAAACCTGAGGACAAAGACAAACGAGAGCGAGCACTTGGTGCCATTGAACAAGCACCGATTAGCGTTAGCAAATAGCCGAAGCACAAACAAGCAAGTGCAAAAGGTCGCCTATGGATCACAAGGCCGGTAAAAGCCAACAAGTGATCAAACCGGCTCTGATACCAATTGAAGGACCGAACAAGGCGACTAGAGGGGGGGTGAATAGGCGCCTCGACAAATTTCTTTCGAAACGAAACGGCCTTTTCTAATTTTCACCCGATGCGCCTCTCTTCCAACCTACCACGATTTCGTAGTCACAGCGGACATACAAACCGTAGGAATAGGTCGGGGATTTTCTCAAAGCAGTGCAATGCGGAAGGAAAACAAATACTGAGGCTATGCAAAAAGCTAACACAATGATTAAGTATTACGACTAAATAGATATAGCACTAGTTGATAGAAAAAGCTAAAACTAGATTAGCAACACACTGCACAGATCACTCTTTACTGCTGTCCTGCTTAAGAGAGAAACAAGCCAAAGAGATCTTAACTGAAGCTGCTCACGACACTAACAGGCAGAAGCTATAAAACTGTTATAGAAAGATTAAAGCTATCAAAAGTAAAGAACAGTGCTAAGAAATAAAACTGTTAACGACGCAAGCAAGATTAAATCAGCAACTGCTACAGAAACTAGTAAGCTAGCAAGGATACTTAATTAATGCTCTAACCAAAGCACTTTCCAGAACTGTGATGGTGCTCAACTACTGGAGCGAAAGTTCAGACAAAAGAACTTGTCTTTCATTTTTCTTTCTTTCTACGAGAGCATCAACAGGCAGTGAACAAGACCAAGAACTCATATGCAGGCAAGAGATCTTATTCAGAGCCAAAGTAATCACAGGAGCACATGAAACGAAATAAAAATGCCTGGTAAAATCACTGCTGCTGTGTGGAATAAAAAGCTACAGGCTCTTGTCGAAACAAGCTAGCAACAATCTGAAACAAGCTATCGCTTCACTGTTGCAGGAAAATGAAAAACCTGTCAAGCTGCTTCCCAGAACAAGTGTGCGTGCAAAGATTAGTTGCTCCACTGAATAAATAAAAGTAACTAGCAGGGCATATGATTTTCTATGCAGATCAACAGAATCGAGGCAAGCACAGTTAGAGCCAAAGCAACCTGTAGTTGATATTACAAAGCTATCAAGTAAATCTCAGAAGAGAGAACCGACAGAGCTAGTAGTCTGCACTAACAGATGATCAAGCGAAGCTACTAAACTGAACATTCTGACATGCATTGGTCAAGTATCAACAGCTCACCACACTCGAAGCATCAGGCCTACTGTATATGTAAAGAAAGGAATAAGTGAGCTGTCCAGAGATGCACATCACCTTTTGTTCTTACCGACAGAGCTGCTGAGCCTATATTTCTTCAGATTGCTGTCCCGGCCAATTACCAGAGACGCGGCCAACTGCAGAGCTTGTTCTTCTTGCTGAGCACTGGAACCGGAGCTGGAGTCCTGTCGATCTGCTTGCTGGACCTAAGAGCTGGAGCTTGTTGAGACCTGCACAAACGAAGAAAAGCCACGGCACAAGGACGAGGCAACGGTGCTCTGCTAGCTCTGTCCAGGACAGGGAGTGCAAGAACTGAGCACGAACGACAACTCACAGACTCCCAAGAATTTATCAACGCACAACCAAGTGAGCTTTAAAAATCACGATTCTTGGACTGCAACCTCACCACATCATCTGTGATCGATTTCAACCGAAATCCAACTGAAAGATTCAGACTTTAACATCAATTTCAGATATTTCGTAGAACCCTAAGAAAATGGGGAAATTTCAGGGAAATCCAAAATTGCAGGTGCTCGTGAGGTAGATTGATCAATCCATGGGCAAGATATGTTCTTACGTGTCCCAGCACCAAAAGCCCTATGGAAATCCGACCTCAAATCACAGCGAAATCGACGAACAAAAATCCACCGAAAAAGGACTCCGAAAATAAGAAACCGGGATTTCGAAGGAGGAGCAAGATTTGAGCAGGAACTGGACTTCGTATTACTCAACGATGTAGTGTTCAAGCCACTCCTAGCCAACTCAAAGCTTAGGATGACAATAAGCTCAATCAAAGAGCCATCTCCTCTCTTCTCCCCTCTCTTCTCTCCTCTCTCAAGCCCTCTCCCTACAACTCAAATGAAAGGCTCAAGGGGGCAGCCACAACCAGCCACCCACCTTATCTCCTTGGACATTTCCACATCCCAGAAATGCCCCTCACACTACAACACACCCATACAACACATAAGGGCGTTTCCGTCCAACTTTTTCTCCTTCGCCCGAACGCCGTCGGGGCCTTCACACCGTAGCTTCACCTCGAAGCCACCTCTACGATGGTGCCACATGCACCTCCATCCGTCACCGTCGGTTTTGAGGCATAAACCGGGAAACCGCCTTGCACGCTTCTCAAAGCGCGACTTCCGCCACCGGTTTTGAGGCCCAAACCGGGAAACCGTCCACCGCCGGTTTTAAGGCATAAACCGGGAAACCACCCTCCACCGGTTTTGAGGCCCAAACCGGGAAACCGTCCACCGCCGGTTTTGAGGCAAAACCGGGAAACCGTCGCCACCGG
Source organism: Eragrostis nindensis (assembly GCA_012490785.1). NCBI lineage: Eukaryota > Viridiplantae > Streptophyta > Magnoliopsida > Poales > Poaceae > Eragrostis > Eragrostis nindensis. The sequence continues at coordinate 1,264,000 of JAAXCT010000077.1, read as the reverse complement.
TTTTGAGGCCAAACCGAGAAACCATCTCGATGTCGACGCGTGTCACCTCGTCCCGCGAACCTCGCCGTCAAGTCTCCTCGGTCCCAGCCCGTCGGGACCCTTCGCTTGACTCGGCCTCTCATTCGCCTTGACTTGGTCAACCCACCGTCTTCATCACCTCCACGGTTTTGAGGCCAAACCGCGAAACCCTCCGTGCTTCTTGTCCGCTACGTGTACGGTGTGGATCACCCTTGACTTCACCCGGCCTCTCGACCGCCTGGACCCAAGCCTCCTCGGTCCCAGCCCGTCGGGACCTTTCGCTTGGTCCTCCCGATCCTCCTGCCGTTGACCATCAAGATGACTCCATTGACCTACACATCATTAGACAAGCAAACACGTTTCCTCCTTCTCCGCCAATCATCCTAACACCTTCACCAACTCCGGTTAGCCATAAACATAATAATGCACATGCTTATGTAACCCACAAAATCCCGCAATTCAAACCCGAAACCCCGAGTTCAACTCAAACCAAATCCGTTGTCAATTACTCATCACATCATGAACCATGGTACATCTCAACATGGTTCCTCAGTTTAACAGACGGCTCTACTCGATCTTGTGCAGCAATTCTTTGCCCGATTTGCTGCGTCGAGCTTCGATTTGACGGAGCGGCGAAATACACTTCCGTCGACCGGCCGCCCTGTGCATAGCAAGCTCTAGGCCGAGTTCCTCGTCGGCCGCCCACCGCACAGCATGGGATCGAGCTCAAGCTCCACCTTGCCCTGCCGCCGCACAGCTCGACGCGAGCTCCAGCTGCTCGCTGGCTGCGAGATGCCCGGCACAGGCTCGACGGAGCTCAGCTCCTCCTCGCCCGCCCGCGCGCCGCGCGAGCTCGAACTCCTCGCTGCCCGCCCGCCGCGACACACAAGCTTGATCAGCTCGAGTAGTTGAGCCCCTCGCGCTCCTAGTTACTAGTAGAAGATAATCTCGAGCATAGCAGAACGGGGAGAAACTTGGAGCAGAGCCACTAGTACGTACTGCTGCTCCCATGAAGAAGATAAGGTCGATGCTTTTTTGATTTAGCCCTTGCCATTTGTAGAAAAGTTCCTTCCAAAATATATTTTGGCAGAATGGTACTTTAACGAAGCAAGAAAGAAATTTAGAAATGTGCATTTCAGTTTTGACATAGTTTTTTTTTTGCCAATGTCATAAATCATGCATTCTCTCGTACAAGCAACAACATGGTGTATAAAGATTAAATCCACACTTGATCTCTTTGTTTTGTGGCCTCATATATTATTAAATTTTAATTATATAGACAGATTAATAGACAACCTATTGTACAAGCTATATGTTTTGCTGTCTGTTACCGTCTCTACCACTGTGTGGGTGCCCTTATGGGAAAAATAAGGGCTAGGTATCTTGCAGCGCCATCTAATTACTAGTGTTTTCTGCTACAAGCAGTGTAGTGCGTTTTAAAAGTCCCATTTATGTGAGAGCCTTGAATTCTGATTACGGCATAGTGAAAACATGCTGCCACATGTACATGCTAAAAATCCACTATACTATCACACAGTCTAAGGGTGCGTTTGGTGCAGTTTCAGACGCACCCTAAAAATGAGAATCTAATAAGTAACTCTTTTTTTTGGAAAAGAGATTATGTACTAATAATATTCCAACCTCTATATATAAGGTGCTGCCGCATTTACATGCAGCCGTCTCTTATTACAAGCATCAGATTCAGAACAATAAAGTCAGTGTGTGAAACATGTTGTTCCAATCTATAACTTTATTCCCTAAAATCGGTCTAATGAAATTTAAGTTCAAAGGAATGGAACGGAAGACCTTCATAGTAATACGTTTCTATCTGGCCACATTATACAGTGCATGATACTGTTCGCTTAGTGGTGTATTATTCAACACATCATTCAAGAATCTAGTTTGGTTTCCATCCCTGACTTGGAAATGTTCCCATTTTATAAATTCATCCTTAACCTTCATTAGGACTGACCAGAAGTGAGAATATCCTGGGTTTGCCTTTTGTTTGGATAAGACATTTGCTATTGAAATATTTGTAACATTGCAATATCCAATCTCGATGTATACTATGAGTTAGTGGATGTTAAATTTTTTTAGCAAATATTTGTTTTTTAGTAGACATTTACTATTGAAATTTCGCTTTATATGTCACAGCTTTGCCCAAATAGATCAAAGAAAACATGCATATATGACATCGGAGAATGGAGACGTATTCTTAAACGAATAATTTGCATGGGTCGCCACATGCAAAATGTGTGAATGTAGTCCTATGTCACCCCTAATGCTAGTCATTATATACCACATGCTTGATGCGTACAGCAGAACTGACTGACAAATTTATATAATCCTGCAAAGTAGGATGACCTAACTGCTACTTTGACTTCAATGTTTGTTTGCCTTGGTATCATTTTATATATGAAATGACCCCAGGCACCGTGTGACTAGTCAATTATATCCTTTTATTGTCAAAAAAAAAAAAAACCTTAGCTACATATCCTTTCAAGCCCTGAGCGCGATTATCAGTGGGGCAGAAAACCTTGCATTCAAAAACTTCCGTCAGTCTCCGGTAAGAAATAGGTAGTTAAATACAACCAAGACCATCTTCGGGAATCGCAAAGGTCGGTGTGGTAGAACGTAACGGCAAGTTTATGGCACTATATATCCCACTTGCTAACATACACCGCCAGTTTTTGCAAATAATACATTTATATGCTTACACTGACATAGGTCCCTCAGTTGCACCCTATAAAATGTTGTCAGATGTCACCCTGATGCAAATGCGATATATACCACATTTTGTATGATGCATACAGTAGAACTGCCAGGCCAACTGAGCTAACTAGGAAAAACTGAATTAGCCAACAGCAACTTTTGATTGTTTTGTTTGTCTTCATTTCGTCCATTCTTACACAACCACTACTCCCAAATCAATTATCAAAATTGCCCGCATGAATAGGTTAGTACATCATCTCTAGCAAAAGAACATCGGAGTTCAGTAGAAATAAACCCCGTTCCGGGAGTTAAGTACAAACAAAATATATTTGTCTACGGATACCTACGTTCGCATTAGGTCCCCACGCGCACATCAAATTTCTGGCATATCTGGCATCCTGAAAATGAGATGCGACGTCTTCCATGCACAGCTGCCACTGTTCATCGTTTTGTTTGTCTTCTTTACCTTTTCTATTAGATACAACAACTGGGCAAAGACCATGCACCGTCATTCCGATACAAAGTATGTCCCGTAAAGCAAACTAGCAAGGAATAAGATCTGTGGTATCTTTGAGCACCGAGAGCTGGACTGTTTGTAGGGTCATGCGGCGCAGTATTTTAAGAAATCCAACGCTATATTTTCTGAATCGATGACATAGACGTATGAGCTCAGTCAGTGGCGATCAGAACCCCATTTAAAACAAGTGGACTGTTTCTATCCTTTCCAATAAAAATATGCACGAATCATAAAGCGTTGTTCCGTGAGAACCGAGCGGGAGCTCAGTTGGCTAGCGCGGGTCGTTCCCAGCGCGCCCACCCGCGTTCGAGCGCTGGCTCACGCGGGTGCCTCACCGGGGATTTTTCCCCAGAGAAAAAAAATCCCCTCGCTTCTCCGCACGCAAAGCTCAGGTTAAGCACTCGCGCCGATTCTCACCGGCCAGCTGAGTCCCTGTGTACGCGTGCGGAGAGGGGTTCGGAGATTTTCTCGATCTGTGTGAGAAGATCATTCTTCTTAGAAAATGCCCCGGGGGCCGTCATACCCCCCGCAGGTCGAGTTATAAAGCGTTGTTCCGTTAATGACTCTATTAAACTTACTCGCAAAAAAATGACTATTAAACTTCGTAGTAAACAAGAAATTAGGCTCTGCCGGATGAGCCCATCTTGAGTCTTGACGAACCACAGCGCTCCCCAAGTTCTCGCCTCCCCTCCGTGTGCGTTTTTTCTCTCCCACGCAATTGTGCCTCGCCATGCACAGTTGAGATTTGCGCCACCGCGCAACCATTGCCGGTAACATTTGATTAATTCCAACATGTGCTAGGCTGCTGTGCTAGCGACGTTGAGGATCCGTTATGCATCGATCATGCGCTCCCAGCGAAGCCGGCAATTAATCCGATTTGCATCACACTGAGACGGTATGGGTGTGCTGCTCGTGGGGGCGTCCGTGGCCGCGAACCTTGTGATTGTTTTTTTTTTTTTTTTTTTGGAATACGTAGGGAGAGCTGCGCATCTCATGGTTGTGGATATATGGTGTCCCGGCCGGAGCAGCTGCTTATGCACCTGGCCTGGAACATGTGATGCTTCTGTCGCTGTTCTAATAATGGTGCTCTCTAGTCCCGTCCTTCCATTCACATCCATACGTCGAGCTTCCCATCAACTTGTGTAGCGCGCGTTTTATGCCAATTGTTTATGGCACACTAGTTCACAAGAAACCATTTTATACCAACTACCAAGTGACAGCTCTTTTAATTAACAGTGATTATTTAGTGCAAGATAATCCTTTTGTAGTTACAAAGGCAAAACAGTGTATAAGATGCTTCGCCTGATATCGTTACCAGAAAAAAAAAACGAGTTGGTGGTAAATTATGCTGATGGTTGATCCACCCCGATCTTATCAGGCCGATAGGTGGGCCCAACATCCACTCTCTCCCAACAGTCAATCACGCTCAAGAATTTCCCACACTTGAGAGCATTTAGTACACTCGTCGTTCCCTCAAAAAAAAAAAAAAGTACACTCGTCGTAAGTAATAACTAGATAGAGTTCGCCGGAGTACGCACTAGTGCCACACGATCTTCATGAACTACGTACGGATCTTCATGAACTACGTACGGTGGGTGATCCATCAATGACGATGACACCACTAGTCGGTCATTATCATCACCCATCAGCAGCTCATGATGATGAGCAAGCAGCTAAGGTAGCGACAAACACTAATCAATGTAGTAGTAATTACAGGAAACTAAACTTAATTAAGCTGTGAACGATCATGGAGCATCGATCCCAGCTGGACCGATCGATCACCAGAGAGATTCGATCTAGCTAGCTTACTTTTTTAGATAAAGGGAAATCTATTTCATCAAGCAAATGAAAGCATCCCGGTCTCTACATCTTTCGATGTATTTGACCGTCTATTATTACAATTTTCAACTAGGTATAAACTCCGTCGACTCCATAGGACAAATAACGTCTCACCAAACAAATGGTAAGTAAATAGTAAAAAGTTCATCAACATAACCTATTACTAAACTTCCACCTATGTTTGGCGAAGATATCTATAGTCACCGTTTCCAAGAGTCGGCATGCTTTGAGCAAAGACTCCCTTCCGTCCTCCTTTTGGAAAAGTGACCATGTTCTCATCCAGTACGTACCCCTGTAAATTACCTGCATAGGAGTTAGAATAGCCTTTTTATCAAAAACTACATCATTTCTACTCAACCATATTGCCCAACAGATGGCTCCAATTCCTACAAGCATGAGACTCCTTTCCCTAGGTTGAAACCCACCAATCCAATCACCAAACATGTCAGCAATACTAATAGGCGGTTTTAACCCAAAAGCTAATTCAACAAGTCTCCAATCAATCTAGCAAAACTGCAATCAAAGAAAAGATGTTGTATAGTTTCTAGATTACTACAAAAACAACATTTATGATTTCCATTCCAGTTTCTTTTAGCCAGATTGTCTTTAGTAAGTATAACTCCCTTGTGCAAGAACCAAACAAAAACTTTAATCTTTAGGGGCACTTTTATTTTCCACAAATACCTGTTATTAGCAATAATACCTGTATCAATAATTGCACCATACATCGATTGAACAGTAAACTTGCCGTTTTGGTTTAAGGACCACCGGAAAGTATCTAGCTAGCTTACTACTCCTCACCTCCCGTGAGGAGGCCGAGGAAGCCGAGCAGGTCGGTCACGGTGAGGGCGATGCTGCCCACCATGCACGGCCGCGATTGGGAACAAAATGCTTCCTGGTCCTGGGTCGGCGGCGACGAAGATGAGGACGCCCCTGACGCACATGTACTGGGCCGCGACGGGGCCCTGAAAGTTCCTGCCTTTCTTCACTGAAGTTGAGTGGCAATTTTTATTTTCCAAGCTCGTTGAAAGAACACTACTTGGAAAATGGAAGGATAGAAGGAGGGGTCCAGAAAGAGAGAGGGATTCCCTTACCCAATGACACAATGAGGCTCATGGATCAGATGAAAGCTCATGGATTCGCTTACTCGGATTTCTCATTTTTTTTTACAAATATTCAAATTCTACTTTTACTGATCACTTACAATCACTGTTATTCTAAAGATGCACACTGCATTTTCTACTTTTCTCACAAGAACGTCTTATTTTTGCTTATATTTTTTCGCTGCATTTCCAGGTCCGTTCAGAATTGAGCTGCCAATGAAACTATAGTGTTTTTTTTTTTTAAAATGTGGACCGGCTATGTTAACTGCAATGAGTGAAATTCAACACAAAAATGATGTGCTATCACCCAATCATCCTTCTATTGCGATCAGGTCCAAACATTACTGTTTAATAGGCACATTTGCCCACAATGATCTTCTATGGTTTGGTTACCGAAAAAGGGATTTTTCATGTTTGCATTGTTGGAACTTTTCTTGCATATTTATCTTTTCTCGTCAAAACTGCTGGTTGCTATGCAAAACTACATTAGCACCTTGATCAAGGTGTGGTGCGTAGCAACTGCTTTTTCCCAAGCAAGACAACCTTCGACAAGCACACACAAAAAAAAGTGCCAAGATGTGATGCCAAGGATGAGAAACACAGCTCGATGAGATGCGCCTCAAGGTGTAGCAACTCAAAAATCGAGATTGTCACACCCGTGGCTTTTCCAAAATTCTTGCAGGGGCCGTTGCAACCGATCATAAAACTGTTCTGAAGTCCGATCGATCGCATCATTTCCTTATTGCCGCCCATTCCGAATCCATTGGTGGTTGCCCGTGGACGACTTAACAATGTCCATCAGTGTCAAGTGCAAAGATTAGCTCAAATCACTCCGTTGAGAATTCTTTACAAGGTCTACTTGGCCTGTGGAAAACTTGATCGGAACTCAGGGGAAAAATAAAAAAGGAAAAGAATGAAGGTGGGACGTGCGCGCGTCGACACTGCAGTACCTTGATTAACTGTCGACAAGGGCTGGAAAACATCAATTTTGTAATAGACGGTAAATGTCATAACTGTTCGGTCTGCGCACAGTGATAGCTGATCAGAGTAGCACGTCTCAACATCATTTCCTCTCCAAAAGAAAATAATGATTTATAATAGTGAAATTGTGCCATGTGACTTCGTGAGATTGGGGGCATATAAAAGGTTCATTTGCTGCTTGGGATAGCTGACTTTTAATTAGCAGGTGATGGATACAAGTTTGCATACAGACATGTATGCCATGTACGGTTGAGATAGAAAATGAGTATTGAAGTCTCCAACTGATAATTTTTGTATGCAGAAAGCCCGGGAGGCATGAAAGATTACCAACATGGTACATTTTTTTATGTATTACATGGCCGACGCCATTTTTCTTGTCGCATGATAAACGAGGAGGACCAAAGTGCACTAATAGAAATCTACTACTACTTAATAAGTCTGAACAAGGTCGTCTGTTCGGTCTGTTCGTATTTCAAAAACTCGACCTGCGGGGGGTATGACGGCCCCCAGGCATTTTTTAAGGAGAACGATCGTCTCACACAGATCGAGAAAACCCCCGAACCCTCCTCCGCACCATACACAGGGACTCAGCAGGCCGGTGAGAATCGGCGCGATTACTTAACCTATGCTTTGGTCCAACGCAGGAGCGAGAGGATTTTTTTATGCACTGCAGCGACCAGAGCCATATTACAGGAAATAGCCGCTACAGTGCGATGCCGCGGCGGAATCGAACCCGGGTAGGGATGGCAATGGGTACCCGTTACCCGATACCCGATGGGTAAATACCCTATTTGAGGAAGGGTATGGGACACATTTTGTACCCATGGGTATGAAAATAGGTAAAGACTTGTACCCACGGATATGGTGGGTTCGGGTATGGGAAGCTATAACCCGTACCCGTCCAACCGCATACCCGAATATGGCTTAAACCTATACTTGATTTGTGGCATGAACCTACGCTTTATTTGTGAACTTCTATTTTTGATATATATTTTGAATGGTCTATTAGCTCTATGAATGGTTTATATTGTTATGAGACTTTATTTAAATATGCTTATGCTAACTAAAGCTTACTAATTTGGTGATATATTGATAATCTATTCAAATTTATGTGGGTATGGATTATCCGCGGGTACCCGTTATCCGTATGGGTATGGGTATGGGAGTGGAGTCCCACCCGAGAGCGGGTGTGGGTAAGGATATGGGTATAATTTTCTCTGACGGGTATGGGTTTGGGAATGCAAAACCCGTGGGTAATTTACCCATTGCCATCCCTAAACCCGGGCGACCAGCCAGCGTCAACAGGAGCCAACGCCCTGGAGCTGGCGGTCCTAGCCAGTCGGGACCGACCCGCGTTGGCCTGTTCGTATTTCGTTTTCGTCCTACCTGCCAAGTTAGTTTTTTTTTTAGATAATGGGAAAAATGTATCCCAGCCTTGACCTCATAGAGGCTAGAGCCGTCTCATTACAAAGTTATGCAGCACTTCCGTCTGCCATTACACTCACAGTTTCATAATAGCAAATAGGAGACACCAACATAGTTCGAATGGATTATTAAATAGCAATCCTATTGCTAAAACGCCATCCATAGTTGGCAAAGATTTGCATGACCGTAGTCTCCATAGCACGGCATGCCTCCTTCATCATGTTGGTGTCTTCATCACACTTTTGTAGTTGCGCCCATAGCCGAAGCCAATGTGTTCCCCTGTAGAGTACCTGCATATAAGTTTTCATAGGAGTTTTATCAAAAACGATATCATTCCTACTCAACCATAGAGCCCAACATAAAGCCGATGCCCCAGCTAGCAGTTGTAATTTTGATTTAGAGTCAAACCGTAGTAGCCAATTGTTGAACAAATCATTAACACTAGTCGGTATATCTAAACCAAAAGTAAATTGCACAGTTCTCCACAAGAATTTGGCAAAATGACAATCGAAGAATAGGTGTTGAATGGTTTCATCCTGCGCACAGAAGGCACATTTTTTGCACCCATTCCAATTTCTTCTAGCTAAGTTATCTTTAGTGAGTACTACCTCTCTATGTAAATACCACATAAAGATCTTTATTTTTAAAGGAGCCTTTAACTTCCACAACAAACTATTATGTCTCACATTGCCATTACAAATGAGGGCGCTATACATTGATTTAACAGAGAAGATACCATTTTGATGTAAACCCCATCTAAAAGTATCTGCATTATCGTTAGGTCTGATGTGAGCAATCCTAGCAACTAAATTGTGCCATAGTACCAAGTTGTTTCCCACCAAACCACGTCGGAAAGAGATATTCAAAGGTACTGAATTAAACACAGTTGCAACAGAGGCATGCTTCTTCCTAACAATATTATATAGAGACGGATATTGTTGCTGAAGTGTAAAGTTTCCCAACCATCTATCCTCCCAAAACCTTGTATTTTCACCATTATTTAGTCGAAAGCTACCGAAGTTAAGAACTTTTCCTTCACCTTCATTAAGCCCGACCAAAAATGTGAGTCACCCCGGTTTTTTTTACTTACTGCAGCGATTGTCTTGTTTTTCAAATACTTTCTTTTGAGAAGGGTCTGCCAAATCCCCTCCTCATTTATTAATTTGAACAACCACTTACTAAGCAAGCATTGATTCTGGATATCTATGTTTTGAATACCCAGGCCCCCTTGATCCTTCGGTTGACATAGGATGCTCCACTTAGCTAGTCTATATTTCTTTTTATGGCTATCGCTCTGCCAAAAAAACCTCGACCTAAAATACTCCAATTTCTCTAAGATTCCTCTTGGGACTTCAAAAAAAGAGAGCATAAACATTGCTAGACTAGTTAAGACTGAGTTGATAAGGACTAAACGTCCACCAACAGAGAGATGCTTGCCCTTCCAGCTACTCAGTTTTTTCTCAAAGCGGTGTTCGATTATTTTCCAGTCTGCATTACTTAACTTCCTATAATGCATTGGTATACCGAGATATTTAAATGGGTAGGATCCAGATTTGCACCCAAACACTGTGAGTATTGTTGTTCACAGTCCTGGGCAGCACCAAAGCAGAAAATTTCACTCTTATGAAAATTTATTTTGAGACCGGAAAGTTGCTCAAAAGCACATAAAAGAAGCTTGAGATTCTTTGCCTTCTCAATATCATGTTCCATAAAGAGTATCGTGTCATCTGCATATTGGAGTATGGCTAATCCATCATCGACCAAATGGGGAACAACCCCTTTAATATACCCATTTTCCTTGGCTCTGTTAATCAATATAGCAAGCATATCTGCTACAATGTTAAACAGTATTGGCGATAATGGATCACCTTGCCTAAGCCCTTTCTTAGTTTGAAATTGTTGGCCTACTTGATCGTTGATTTTGATTCCAACATGACCTCCTCTTATAAATGATTCGACCCATTGACACCATATCTCAGAGAACCCCTTCATCTCAAGGGTTTGTTTTAACAAACGACCACTTCACCTTGTCATATGCTTTCTCGAAGTCAATTTTAAAAATGACTCCGTCCAGCTTTTTCTTATGCATCTCATGGATAGTTTCATGAAGAATCACGACTCCTTCCATTATGTTACGACCTGGCAAGAAGGCTGTTTGTGTAGGGCTAATTACCTTTTGGGCTACGCTTGTGATTCTATTAGTGGCCACTTTTGTAAAAATCTTAAAGCTAACATTAAGCAAACATATAGGTCTGTATTGCTGAATTTTGATAGCTTCATTACATTTTGGTAACAAGATAATTGTCCCAAAATTAAGACTATAGAGAGGTAAGTTCCCTTCATGAAAATCCTTGAAGAGGGCGATCAAGTCATTTTTAATTATCCCCCAAAAAGCCTGATAGAATTCAGCCGGGAAACCATCAGGCCCGGGGCTTTATTATGTTCCATCTGGAATATCGCCATTCTTATCTCATCTTCTGTAAAGTGGCTTATTAGTGCTTCATTTTCCGCTGCCGTTACTTGTGGGATATCATCCTTTCGAGTCTCGTCCATCCGGAAATTATTTTCCTCAGGTGGACCGAAAAGGTCTTTATAATACCTGGTGATGTATTTCTTTAATGCATCATCACCTTCTATTATACGATTCCCATCTTGTAACTGGAAAATTCTAGTTTTCCTATGTTTGCCATTAGCAATTAGCTGGAAGTATTTTGTGTTAGAATCCCCCTCTAACAACTCTTTTGTTTTTGCCCTTTGATACCATTTCAATTCTTCTTCTCTTAATAAATGGGCCAATCTATTGTTCAAACACTGTTTGATATCAATTTCTTGTGGTGATAAGAGAGAAACTTCTGCCTTCTTATCGAGAGCGTCCAGCTCATCTAAGATAGCTTTTTTCTCTTTCTTATATTTGCCACTAACATCTTTAGCCCATCCTCGGAGAAACTGGCGAAGTCTTCTAATTTTAGATTGCCACTTTTCCATAGGAGTTTGGCCTTCCTGTGTTTCCGTCCATATCTCTTTTTAACCATATCATATCTGTGAATCCATCTCGAAGTAACCAACCCAACTCAAATTTGAATAAGGGCTGATTACTACTCGAAGATGCATCTCTCAAAATTTAACAATAATGGTGTATGATCAGATATGTCTCTAGATAGAGCTACCACAGTTGATAGAGGAAATTTTTGCTCCCATTCTGTGGACATCAAAACTCTATCTAATTTCTCATATGTCGGATTTTGTAATGAATTAGCCCATGTATATTGCCTCCCAGTCATCTGAAGCTCTCTCAAGTTAAGACCGTCTATGACCGCATTAAAAAGAAAAGGCCATCTGTTATCAAAGTTATCTTTATTTTTTTTCTTGAGAGTTTCTGAGTATATTAAAATCACCACCAATTAGAATTGGTAAGGTTTCGTGACTACACATGTTTACTAATTCGGATAAAAAATTTTCCTTTAGATTGTTCTGTGCAGGACCATACACAACTACGAGAGCCCACTTGAAGCTGTCTAATTTGTTGCACAAGTGAAACTTTACATAGAAGTTGCCCTCATCGATAGCACCTATGTCATATATGTTAAGATCAATGCCCAAGAGGATCCCTCCCGATCTACCTCTAGGCTCTTTACAATGCCATAAGTAATCTCTACCGGCACATAAATTCTTAAGGAAAGGTGATGTAAAATCTCGTCTTCCAGTTTCCGAAATAGCAATAAAACTCAGATTTTGTTCTTTCGTCAGGTCTGAAATAAACCTATGCTTTTTGGGGTCTTTAAACCCGTCACTATTCCAAAATATTCCTCTCATTGCGAACGTTTTTGGATACTATTTTTATTCTTTTTCTTTTCTTAGAGCTAGGTTTTTTATCTGGAATGATAAGATCATTATGATCATCACCCAAATCCATCACCTCTTCCATTATTTCACCACATAAGTGGTTGAGAATGAATTTGTCTAGCTCTTCTTCTTCAGCCATCTCTTTTTCCTCTTTCTCGAGCACATGCATTTTCTTATCTATCACCATATGTTCAGACAATCTAGCAGATTCTATTGATTTCAGACAACTAATTGAGCTCCTAACACTATTATCATCAGTACCTAGTGAGATACCAATCGTGCTAAAATTGGATGCGATATAGTCATCTGAGAAATTTAGAAAGGAAGAGGCATTGATTTGTTCACCTTCATTACGGCGGGCCTTCAATTTTTCTGCCCGATCTCCCATGATGTCGTCGGCAGACGCTGCACGTCGCTTGCTTTTTCACGACAAAGCTTGAGCCGGCGATGCCTCAGGAATGGCCGCTAGCTCCTCAACAGAAGGCGCCCCACTCTGCACTTCCTCTTCACCACACTTCTCGAGCTCTTTGTTCAGTTCATCACTGTCCATCAAGCTCATGTCACCCTGGCTAGCATCAATCATTTCCTCCTCCAGCTGCTTATGCATGTGCATATCATCATGGCTTGAATTAAAAAAATGATACAAATTTGACAGAGAATGAGCAAGTACCTGGTTACATTCTGGCACGGATTGCACCTGCGCGCCCACATCATCTTGGCCCATCTGCACAACAGTAGGCATAGGCCCAGAAATATCGATGTGATAGATTTTGCGCGGCTGCTCCTGCTCTGCATTATTTCCTGCACCTGCAGCATGGCTTTGAGGCATTGTAGCAGTTCCGGCATTAGATTTGGGTGCCGGTTTTGTTTTTGCGCTACTGCCTCCACCTGCAGCATTGCCTTTTCCCGCCTTCGGATCTCGCTCATTTTCACCCAAGCCATGTTCATCAGGACCATGATCATCACTATTGCCGTCATGCTCCATATCCATTGGTTCCGGATTGTTCTCATCCACATTTTCTTCAACCCGAAACTGCAGACCATATAAATAGTCCCCAATCACCACATCCACAAACTGCGGAATGAGGTTAGGATCCAATACTAAAACTTGCATACGGCAAATGTTGTGCTTTCTTGTAAAGACCATGTCTACTGCTTTAGTAATTCCCAGAATAGACCCCACAGCTCATATTATGATGTAATCTCTAAGGTCTTTTGGCAAGCCTGTGAACTGTACCCACACCCTTGGCATGGCAGCTTTAGCTTCACTAGCTACCATGCTTTCCTCAATACTCAGCTTGGCATTCTGGAATTTTGTTTGAACCACTCCCCATTCTATCATGCGCGTGCAGTTCGGCTTTGGATGGAAATAATGTTCTAAAGGTATTATTTCCCATGTCCTCTACATTCCAGTTCCATCTAGCCGGAATTAATCTTTCTAATTCTGAGATCACATTAGGTATGCTAAGAGCACCATCAGTGACTCGAATGAAAGTAATTCTTGGATCGTTGTTCTGCCTGAGATGTGCAGGGAGCGTAATATAATAAAACCCAAGTCCTTCAACAGCATAGCCACATGGAACTGCAAATGGTTTATCCGCTCTATATTTTGGATAGCGATGAGTAAAGTGAGTAGTACAATCACAAATCTCGCAGTACATTACATCATGACAGTCCTCCTTTTTGTGCCCCTTCATATGGCAGCGATAACAGTACGGTGTTTTACCACTGTTATCTCTCTTTGCTGCTTGAGCAGATGATTCAGGAGGTTCAGATGAGTGTGTTGCCTTAGACATGGTCTTAATTGGCTCAAGTTTAGATGAACTTTTACCATCATTGGCAGTGATTACTGGCGTCGCTTCTACCTTGGTCTGCGCTGCTTGGAACTCCTGGAATGCCGCCAATGCTTGCTGCAGGAGAGCAGCCGCGTGTGCCGGGAGGCTCGATCCAGCAAATGATGCACCTGTGTTGGCATCAGTTGACAGAACGGAAGCCTCATGCACCTGATTGTCGCCGCCCCCATGCTCGTTCCCTACATACTGTCCACCTTCAACGCGACCGTGTTGGCCGCGCACGCCTTCAGCGTGGCCGTGATGGCCGCGCCCGCCTTCAGCGTGACCGTGATGGCCGCGCCCGCCTTCAGCGTGGCCGTGATGGCCCCGGCCACGACGGCCACCTGCGCCGCCTCTGTTGCGGCCGCCGTTGTTCCGGCCATGACCACCTGAGTAGCGGCCTCCACCTCGGCCGGTGTAGCTTCTCCCCCCGACTCCCGGATGGAAGCCATTGTTGGGGGCGTGGAAGCCACCACGCCCCACCATGCCGCCCTGTCCTGCACCCCGTCCGTTCCCACGATTGGCGCCTCCACCACGCTGATGGCCAGGTGCGCCGCCGTTCGCTCCTCCGTTCTCCATGAGTCGCTTCACGACGTCTACGTCGATGAGGCGGCGTGATGAAACGGAGTTTGAATGTGGGGCTCTAGGGTTCAGTCCCGCGGTGCCTGTTTTTGCGAATAACGCTACCAGGCCCTTGGTGGACGGTAAGGCATATTGGGGCCCAAGACCATCGAAGCTTTTGGCTTTGTTTCTGGGCTCAATGTGTTCAGAGAAGCCATACCGGATGGGTCATGTTTTGACCTCCGTTTAAGACTTAATTCAATTTTTGAATCCCTGAGAAACCGCTCCGATCCAGGATCACCGGATCGATGAGCTGTCGCCGTCTCCAACTCCGGCAATCGCCGGCGAAGAGGTGGTGACATTTTTCTATTGAATTGAGAATGATGAGGCAAAGGTGATCGAGAAGGAGAAGTACATACCTTGGCCTTCGCTAAAGCATCTCCCAGCGTTCGGCTCGGCGAGATCCTTGGCCTTGGCAACGGACCTTGCCAAGGTTTAATCGCCGACTTGGATTTTAACTCTCTTCTCAGAACCATGGTGTCCAGCACCTTCTTTGCCATTGAACCTTCTTTGAGATTCTCTCTGTTGTTTGGCGAGTCCGGCAGCTCCGCTTCCGCTTGAACAAGGTCGCTTAATGTGAAGCCCGCCTTCGTGGCCTCTTTGACGAATTCAGGCGTCGATATAGAAAGATTATCGGCGTCGTCGTCAGTTGCTTCCGACTCTGTTTCAGAGTCATCACCAAACGACCAGAACCTTGATCGAAGCCTGTCCTCCACTCCGTGGACGTGTGGCCCTCTTGAAGTACATGAAAGATTGCTTCCCTCTTGAAGTACATGAAAGATTGGTGAAAAGATGACGGCAACGGCTTGTTCAAACTGGTCTCTGCAGGAGGTGCTTGTGGTGCAGCCGGAGGCATAAACAGAAGCATGGACAGTTCACTGGTTAATTTAGTGTTTCATTCCAGTCATCTATGATCTGTTATGTGAACTGCTTCGTGACCGTATTTTCACAGTGGCGAAATTCTGTTTCTTCCACCTGTTGTGAAAATGCTTCAACTTGTTAAAAAATATTTAGGCTCTGGCAACAAGGGTGCGCGATCAGTTGAAAATAATCGTTTAGTTATTAGAATCGAAGTTTAGACACTGACCTGAGATTGTAACTATGCACTTTTTTCTTTTTGATATTATTAGTATGCACCAGGTAGCTTTATAATCTACCAAATTATGAGAGGATCTAATTTCCTTGATGGGTACATATGCAAGCAAGGATTGGACCTTGTTTCAAGCTGTGTTTTTTCCTTGAAACAAACATCATTGTGGTAGCTGTTGTACAATGCCTAACTTCTAAATTATATTATTAGAAAAAACATGATCTCGGAGGGAAGCGGCATTTTATACAGAAGAAAAATGCAAACAGTTGGAAAAACTATTAACAACGGATATCATCACTAATAAATAAAAAATGAGAAAAAAAACAGTACACAGGTGTGCCCTCATGTCGCTCGGCCCAACCGCATGCGTCGTTGGGGCCCATAGAGCGCGCGCCATCATCTTGGCGGGAACGGGTGGAGAGCCTTTGCTGCTTTCCCTCCAAAACTGCCAGAACAACAAAATACATCTGAAATCCTCGTTCCTCACCGGTCAAAGAGAGTGGGCGAGGGAGGCGGCGACAGAGACGAGATGGGTCGGCGCCGTGGGAGCACGCGCATGGAGGCCAGTGCCCCCGTCGGCGACCGCATCACCGACCTGCCTCTCGAGCTCCGCGCGCGGATCGTCTCCTTCCTCCACTACCGGCAAGTCGTGCAGCTGTCGGCGCTGTCCCGGCCGTGGCGCCACATCCACCACCACACGCCCGTCGTCAAGATCTACCTCGGCCCCGGCCTCCTGGACGAGGAGGGCTCCATCCTCGCCGTCCGCGTCACCCTCGCCCGCCGCGCGCAGGATCCATCCGCCTCCAAGGTGGACACCCTCAAGCTCGCCTACTTCGCCGACGATCTCCTCATGCGGCGCCACGCCGACCGCATCATGGCGCTCGCCGACGCGCGTGAGATCCACATCCGGTCACCGTACCCCGGCCACGAAGTCCGGGACGCGTGGACGGTGCACCTGCCGGGCTCCCCTCCGCGCGCCGCCTGGAGGTCGCCGCGATCGACCAAGTCGTGCCCGCCATCGCCGGGCCAGGTGCCGCCGCCCTGCGGACCCTCTTCCTCCACCAAGTGATGGTCAGCGAGTGGCCGCACCTCCCGTCCCTGCGCTTCCTGGATCTCGATTCTGTCACCGTCAAGACGCCGTTCGTGCCGGGACAGTGGTGCCCGCTGCTCGAGGAGCTGGAACTCTTCTGCTGCAACATCGAACAAGCCTGCGTCAACATCCGCCTGCCGCACCTCAAGTTCCTTGAGATGGACTCGGTTGACATCTCCCCGCAGGACCAATTCGAGGGGCCGCCATTCGGACGCATCACCGTCGACGCCCCAGAGCTGGTGAGGCTTTATATGATCTTCGAGCCTGGCTGCACCACAGACTTCAAGTCCTTCACGCTGAGGGCGCCGAAGCTGCGGCTCCTATGCTGGTACAATCAGTTCGCGGAGCGTGTGCACATCGATGTTGGAAGGCCGGGCAGCGTCAAGGTGGGCAAGATTAAGTTCATGTCAGTCTACTTCCGCAAGATGGAGTACTACCGGGAGCAGATGATGCGGATGCTGCAGGGGCTCCTTCCGACTGTGCCGCCGGAGAGCGTCGCTGAGATCGTGAGGTCAGGAACAAAGCACAAGCCTCCACAAAGTTTCTGAGTTCTTCCTTTCATTCTTCCACTGCATTTGAATAGTGTGGAGGCCTTGTGTTATGATGTGTTCGATCTATGCAATGCAGGCCTTACATGACGCTGGAAGAGTGCCCTGACTCTGACGACGATGATGACACCGTGGAGGAAAAGCTCACCTGCAACCTCAGCGCTCTCATGTGTCATGACATCTGATTCCTGGATCAACATTTGGGTACCTCAAAAAGAAATTTCCTTGTCCAATTTTAAATTTTGTGATCATTGATTAATGAATGTTTCCAGTAGTGTTTCTTGAAACCTGACAGAATTAGGCCCTGCTGTTTTTATCCCTTGTGGCAAAAATGTCATGCATTCTGTTTGGTTTGTTGTTTGCCTGATCAATAGTAGCAACTTGCAGCTACGTTGTAGCATCTAAATGGTAAAAAATTCTAAGTAGTAGGTCATGAATGTTTCTATTGATGAGCTTGCAGCAATTGAGGACGAGCCAGCAATTTTTGCCCAACTTTCGTAGCTAGATCACAAATAGTATGCAGTCCCAGTATCGGTCAAAGATTTTTTTTTTTTAGCAAACATAAATAGGCAGATAACATTACATAAGATGGCAAAAATAAGGTAAAAATGTATTGTCTGGTTTCGCATCCAGTCCATGTAAATATTTGAAGTGTGCTTATCCCCTAAAAAGTATTTAAATTTCATGACAGATTCATTTTGAAAGAACAATGTACTGGCGTCCTATGCATTTGAGTAATTGAGTATGATTGTTCCCCAATTATCACGTTTGTGTGATTAAGGCCAAGTTTAAAGCTCATCTCAGTTTACAATCTCATGGGACTTAAGCCCCCCAAATACTTACTGTTGGTATCAAGCAGCCCATCTGTCATTTGCCTTATTGATTTTGTTAGTAATCGTGTCAGTCTCAGAAAACATTGATCAAATGCAGATAGGATAATCGACTACAAAACACGGATACTTCGTCTGAAGCGTGGATACGTATTGGATACGCGACGGATACGGATACGTGGCGGATACGCCTTGGATACGTATCCACGAAGTATCCCATTAAAAATAAAAAAAGAGAAAAATCGGATACCTGGGCCGGGTACGTATTGGGCCAATAAACTCGTCATCTGGATACGGCCCAACCCAGCATGCAGCACACTCCCGTCATTCCCTAACCTAGCCGCCAGATTGAGAGAGAGAGAGAGAGAGAGAGAGAGAGAGAGAGAGAGAGAGAGAGAGAGAGAGAGCGGGAGAGGGAGGAGGAGAAGGCGCGTGACCGCGCGAAGGGGCGAGCGCGCGGGCGGCGGAGAGAGGAGAGAGAGCGAGCGGGCGGCGGCGGGGCTAGCTGGAGCAGGCCGGCGGCGAATCTGCGACAAGCCGGCCACCGGAGAAGGTCAGATGAGTTCATTTTGTCTCTATTCCTCTAGTTCCCCATCCAGTTCTTCTCCTCCCCATCTCGAACTGATTTCCGCCTCTGATTCGTTGAGGAAGAAGCAAGACTGCTGGCCGCCGGGGCAAAGCAGGAGCCGTTGGTGCTGCTGCTGGTGGCGCAGGCCAGGTTCGATCTGATTTCCCGCCTCTGATTCGTAGATGGCGACCCTGACCCCAGCTTCTGCTCATTCTACAACGGTGATAGTAGATTGGCGAACTGAAATCTGAAGTACAAAGGTGCAAAGATGAAGTTGATAGATTGAACTATGCAGCTAAAGTTCAGATTTCTGTGCATTGTTCAAGCTCCCTTGCCTTACTCTTTTTGTTCAATCAACTGTCTTACTGTGAGAGAAACTGAAGCACTTGGCTGCTACTGCTAAGCCATTATTATTTTGCATATTCAGTATATCTATTTATTTAAAAAAATTCAAAAGTATCCGCGTATCGGGTTGTTTTAGAAAACGGCGTATTGCCGTATCCGTATCCGCCGGATACTGATACACGTATCCGTATCCGTGCTGCGTAGATAATCGATCCATCGAGAATGGTGAAATGCATGCTTGAAAAATGTGGATGAAGTGCGGGAAATAATAATAATCTTTTGAATGGCAGAATATACTCGTACTACCTCTGGATTCTTTTTCTTGTCGTTGGGACAAGCCACTCATATAAATTTGTTCCAACTGATTTATCCTAATGACAAGTGAAAAGATTTGGATTGAGTACTTTTTAGTTGTTCACAATAGCCTACGTGCCTCCAATCAGTGCCAAAACAGTGACAATAAGCCAAAGGAAAAGGGATAGTCCTTGTACTTTATTTTCTACTGCTCAAACAGTGACAATTAGCTGTATGAACTGTGTGTTAGCCTTGAGTTTTGATGTGTTCGATCTATACAATGCAGGCCTTAAATGATGCTGGAAGAGTGCCCTGTCTCTGATAATGCCGATGACACCGTAGAGGAAAAGCTCACCTGCGACCTCAACGCCCTCATGTCACGTGACATCTGATTCCTGGATCAACATTTAGGTACCTCAAAAAGAAATTGCATTATCCAGTTTTAAAATGTATGATCGATGAATGTTCACGAAACCTGCAAGAATTGGGCCTGCTGATTTTATCGTTGTCACAAATTTCACGAATTTATTTGGTTTATTGCCTACCTGATGGTTAGTAGTAACATCAGATGCTTCCTTCACAAATTTATTTGGTTTATTGCCTACCTGATGGTTAGTAGTAACATCAGATGCTTCCTTTTCCACGCTCATTATCTGGCAAATAGAGACAAAAGCTCAGAATCCACCAGTTTGTCCTGAAATCATGGGTTTTGAGAACAAAAGCTATTTTTGCTTCGGCCAAAGTGAGAATGTCTGATTCCTGGATCAACATTTGGGTATCTCAAAAAGAAATTGCCTTGTCTGGTTTTAAAACGTATGATCAACAAATGCTCTCCGGTGTTTCTTTGAGCCTGAAAGAATGGGGCCTGCTGATTTTATCCTTGTCGCAAATTTCACGAATTCCTTTTGGTTTTGTTGCTTAACAGATTACTTGTGTAGCCTCATATGCTTCTTTTTCTTTCCTCTCATTTTATGAAAACTAATATATCGGCAATTTGAGCATTATAAGCAAAGGTTTAAATCCCCAGTTTGCCCTGAAATCATGGATATTTTGAGAAGAGAAAAGTTGCTTTTGCTTCGGCCAGGCTGAGAATCATTAGTAGGGAATGATTGTTTTTGTTGATGAGCTTGCAACAATTTGAGGTGAGGTCACCACCGTCCAGCATATATTGAGCACACAATCGTGGCCCCAATAAGTGCCAAAAGCAACGATAATATGAATAAACCAAACGGAAAAGAGTATTGGAACCAACAAAAATTCACCTTGTGTGCATTATATCCTGCAACTGAACCTTTGATATGGTACCTCGCGGCTCGCGCTCACCCTCTGGTCTGCGAAGCACGGTTGCGCCACCACATGTGGTCTCCATCATCGAGTTCCAAGCCCTGCCTGCTCGTCGCCGGCGCCGCGCAGGAAGCCAGGGCGGAGGGCCCACAGGAACCACACGTCGCTCCAGGCAAGCCCCGCGGCCATCGTTTAGGAAAATTTTTGAAAATTTCGTTTCCGAAAGGGTTTGAACCTAGGACCTCCTACTGAGGCCTGATGCTATTGAGGTGCTGCTGACCAACTGGTCACAGGCCCGTTCGCGGGCAAATATGCCCTTCTGGTTCCCCAAAAAGCAAGTGCTTCCGTCCGGCCGCGCATCAGGGAAAAAAATTCTCAGGCATCCGGGCACAGCCTGACACGTGGCTCTAGCTCATATCTAGCTGGCCACAAAAGCTGGACAAGGATCTATACCAACGATAGGATCGTTTCAACCATCAACCATGCCTTCCGCACGCCGCTTCTACTGTGCCACCCCCGACGAGGTCTTTGTGATGCAAGCTACGGCAGGGCACAGCAGCCGCAGCTGGAGTGGGTCGCAGATTACGGATTCAGGGATACCGAGTTGATTTGGATGCAGGGAAGATGGTGTCGTTCATGCCTCGAGTCGATGACAAGCGTGCCGTCTTCATCAGCCGTGATGGTGGCCACGAACTGTCTGTGCACGCTAGGTTGTCCCCGTCCATTAGTGGTAACTCCATCTACTTTTGCAAACGTCAAATGGGACCCCAGACCAAGGATTACAATCCCGTTCCCACCGCTCAAACCGGACCGGGCCGGTTTTTCCGCTTTCCGCGAAAACCGGAAAAACCGGTCCGAAACCGGACAAAATTCAAAATCCAAAATTTGAATATGAAATTTCAAAACCGACCAATAAACCGCGGAAAACCGGACCAATTCTTCGGTAAACGGGACCCAATTTCCGGAAAAACCGAGCATAAAACGGAAAACAAATGCGGTCCGGTTTCGCTCGGTTCGCCGGTTTTTATTTTAAAAATCATAAAAAAGTTGAACATTTGAAAAAAAATAGAACAAAAAATATGTAAAAAAAACTAGGTGCAATTTGCAGCGCAATGGTGCAACAACAACACAAAAATTCGATCGTTTGCTTGGTCAAAAAAATAAAAACTTTGCTGGTTTTTAAAAAAAAGATTTTTTCTTTTTTCCTTCTTTTTCAACCCAGAAATCTTGCTTGATTTTTTTATCCATCAAACGATCGAATTTTTGTGTTCTTCTTACACCATTGTGCTACAAATTTCATTTAGTTTTTTCTACGTATTTTTGTTTCGAATTTTTTCAAATTTTCAATTTTTTTTAAATTTTGAATTCAAAAACCCGACTACCGGGTAAACCGGACCGGACCAGTTTTTTTGGTTTTCGCGAAAACCGGTCCAGTTTACTGCGGCTTTGTAAACCTTGCCCCAGACTCAACTTTTGATGTGCAATATGCTGGAAGGAATTGTCTCGAGGATTGCATTTACTATTATACATGCCTTGGACTTGGTACTCAAAGCATGGACTATACAGAAGTAGATGATCGATAAATTTGGTTTCTTGATCTCAAAGAGCAATGTTTTTTCTTTGAAAAGTTTGGCAATTGCAAAAATGCTTTGCCAAATCTATGATATACCAACTCTGTGTTGCTCGTAGAGTCGTAGGATATCCCCATCAGGAAATACCTTGCTCGCAACAAGAATCTGTCTCACAGAGAAGACACCATACTTGGCGGGCAAGCATTGACATGACTCCAAAATTAACCATAGAAAAATCTCGAAATTACCACAAAAACATATTGGCCCGTGGAATTTGCTAAATCTTTTTTGCCCGTGCGTTGCAATGAGACAAAATAATTTAGCAAATTGAATGTCTGCGAATTATAACATATAGTTCACACATCTTGACATTATTAGAGAAACAAAATTTTAAGGGCAATAATTGTCAAGCTACGCTTTGCATCAGAAAACTAACTCCTTCACTTTTTTTAGTGAGGAACAAAATTCACTTTTTTTTTTTTGCCAGGATCATTCACTATTTTTTTACTGGCACATCAACAACTATTTAGAATTAAAACCAAATCTATATGTATTGTTCATACGACGCATCCAAAGAAACACAAGATAAGTTTGCGTTTTTTTGGACACATTTGTAATTTTAAATGGCAAGTGTTCGTACCTAATTATACTGCAGTTGTGTTTTTTTTAGTAAATAATGCAGTTATGTTGCTTCCAGAGATTAGTCAGAGCTCTTGAATAATCCCGCATTCACGAAGCAGCCAACACATGCCCCTTATTGATCCGGGCATGTCCACGTAGCAACAAATCTCAGGCCACCGCGGCACAAAAAAAAAACACACACACACACACTCCCGAAGCCAGTTGCGAATAATATATATTTGTTTAAGTTGAAAGGTGTTGTATCGTACACATCACCACTTACATCGTATCTCTTACTTTCCCAATGCCGTCGCATTCGCGGGTAATGGAGCTGTCCACGTCGACCCGATAACCTACGCGTCCGATACGCCATCTTCGTGATACTTACCGTCGGATGCTGGTCGGGTCGGATCTTCGCCCGAGTTCCGGCCTGCTCGCGAACTCTCCCGGTCTCGGCCTGCTCTCGCCCTCCGCGAGTCCGCGTTTCCTCGCCAGCGATCCCGCCGCCCCTCCGTCGCAGCCGAATCCCGCCGCCGCCCAGTCTGTTCTCTGCCCTGCCACTGACCGTGCCGCCTCCGATCCGCCGTACGGTGCCTTTCCAAGTATACTCATACCTTTCTCGCCCATGTCGCTCGCCGACCGCATTCGTCGCCTCACACGGTCACACCCCCGTCGCGAGCATCACCTACAACGAGGAAGGCAACGGAACCAGCACAAGTCTACGCCTACCGGCGATGCTCCTTCGTCTGCCCCAACTGCGCCTGAAACATCAGATAGAAATCGGGCAGGTCTGTCCCCTTGTGAGTTTAGTTGCGTTGGGAGTATGTATCATGTCGTGTTTTGTATAAAAGCTAATTGAGTGATCTTAGTATCATTATTTGCGGCAAAATTGTTGCCTTGATAGATGAGTTAACCATCGATACATACTATGCTGGTTGAATTTGGTAAAGAAAAAGAAAAACTGCATGGGTGAACCTGGTGCCTGTATAAAACCTTTGAGAACTCTGTTCCTTATAAATTTTTGTCAATGCTGCTCTGTAGCACTACTAGATATCATTTGATTTGCTACAAATTACAAAATATATCTTCGTGGACTGTGGAAGATAGAGAAATGCTCGCTCCTTCACTTCATTTTTAGACAAAGATGTATTTGTAGTGAAGAAAAAAAGGCATGCCCAGTATGCCAATTTTAAGTTCAGACTTCAGATTGTCTAAATGCTTCAGAGTAAACTTTGTCAAGAAAAAAAAAAAACTGATAGCAACTGCACTTATATTACCATGATTGCATTTATGTTATGTACATGTCTATGTCAGATGAAATTCTCAATTTTCAAAATTCTTATTCACTACTACTCAGCCAAGAGTGCTAATACTTTGCATCTTTTCCCCTTGAAATATCATTTCTCTACGCCTATATGCAGTCACTTTATCCATAGATTAAATAGGTTATAAATTCATTGCAGTCCAAGGACTATCATATTCTGTACAGTTTAGGCTGAACCAATTAGATACATTTAAAATACTTTCAGACTACTCCTAGGTAGATCATAATACAAATAATCAATAAGCGCACAGAAATTGGAATGGCAGGCCAACTGATAACAAGCAGTGACTCGCCAACCTTAGAAAACTTAAACCAGGTAGAGAAATCTTGACTACATTAGAAAATCAGATTCTTTCGTAACTGAAAAATAAACATATACAAGTGTTCTGCAGTTACTGTTTTGCTTTCATACATTCAGTACAGCTACGAAGAGGTGAATGTTGTAGCACGAGCTGCAGATGGGTTAGGAACGACCTGCGCAATTGATGCAACAGTGAGTAATAACAGCCTCGTATAAAAAAGTGTCACATCATGCTTGGAACAAACTATGGAGGTACAACATTGCCTCTGCCATTGTGCCTACAAAATGATAGATATAGAATTTCCTACAGAAGAGGATCTGTAAAGGTAAAACATTATCAATTTGAATGTTTTTCATATCTATTAGCACATAGCAAAATCATTCTTTTTTATCCATTGCCTAAAACCTTCAAGCCATCTATTTTCCTATCATTCAACTTTAAACCTTCAGTTATAAGATATTTTTGTCTAATTAGCATTTATAACCAAAATTTTAGAGTATCAAAATATAATCTTTTCTTAGCAAGGAGTTTATTCATTATGATACAGGATATGTAGGTAGATTTTCAAACTATATTCATACTTAACAAATTAAGGAAATTCTATGCTTCAGTAGAATAGTTATCATTATCATATTATTCCTATCTAATGAACTTAGTATCAGGGCCTAATAGGATTTCACATTTAAATGGATGTGTCATAGATCTCGAATATCTTCATTAGTTTCAAACCCATCTCTCACAAATTATTTGTATTCAAATTGAGATGGATCTCGAGGGAAGAAAAACTTGATTATGAAGAGATGTCAAAAAAGCTGCAGAGATGATGAAGGGCTAAACTATAACTGTTTACATGTAAACTAAATAGACACATATATATTTGTTAATTTGTACTCATGCATCATACTATTAGTGTAACCTTCATATTCAGTAGTACAATACCTTAATTTACAAGAGAAAAAAAATCTAATTATGGGAAGATGGCAAATGAGCTGCAGAAATGATTAGATAAAACTGATACTATCAGGAGCGTTCGAAAATTTAGCACTAAGGGAGTATCAGCAACAAATCGATTATATTGTATACTAATTCACCAAGTACATTACCACAATTGAAATATTTGTATCTCAAGTTTTGTCAAAAAAATTGTTTTATTCTGCTTTACTTTTTCTTTTTTAATGGGTCCTAAATCCTAATTAAATCATAGTTCTTATTATTTTGTTTCATAATCACTAGGCAATAAGTATTCCGACCATATGGAAGATCGCTGCTTCTCTTAAGGCATGGATCAGAAATTACAGTTCTGCAGAAGCAGACTTCCATACCTTGTCAAAGATAATTACTGAATATTTGAATACCATCTTTAAACAAGCTCGCAAGTAATGATTTTGTAGCGCAACAATTTTTATGGGTGGTTCAACTTAGAAGAAGCCATGCAGCAACTTTGCATGAAATTTAGCGGTGGCTTCATGCTATTCCAATGGATCCTATTTCTTTTTTGATGTCAGGTTATCTATATCAATTATGAATGCAATATAATATTAACTTTCCTTTTTTGCTGGTATATCTGTAATTCCAATTCATAATATGGAACCAAGTTGTGAATGCAAGTACAACATTTCTAAGCAAATCTGGAAATGCATTGAGCAGTCTTTTTGCACTTACTTCCTAAGAAAATCTGATTGTGCTGTTGCTTTCATCGCAACAGTATAAGATAATCACGATGGACACGGGCGTGCCAAAGGGCGCGCCATTTTTCTAGTATCGTATAAAATATTCAAAAATTAATAATGATGACATAACGCGGTGTGATGAAAGTATGATATCAAGCAACATTATTATATGGCTTTGGAAGCATGCATGCTTTTTTTCGCGACTACGCAGTACAACTCAAACACTCACAACGCACGCACACTCACCCCTCCCTTATAAACATCTTCGAAGACTGAGTCAGCAAATCATCGAGATTGACGAAGTCACCACCGGCGCCTCACTGTCGACGGCCACATCGCCTCCCGCTGAAAACACAACACTGTTAAATCTTAAAATATTCGCTCTCATGGAGGAGTCGAACTCAGGACCTAAGGTGATATTAAGGTTCTTGTAACCACCCAATTATGTCCTTTCGTGCTTTCTTATCTCATGTGCACAAAATCCCATAGGAATTAAGTTGTTTTTGTCAATTTATAAGAAAGCAAGATTGTGGTAATGAAGTTTGGTACAAATTTAGAAAGAGGAAAAACGGTTATTTAGTTTCTTCCGTTTGTTGGTTATCAATCACATTATGGTAATAATATGAAACGTTGAGATAATGATAAGGGAAATTTGCATATTTATTAATAGAAATTATTGAGGATTGTGTTTGAATAATTAAAACATCATGAAATTAAAGTGCTTTTAAACATACATAATTACATAAATGAATGGCATCAAGAAATAAATTTCATTAATATGCATTGAAAATTTCATTAATATGTAGTCAAAGCCATAATATGCTCGTCTTAATTAGAGAAATTTTAATGGAAAATATTCAATTTAATTGGTCTTCAGCAAACAAAGTTCTTATCCATTTGCGCTTTAGACATATAAAATTAACTCTCTTTAGTATTAAATTGTTTTAAAATAAGCTAAGCATGGAAGTAGCCGTAAAAATATTGAATAATTATGTACGGATTTATTTCTTAGCCATAATTAATCTGTGGGGAAAATTAAGAAATTTATTTGTCATAAATGCTATTAGGAGGAGAAATTTTTTCGGGGGGTGTTGGGGACGAGTCAAATTATCTTTAAAAACCAAGGTCTAATCCAAAATTATTTTTCCGCCGAGTGGGCCAAATCATGGGCCGGCCCAACCCTGTCTCACCCGTGTATATAAGCAGCAGGTAGGGTTTCTTCAACCCTAGTTGCATTTACTCCCATCCGTCGCCGCCACTGCCTGTTCCTCCTCTCCCTCCCTCTCCTCTCTCGTTTGGCGCGTATGGGCGGTGGCGGCGGCGGCACTCTGTCGGGCGGGGCTGAGATGGTGACGCGGGACATGGCGCCTTCCTAACGCCGGCGCCTCGTGCGCAGCCCCGGCGACTACTTCCTGCAGCTTGATGCGGGCCTGGGATGTGCGTTGGCGCGGCTGAAGGGCGAGCTCAGGTGGGTTGGCACGGGGGGGTGCGAGGGCGGATGCTTGCGGTGATTGGGGCTTGACGACGGCGGCGTGGGTGTAGTCGCGGAACGCCGGATCTGGGCAGATGGGCGGAGAGCGGTGGGTTAGCGCCGGTCGGGGGTAACGTCCTCTCTCTTTAGCCATTCGTTCTTAAATCCGATGGTTAATTTTTTTCATTGACGTGGCCAATGTGCTTTTTGGAGGAGCACAGCGTTTAATATAGAAAGACACGGTTTTCCGGATCTTCCCTCCAAAATTGGAGACTGCTTGGGCAAAAATCTGACGACCAAGGAGAGATCTAAAGAGGATGGCTAGGCGCAAGAAGGCCCGTGTGGTTGCCCCCGGCGACGCTGCCGACCACTTCACCGCGCTTCCGCTGGAGCTCCGCGCGCGCATCGCCTCCTTGCTCAGTTCCAGGAGGTCGTCCGCCTCTCGTCGCTGTCGTGGCCATGGCGCGACATCCACCACCACACGCGGGTCGTCAAGCTAGACCTCGACGAGTTCCTCATCCTGGAGGAGTACAACTTCGACCCGGAGCACTCCTCCCCCGGCATCGTCGACGACAGCTCCATCCTCGGCCTCCGCGTCGCCCTCTTCCGCCGCGCACGAGATCCGGCCGCATCCAAGGTAGACACCCTCATCCTCAATTACGACGTCGGCGACCCCCGCATGGCGCGCCACGCCGGCCGCGTCGTCTCGCTCGCCGACGCGCGCAAGGTCCGCATCACCATCCCCTACGACGTTGGCAGCCTGAACCCTTTGCGCCCGCGGCGGGTCACGTGGACGCTAGACTTGCCGCCCGCCGCCCGCCGCCTGGACATCACCGGAAGACACGAGATCTTCCACCTCGCGCCCGCCATCGCGGGGCCAGGCGTCGCCGCCCTGCAAAAGCTCTGCCTCGACCACTTGGGGATCCGTGACTGGCCGCCGTGCCTCCCTTCCCTGAGATCCCTGACGCTCAACTACGTCACTATCGAGGCGCCGTTCACGCCGGGCGCGTGGTGCCCGCTGCTCGAGGATCTTTGCATCTTCTCCTCCAGGATCGAGCATGCCTGCGTTAACATCCGCCTGCCACTCCTCAAGAGCCTCGACATGCACGACGTCGACGTCAGCCAATTCTCTGAATTTTTCGAGTCCTACGGCGATATCACCATAGATGCCCCAAACATGGAGACGATGGCAGTCGACTGCACGGTCGGGGGCGCGGGGGACTACCTGTCTTTCACGCTGCTGGCGCCGGGGCTTCGATACCTGTATTGGCGCAACCAGTATGTGCAACAACGCGTGCGCATCAAGGTTGGCAGACTCATCGCAGGGACCATCGTGTTCGAGGCGAACGTAGAGATTGGATACCCTGAAATCAAGTACTACAAGGTGCTGATGATGCGGATGCTCGAGGAGCTCCTCCCGGAGCTGTCATCGGAGAGTGTCGCCGATGCTGCGAGGTAGACATGTCTGCATCCGTTTCGATTGTCCTCCATTATGAACTGCATTGGCTCGGTAGTCGATACAATTGTGATGCGATCCTTGCTCTAATCTGTCAAATGCAGGCCTTACATGACCCTCGAAAAG
The DNA here is from genome assembly GCA_012490785.1 of Eragrostis nindensis. NCBI lineage: Eukaryota > Viridiplantae > Streptophyta > Magnoliopsida > Poales > Poaceae > Eragrostis > Eragrostis nindensis. The sequence goes on along the minus strand of JAAXCT010000077.1, from coordinate 1,234,519 downwards.
TACAACGTGGAAGGCTGGGAGAGCCGGCAGATGATCCCAGAGGAGAGGCTCACCTGCAACCTCGAGGCCCTCGTGTCGTCCCTGAAAATCTGAGCACCTGTTGTGCAGTCTGAACTCTGGGATTGATCCTGTGGAAGTCCAACTAAAGCTAGTTGAAGTCTGAACTTTGCTAGGCTTAGCTGTGATTGCACTGGCTTTACCTGTTACTCCTATGTTAAAATATGTTCCAAGAAAACCTGATGTCCATGATATTAATACCAACAACTCTTGGGATGTATGGAACCTAGGTGACCGCAATGAGTGAGTGGTACCCGCAATGAGCAAGCTTCTCAGAGCTTTATTGTGTAGGAAGAACTCAGATTGTCAATTTAAGGTTATGCGGTTGCTAGCTCCTTAGTTCTTACCAAATGCGAAGGTTTCAGAAACTGAATTGTGCCCAATTATTTGCGACGTTGTCAGACAATGTTAGTTATACTTCACATAAGTTTTTCAGTTCATAGTTCCATCGCTGCGATAGCTCCTTACTTACCAGTTATATGGCTTCGTAAACTAAGTGCAGGTAAAAGTTTGGACATTTTCTAGACACTATGACCGAACAGCATGAAGTAATTCAATTCAACTCCATGAGTGGGCACAGTAACGACTTCAGACTCAGTAGTGGCCATATGGGTGGAGTTTCGTGGTGTGAAACATTATACTTTCAGTAACCATAATTATACTGCGAATAGCAGCCAGCACAGATATTTGAATCTTTTGATCCAGAAATGTACTTTATCTCATAAACATTTCACCAAAATGCATGACCATTCTTAATCAACCTCACATGTATGGTCCCGGTATGAGTAGGTGTTGACGTATTGGGCCTTGTTTCCTTTCTGTAACACAAAAATACGCAACTCTCCTGCATATTCGAGAAAAAATACATGACCATACACAATCACAAAAACGAGCATCACATAGCAAAAATTACATGGCAGAAAAGTGTGGCTACTATCCCAGATCCGTGAGACAATAACTCATCTCACCTATATTTCTAATCATAAAAATTATTACAGAATCGTATTCTTCAACAACCACTGAGACTCTCAAAGGGCAATTTAAAAGAATAATATTTGTCCCAACATTATAAGAAGACACATACTCCTTTTATTATACGCTTGGCCGAAAGAAGTATTTACTAAACCTACCTCTAAGCAAACAGCCGATGAATTTCGTGCGAATCCATGGGTCCAAGAAATGGACTTAAAAAAGGTAAATCTTCCAAACAAAACTTGACGCATTTTCTGATCACACACTAAAACATGCATCATAGGCATATGTATAAAGCATGAAGGAATAATTTGAAGATGGCACCTTGAACTTCCTAGTCTCCAAGGGGACAACATTTATTCAATGTTTCATTAAAGGAAAGATAAAATAGAAAAACTACCATAATTTCTAGAAGGGAACATTGACCTTAGATGTCACCATTGAAGAAAAAAACTAATACTACCTCTGTCCAGAAATGTGAGCAATATTTTGGGGTTTGATAAAGTCAAATCTTTTCAACTTTAATTGTTATAAGAATATAAATTCACTAAGATGTGGCAACATATAAACTGAATTTCTATTTGAAAATAATAATATCGTGCGAAGCCAATCTTAGATATGATTGGCAACATACGTAATGCTTAGGATAGAAATTCACATTATATGTTCTCCATTTTCACCTTCAATAAAAAATTATAATCTATCATAATTTTTTACTTTTTGTATTTAAAATATTTTATATTAATATATATGATTTGTCAGAGTTAGAAAAACCTTTTGACTTTATCCAAACCATGGTTTGCATTTGCGGTGAGAGTACAACATCGTGTGAGGCAGAAACTGTTTTCTTTTTTGAGCATCAGCAGAAACATTTGTAAACAGAGAGTTTTACGATTCAATGGCACGTACGGCCCAACGGCACGCATGGTGAGGCCCACAGCTCGGGCTATGACTTCGGCGGGGAACAGACGCGCGGGGACATCATCTTTGTAAGAGTTTGGACAAATCAACCGCATCCATTCATGGTCCTCAAATGAGGTATTTATACAATTACATGAGAGATGTGTACAACTGGTTGATCCTATATCTACGGGAGCGCCCGTGTGGCGTGCGCGAGCCGTCAGGGCGAGTGGCGGCGAGCGTGGCGTGCGCGGCGCGGACCCGTTCGTGGCGCAAGACTCGGTCGAGCATGAAGCCGTTGCAGCATATTCCGCTAACACCCCCCCTCAGTGTCAGCTTGGTGCTTCCGCCACGCAGATACTGGAGCGGAATTCGTTGAAGCAAGACGATGGCAGGCCCTTGGTCATCACATCAGCAAACTGCTGCGTCAGCGGCACATGCAGTACTCTGATCTCTCCGATTGCCACTTTCTCCCGGACGAAGTGTATATCAAGCTCGATGTGCTTTGTCCTCCTGTGGTGAACCGGGTTGCTGGACATGTATACTGCAGATACGTTGTCACAGTAAGCAACAGTCGCCTTCGGAACGCTGCACTTGAGCTCGCCGAGAAGCTGTCGCAGCCAGCAGCACTCTGCTACGGCATGCGCGACAGCCCTGTACTCGGCCTCAGCGCTGGAGCGTGACACAGTGGCTTGTCGTTTGGAAGACCAAGACACCATGGCGTCGCCGAGGAAGATGCAGTAGCCACTCGTCGATCGGCGCGTGTGGGGGCAGCCAGCCCAGTCCGCGTCGGAGTATGCAGTGATGCTTGTCGACGGAGAGCCATTGAGATGCAGTCCATAACTTGTGGTGCCGCGGATATATTTCAGAATCCTCTTGATCAGCGACAGATGACTTGTGCGAGGATCATGCATGTGTAAGCAAGCTTGTTGAACAGCATAAGCCAGGTCCGGGCGAGTGAGTGTCAAGTACTGTAGCGCGCCCGCCAAACTCCGGTACTCCGTCAGGTTCTCCACCTTTTCGCCATCATCTCCGGACAACTTGCCTGCAGTGGCCACCGGGGTTGAGATTGGCTTGCAATTTACCATTCCAGCACGCTCAAGTAAATCTTCTGCGTATTGTGCTTGAGAAAGGAAGAAGCCAAGTTCGGTGTGCTGCACGTCGATGCTGAGGAAGAAGCTGAGCGGGCCCATGTCTTTGAGCTTGAATTCTGACTTGAGCTTGGTGATGATGAGTTGGAGGAGACGCTCACTTGACGCACTGAGAATCATGTCGTCCACATACAGAAGGAGGTACGCCATGTCAGCCCCTTGTTGCAGCACGAACAATGATCTGATCTCGTTGCCTTGAAGCCGATGGAGGACACGAACTCCGCGAAGCGAGTGAACCAGGCCCGTGGTGCTTGTTTGAGCCCGTACAGGGATTTGGACAACAAGCAAACAGCCTCGGGCATGGATGCATCCACGAAGCCGACAGGCTGCTGACAGAGCACTCGTTCCTGCAGGTGCCCGTGGAGGAAGGCGTTGGAGACGTCAAGTTGATGAACAGGCCACTTCCTTGATGCAACCAATGTCAGCACGGTGCGGATTGTTGCTGGTTTGACCACAGGTGTGAAGGTCTCCCCAAAATCCACACCGGCGCGCTGGGTGAAGCCGACCCAGCATGCTTTATAGCGCTCGAGGCTTCCATCCGGGCGTAGCTTGTGCTTGAATATCTATTTTCCGGACACAATGTGTTCGCCGCGTGGTCGAGGCACGAGTGTCCAGGTCCGGTTGGCTTGAAGAGCTTGGAACTCTGCTTCCATGGCGCCGCGCCAGTTTGGATCTCGCAACGCGGCGCGCACCGAGGTGGGGATCGGGGAGATGCTTGACACAGTGGCGACGGTGGCGTACTTCATGTTGGGCTTGAAGATGCCAGCTTTGGAGCGAGTCACCATCTGGTGAGCAACGCGGTTGGCTGCTGCAGCTCGTCGTCGAGTGGATGCCGGTGGCGGAACGGGCGACGGGCTGGAGTCGTACTGTGGCGGAGCAGAGTGAGCAGGTTCGCTTGGCGGAGTTGTTGCAGTAGCCGCCCCTCCTGAAGTCGATGGCAAGGGGAGACTTGAGCTCGACGCAGGCGTGTCCGGTGGCGGAGATGGTGGGGAGACGTGTACTGATGGCGGCGCAGGCTGCGGCGTGGGCGACGCTGGTTCATCTTGGTCAGGTGTTGGTGAGGCCGAAGGATGCTGATGCAGAAGAGGGCGCGGTGCAGACGGTACTATGTTGATGTCGAACGCGTCTGTGTCGAGGCCGGTCGTGCTTGGCGAAGGGGGCGACGGCGCAGGCTTGGCGAAGGGGAACGTGCGCTCGTCGAACACCACGTGTCCGGACGTGATGACGCGCCGAGTGGTGAGGTCGAAGCACCGGTACCCGCGGTGGTTGGCTGGGTAGCCGAGGATGCACGCCTTGGACCGCGCGCAGAGCTTGTTCTTGGCGGTCGCGGCGAGGTTCGGGTAGCACAAGCAATCGAACACGCGCAGGTTTGTCGTAGCAGGGCTTGACGCCGAACAGCAGCTCGTGGGGCGTGACTGTGCCCGTCGCCTTGCAGGGCCGGCGGTTGATCAGGTACGTCGCCGTGTTCAAGGCCTCAGCCCAGAATGATGTGGGAGCCTGCGCATGTAAAAGCATGGTACGCTCTGCTTTCCCGTTTTGTGGAGAAGTATACGGGCAAGAGAGGCGCAGCAAGATGCCGTTCGTGGCGAAGAAGGATCGCAGGGCATGGTTGTCGAACTCCTTGCCATTGTCGGTTTGGAGAGCGAGGATTGGGAGTTGGAATTGGGTTCGTACATAGGCGTGGAAGGAGAGAAGTGTTGGAAGAACGTCAGATTTGTTGCGAAGTGGAAATGTCCAGACAAAGTGAGTGAAATCATCAATTAACACCAAGTAATATTGATAGCCGGAATGACTTAGTGATGGAGATGTCCATACATCAGAATGTAGTAATTGAGAAGGAAAAAATGTGCGAGAGCTAGAGGACTCAAAAGGTAATCGCACATGCTTGCCCAACTGACAGGAATGGCAAATATGAGCAGCTGTTTTATTACATTTGATCTCAAAGGACTGAAGTGTCTTGATGAAGGAGTCTCGGCCAGGGTGCCCGAGACGTTGGTGCCAGAGGTCGATACTGTTGGTGGAGGCGAGCAGCGCGTGACGAGGAGGCAGACGTAGCGGGTACAGTTCGCCGGAGCTGTCACATCGGAGAAGTTCCTGGCGAGTGCCCAGATCCTTAATAGAGAAGCCCCACGGGTCAAATTCAACAGATACATAATTTTCACGTGTGAGGGAATGCACGGATATCAAATTTTTAATGAGATCAGGACAAAGCAGAATATTCGATAAACTAAGAACAGAATGATATGTGGGAATGGTGGCGTCGCCGGTGTGAGTCACCGGTAATGATGCGCCGTTGCCGACAGTGATAGGAGAATAAACAGGCATGGGGCGGAGGGAACTTAGGTTACCAGATGTGCCGGTCATGTGGGATGAGGCACGTCAAGGATCCATTCCTTGGACCCGGCGGGCGGCTGCAGAGGGACGCCGGCGTTGGAAGCGCGGCGTAGAACGCTTGCTGGTCCCAGAACGCCTGCGCGGCAGTCGCGGCGTTTGAATTCACCGTGGGCTGGGTCGGCGCGGCGCACATGGCCTGCTGAGGATTGGAGCCGGGCCGCGGCCCAAGAATGCCGGAGCTTGGGGGCCGGAAAGGCATGGACCAGGCCTGGACCAGGCCCATCCAGGGGTTCCAGCCACGGCCCGCCTGGCCGTTTCGTGGAGCGCCCAAGGGCGCGCCGAATTGCAGCCCGCCGTAGCCGTGTTGAGGGGCGCCGCCAGTGGGGAATGGCGGCGCGCCGCCGCGCCGCGCTTGTTGTTGTGGCCGCGCTTGTTGGAGTTGTTGCCGCCGCCGCGGCCGTGGGAGGCCGAAGAGCCGTCGCCGCCGTTGGCCTGGGCTGGGGAAGAGCCATTGTTGCCGGCGTACAGAGCCTGGTGAGGAGATTGCTTGGCCTGCTGCTTGTCGTAGGATTCCTCTAGGGCGAGCTTGGATCTAGCGGTCCAGAAGGAGTGCGGCGGCTTGGCAGAAGTGATAATGGGAACCATGTAGCGATACTTAGGATTGAGACCGCGTAACATGTTCAGTACCTGGCTCGATTCAGAGACGGGTTGGCCGACGTCGCGGATGTGATCGGCGAGGGTCTTGAGGCGGCTGCAGTAGTCGGAGATGGAGAGGTCGCCTTGACACAGCGACCGGAACTCCGCCTCGAGGTAGATGGCGCGGGAGAGCTGGTTGTCGTGGTAGAGCTCCTCGATCTGGGACCACACCTTGAAGGCGTTGGCGTCCGGCTGGCGCACGATGTCGAACACCTCGCGGGAGACGGTGGTGTACAGCCAGTTGACAATGCTGCAGTCGTTCTTCTTCCAGTCGGGGTCGAGGGTGGCGACGAGGTCCGGCGCAGCGGCGATGTGATGTTCGAGCCCGAATTTGCCGAAGACGGACTCGAAAAGCAGGCGCCATTGGGGGTAGTTGAGCTCGTTCATGTCGAGCGTCATGGGAACATGGGCGCGAATGTTCACCATCTGAACCACGGAGGGCTCGAGGCCGCCGGCGGCAGGGGTGGGGTGGGCGGCGCCGGGGGGACCGGCGTCGATGCTGGAGGAGACAGAGGAAGAGTCGAAGGAGGGCATGGATGGGCTGGGAGAGAAGACGAGATTGTTATCCATGGCAGCGGAAGTTTGGTTGGCGAACGGATTCATGGAGGAGGATCGTTCGTCGTCTGATACCATGTAAGAGTTTGGAGAAATCAACCGCATCCATTCATGGTCCTCAAATGAGGTATTTATACAATTACATGAGAGATGTGTACAACTGGTTGATCCTATATCTACGGGAGCGCCCGTGTGGCGTGCGAGAGCCGTCAGGGCGAGTGGCGGCGAGCGTGGCGTGCGCGGCGCGGACCCGTTCGTGGCGCAAGACTCGGTCGAGCGTGAAGCCGTTGCAGCATATTCCGCTAACAATCTTGGCGGGAACCGTTGCAGGGCCTCTCCTGCTTTCCCTCCAAAACTGCCTGAACAACAAGCAAAGCGGGCGAGGGAGGCTGGAGGCGGCGACAGAGACGACATGGATCGGCAACGCGGGAGCAAGCGCACGAAGGCCAGTCCCGCCGCCGGCGACCGCATCTCCGACCTGCCGCTCGACCTCCGCGCGCGGATCGCCTCCTTCCTCCACTACCGGGAAGTCGTGCGGCTGTCGGCGCTGTCCCGGCCGTGGCGCCACATCCACCACCACACTCCCGTCGTCAAGATCCACCTCGTTCCCGCCCATTTGTGCAGCGAGGACTCCATCCTCGCCGTCAGCGACGCCCTCAGTCGCCGCGCGCAGGATGCGTCTGCCTCCAAGGTGGACACCCTCAAGCTCGTCTACTTGGCCGGCGATCTCGGCTCGCGCCAACACGCCGACCGCGTCATCGCGCTCGCCGACGCTCGCGAAATCCAGATCCAGTCACCGTACCCCGGCTTCGAAGTCCAGGACGCGTGGACGGGGTACCTGCCCCCCGCCGCGCGGCGTCTGGAGGTCGCCGCCACCGACCACGTCGTGCCCGCCCTCGCCGGGCCTGGCGCCGCCGCCCTGCGCGAGCTCCGCCTCGACAGCTTGGTGCTCCGCGAGTGGCCGCATCTCCCGTCCCTGCGCTCCCTCGATCTCGACTCGGTCACCGTCGAGGTGACGTTCGCGCCGGGACAGTGGTGCCCGCTGCTCGAGAAACTTGACCTCTTCCGCTGCACGATCGAACAAGCCCGCGTCGACATCAATCTTCCGCACCTCAAATTCCTCCAGATGGACTCGGTGGACGTCACCCCGCAGGGCCAACACGACGGGCCGCCATTCGGACACATCACCGTCGACGCCCCGGAGCTGGAGGAATTCGAAATGATCTTCTCGCCGGGGAGCACCAGAGATTTCAAGTCATTCACGCTGCGAGCGCCGAAGCTGCGGCTCATGTGCTGGTACAATCAGTTCGCGGAGCGTGTGCACATTGACGTTGGCAAGCCCGGCAGCGTCCAGGTGGGCAAGATTGAGTTCATGTCGGTATACTTTCGCAAGATGGAGTACTACCGAGAGCAGATGATGCGGATGCTCCAGGGGCTCCTTCCTAACGTGCCGCCGGAGAGTGTCGCCGACGTTGTGAGGTCAAGAACACGGCACACACTTCCACAGAGTTTTGAATTTCTAGATTCATTCTTCCACTGCATCTGAACTGCGTGGAAGCCTTGTATTTTGATGTGTTCGATCTATCCAATGCAGGCCTTACATTACGCTGGAAGAGTGCCTTGACTCTGACTCTGAGGACGACACCGTGGAGGAAAAGATCACCTGCGACCTCAGCGCCCTCATGTCACGTGACATCTGATTCCTGGATCAACATTTGGGTACCTGAAAAAGAAATTACAATGTTCAATTTTAAAATGTGTGTTTGATGAATGTTCATGAAACCTCCAAGAATTGGGCCTGCTGATTTATCCTTGTCACAAATTTAATGAATTTTGTTTGGTTTGTTGCCTACCTTGTTAATGGTAGCAACATCATATGCTTCTTTTTCCCTGCTCATGATCTGGGAAATACAGGCAATTCTGTTTATTTATGACCAAGCTCAGAATTCACCAGTTTGTCCTGAATCATGGGTTTTGATAACAGAAGCTGTTTTTGGTTCGGTCAGGATGAGAATGTCTGACTAGCAAGGCATGATTCTTTCTGTTGACAATGTTATAGCAGTTTTTGGTTCTTTTGCTTGACAGATTACTGGAGTAGTATCAGATGCTTCCTTTTCTATCCTCTCATTTTCTGAAAAATATATAGGCACTTCTGAGCATTATAAGCAAGCTCGGAATCCCCAGTATGACCTGAAATCATGGATTTTTGAGAAGAAAAGTTGCTTTCTGTTGATGAGTTTGCAGCAATTTGAGGTGAGGTCACCAGCCAGCATATTAAGCACACAATAGTGAGCAGTGTCAGCATCAGTCTATGATTTTTGTTAGGAAACATACAGGAGCAGAAATAGCATCATAAAAAATTTAAATAGCATCATGATAGGAGTAGAAACCTATCATATACGAGCCATTTACTGTCTTCCTTTCCTTTGCATCATGTTTCTGCGATTAAAGCCAAGTTTAAAAAGCTCAACTGAGTCCACATTTCCATGGGTCTCCAGCTCCCAAATACTGTTTGTATTAAGCAATCCATCTCTCGTTTGCTATATTTATTGTAATTATTCATGTCAATCTCATAATATTGATCAAATACATCCTTAAACAGGTTAATCCATGAAAAATGGTCAAATATATGTTTGAAAACTGTGGAAGAAGTGCATCAATTGATGCCATTCTGGAGGACAAACCACTTGGTACAAATTTGTACTACGCATTTAAGCTGACGGAGAGTGAATGGAATTTTGGATGCAGTACTTTTTGATTGTTCACAATAGCCTATGTGCCCCCAATAAGTGCCAAAACAGTGACAATAAACCAAATGAAAAAGAATATTGGAAGTAACAAAAATTCGCCTGATGTGCATTATATCCTGCAGCTGAACCTACCTGAACATTCCCCTGTTCTTAAGTTATCAGCTAGATCTGTTTTGCTTATGATTCACTCAAGAATGTAGTTTTCTTTGTATACCATTCAGATGCAATTCTGTACTGGATGTCTGAATCTTATAAAGGTGAGTTGCAGTCCATAACATTCGAAGCTTTAATAATCATGGAAACATGCTCAAAGCACGAAAGGATTATCTAAGCATTCAGAGAATGTTCTTTATTACATGGATGAAACAAATTTAGTTTTTATTGAGCACACGATTCGCAGAAACATGCTCAAATTCTCAAAGAGACAGCATGTACTTCACCAGATTATCAACAGCCAAACCAGCCGATCCTCCTTCCGCGATGCACAGGCTTGCTGCCGTCTTCAGAAGGCTTGCCCTCTGACGCCTCAACTCAGCACCTTCTTCCCCACTCATCAACCCTCTGATCGCATTCGCGATGTTGGCCCTGTCCATCGTGTCCGCCACCGCCAGCCCAACACCCCACCGGTGCGTCACGTACCTCGCGCTCACCATCTGGTCGGCGAAGCACGGTTGCGCGAGCACGGGCACGCCTGCGCATATGGTCTCCATCATCGAGTTCCAGCCGCAGTGCGTCCAGAAGCCTCCGACTGACGGATGCGCCAGGACCTCCCTCTGCGGCGCCCACGTCACGATCTTCCCTTTGTGCCCCTCGGGCAGCATCGGTGGCGGCGCCTGATCGTCGCGCAGGAAGCCGGGGCGGAGGACCCAGAGGAAGGGCACGCCGCTGCCGACGAGCCCCGCGGCCATCTCGTCGAACACGGCGCGGTCGATGCGCGCCACGCTGCCCAGGCTGACGTACAGCACGGAGCGCGGCGGGTGCGCGTCCAGCCACGGCAGGCACCCGCGGTCCGGCGCGTGCAGGCCGTGCTCCACCGCCGCCGGCGACACCAGGTGCAGCGGCCCGACGGCGAACGCCGGGCGGGGGGATAGCTCGGCCCGGATCTTGTCCAGCTCCGGCCCCTCGATGGCGTCGAACGTGTTCACGACCACGCCCGCCGACGACGCTCGCACGGCGTCGGCGATCAGGGCGATGAACCGGACCACCGTCTCCTCGTCGCTTCCGGGGACGCGGATCAGGTCGCGCACGCGGAGCGGCTCCAGCCCCGGCACCACCTCGTCCAGCCGCTCTTCTGCAAGATGACCGGTTAGTAATCGCTGTCGGCCGGTCGCAAGATTACAGAGTTTGTGTGACCAACTTGCCTTTTACGGGGAGGGACCCGGCGGCGCGCAGCCGCGGCGTGGCGAGCATGCTGAGGAAGATGGCAGCGCCGTCCGCGCGCATGGCGAGCGCGGGCACGCCGGCGCGGTTGGCCGTGCCCAGCATCGCGTACCACTGCCCGTCGACCACCACGGCGCAGATCGCCTCCTGCCCGTGCAGTAGCAGCAGCTCGCCGAGGGCCGCCTGGAACGGCGCCTCGCAGGCGGCGTTGAGGCCCATCATCTGCTCGACCATGTCGGCGTTGTCGGCGACGACGTCGCGGGGAAGCGACTCGCGGATGGAGACGAAGGCGAACTCCGGGTGGCGCGCGGGGTCCGGGGCGTTGAATTCGGTGTGGAGGACGGTGACGGCGAGGCCGCGCGCGCGGAGGAGGCCGGCGAGCTGCAGCATGGGGGTGATGTGGCTCGGGAAAGGGAAGGGGAACATCACGACGCGGCGGCCGGTGGGAGATCGTCCGTCGCCGCCGGCCATCGGTGTCGTGCTGTCTCAGGCTGTGTTTGACAGAGGGAGTGAGAGACCGGCTGGTGCACGTTGTTGGCAAGGCAGTAGTGCGTGAATTTGTATGCTGTATTGCTGTCGACGAGTTGCTGGCACGTGAAGCGCCTCATGGCATGAGCTTGTGTTGAGGTCACCTTCCAGTCACTACATTGATTGTTTGTGTCACATTGTTTCCGCCGCGGTCCCCGTTTTGATGCGGAGTTTCTGCTGATTGTTTTATCACTGGAAGGCTCCAAGGGCATGTTTGATGGTACTCGTGCTTCGGCTCCTCTGAAACGGATGCGGATCTGCTGACGTGCACCACACGCGTAACTGGCCTCTGCCCAAGTCGGTGACCGAGGTGCACGTCAGCGGAACCCTCTCCCTCTGAACACGGTTCGAGTACTGTAAATGGAGAGCAGTGGGAGCCAAAAAATTTAGCTCCACCTGCTCCACGTTGAAACCAATCCTAGAGATTGAGAAGCACTTCTTGCTATCGTGCACGGAGCACTTGGAGCTTCACCGAACAGGCTCTAAATCAAGGGAAAAAAAAGGCTCCAAGGGCAAACAGTTCGAATTTTAAGAAGAATATTATACATTATCTTCGAATAGAATGTTTTGTTAGGAGGGCAAACAGGCAAAATGACGTTGGAAGAATGCCAGCGAACAACAAGGCGGTGATGTACGGGGGCACCGCCATAAGAGTGGTAGGAGGGACAGAGAAGAAAAAAATCAGCTGTGCGACGGAAAAAGCACACGAGAGTTTTACAGGTCGGACAAAAATAGCCATTGCTCTTTTATTTGGCTCAGGAGCATCAAAATTTTCCTTCAAAACTACCCACATCCATTACAAACCAACCATATAGTGGCCGAGACAATGGGAATACGCAGGGTAACATGATTGCAAATCTGGTTCAACATGCTACTAGAAACGAAACAGATGCGTTGCCTTGGGAGCCTACCCATATGGTAGATGTTGAAATTGTGCGAGAAACCTCAATGTTGGTTCCACCATGTTATGTTAACAATACACAGGCTACAAACGGGAGATATGACTTCCGCTCATCAATGGTTTCCTGGTAACCCACTAAACTCTATAAAATCAAAAAAGGTGTGAAATACATTGCACCCCTGAAACTGAACCACATTTTTGTTCACATTTTAGGCTGATTTCCAAGAAGCTGCCCGACTAAGTTAGTCACCTGAAGAAATTCAGAAAGAACAGTGAGAAATGAATCAACTCAACTGAAGAGGGAAAAGGGCACAAATGAGACGCATGCAAATAATTCGACACAGTTTTAACTTTGTATGTACAGTTCAAAAGCTACAGCAGATAGAGATAAGTGAGCTAGATATATATAGTATGCTCACAGTTTATACTCGCATTAACATAAAGGTAAAGTAGGTACAGGCAAATAGATAAAGTTGAACCATTTGATGCATGGTCAAAACATGATATTTTCTACCACAATCTATCAGAAACGAACACATTATGAACCAATCAGAGAGGACTATTTATTGACAATCCAGGATCAGTTTTCTTAGAAAGATATTGCATATAAAAAACGAACCCAACCTAAGAGGAACTAGGTGATTCCATTTTTTAAAACAGACAAGGACCGTGTGTCCCGCATCAAAAGCATACATGTTTAAAACATGTAAGCACTCATATGCTACCAGTAAACTGAATTGCACAAAAAATAAATATATGTAAACCAAAAGCACGGAAAAGATTTTTTTCCCCTAGCAGTAGGACATAAAGATGAATAGTCAAACGCATATTCTCAACCCTAAGCACAAAATGGATACCAGTATGCAAGTTTCCGAATCCAGCATCAGTTTAAAGGTAGGTCAGGACCATTTTATATTCATCACAAACAAAAAGATGTATGAACTGCAGGAAACCATATGCTATTGCACAATAGCCCAAGAAAACAGAAACAAACTTGCCTGCCAATACTTAGAAACACATCGATCAATGCAACTGTTCTCACCCATGTTCAGCTCAGCTTCTTTATGCCTAGAGAAAGAGAGTAACAATTTCAGATCAATCTCATTTTTAGCTTGTGTGCTCAGTGACATGAAGGTGGTGAATACAGGAAAGAAAAACTTCATTGTTGGGAAGTGTTTTGTGAAAGTTGTCTCGAGTATTGAATAAATCATATTATTATCTTCATATCCCAAAAGGGCATATGCAACCAAATAACACAAATTTGATCAACATAATAATTCGCATCTATGACTTACAGTGCAATTAACAAAAACGTGGGTGTGCAGCCACTAATTATAGGGGAAACAAAACAAACTTTATGTGTACCTCTTCTCAATGCACTTGTCAAAACATGTCTTTGTAAGCCTGCATCAAGCGAAACAAATGTGTACATGAGGCACCAACTACCAGATATAAAATAACATCGAGATTTAGTAGTCTACAGCAATTACTTCGCAAAAGAAATGTATAACTTAGGAACAAGATGACTGTCAGGCAGAAGAAAAAGAATCCAAACTTCACTCTATGCAGGTCTCTTCAAATGGCCCTAGTAGTGAAAGATTATAATCAAATATATTAGGTTCTGGAATCACTCACCGGTTGAAAAGATCTACCCTGTATTCCATCTCCTTTTCTGCCAATCCAAACATCTATTGAGACACATATCAAGAATGATGTCAGAAAAGTTTCTGTTATTTTTCTCGAACAGAAAAGCTTCTGTTTAGAAGAGAAAAAAATGAATGTCATGTATTATATTTAGGCAGTGTTCCTGCCCATTGTTGAAAAAATATATATGTAGATGCGTTAACAGAAAATGGTAGCCTGGTAGGATAATGTATCGTAAAGAGAAGTTTGAAAATGAATTAGCAAACGTCCAAGGTCAATATTCATGCTAATTGCTGTCAAGATGCTATTCTTGGACATGGCCATAAATCTGAAACAATAGTTGCAAGCATGCTTGACTAATCACCAGTTGACAGCAGGATCTGACTAAAATCTTGATCCAATGCATTTTTTCCAACCTTGAAGATTGGGAATATCATAAGCTTTAGTATCACAACAGATCTTTGGTCTCAGAGTGCTGTTCTTCAGGGGAATAGTACATCAAAATAAATATTAAATCTAATACTAATTTATCTCTAATGTCAGAGCTCAAAACCCATGTAGCCTGAAAGATATTCAAAAGTCAAGAATGCAAATTACTGGAATTGCTTCGCCACTACCATGTTCAGCTAGCTTCCTTCCCCTTTGCAGATACACGCAAACTAGATCCAGATCCTTAGCATTATTGTTTCCCATGAAAGTCATAGAAAATTCACCTTTCCAAGAACCATTCTTGATATGTCAACGTTATTTCTCAGACATGATAATTTAGTTTCATCTTGTTTACTCTACTCTATGTGTGTTTATTTGTCTGTGGAAGCAGGTCGAAGTTGATTATACAAAACAACCTTCCTTAACATGCGGAACAAGGTGAATAATTCCTTGAACTGAAGGATTCAAACTGATGCGAATAAATCACCAGATGACAAAGGAGCATGTATCTTGAGCAATCTACCTAGTTTCCAAGAGCAATTGTTTCCACGAAATCAGCAATTCGACTCACATCATAGCTTGACGGCGCGACTCAACGACTTAATTTATACTTGGGTAAAGTAAGCTGCAAACTATCACCAGTAGCACCCTACGGAAATATAATCTAAATCCGAAAGGAGGTCACACCTGCTCCTTTTGCATGTTCGTCGGGGCTCCATTCCCCGCCATTGCTTCAGCTCTTCAAGAAATCAACACGCAGCGAGTAAGCAAATCAGGGGACCGGATAAATTCAGCATCGAAACAAATTCAACTAACAGACCGAAGCGGAAAAAATAAGATTGTGGGACGCCTCACCAGATTCGGTCCTGGAACGAAGCTGACGGAGGGGTTCGGACGCCGGCGGCAGATGGCAACAGCAACTAGGGTTCTGCGAGGTGGGAGAGGAACAGATCGAAGCGGAGGCGAAAAGGATTTTTTTTTTTTTTTTTTTTTTTGAACCTAGGCGAAAAGGATTTTGTTGGGATTGAGGTGCAAAGAACGGATATTGGGCCGGCCAGGGTCCACGAGACGGCCGCTGAAGTGGGCCTGCCAGCTGATTGAGCAAGCGCGTGTGTTTCCTCTGATAATCTTCGTCACAGGCCCAACTGCATGATCAGCTTTTCCAAAGAACTCACGGTTTTTCCCACGTCTATGATTTTCTAAAATTTCTGTTGCAACAAATTCATTTTTTTGGATACTGATGCAACAAATTATGATACTGGAGTACAACACTAGAATGCAAGTTATCAATTTCTTGCTGTGCTAGTGGGATGCAAGAAGCAAGCGAACATTGGAGATCATATGATCACAATATCTTACAAAAAATACAAGAAATATTTGAGAAGAGAAAGAAACGAAAGATTAGATCTTGCCAACGGCTAAACCTAAACAGGTGTCACCACAAAAAGAGATGTTGTTAAGAAGACCGAGGGGCTTAGAGCTTCATTTATCATATGTCAACAAGGCAAAGTCGTGATGAGGAGTAGGGACCACTAAGTTCAATAGAGAATTAGAGATGCTTTGAGCACCGAAGTTGAATCTTGTCTAGTGGGTATACAAGCAGAAAGACAACAAATAGTGGTGAACCTTCACTTAAGTGAGAGGGGGGGCGTAGGCCCCCTTTGGTTTTAGCTACCCTCATTGCTACACCTAAATCATATAAGGGAAAAAACAATGTTGACTTGGTCGGTGCAGTTGGCAAAATGGAGGGTGCAACACGGGACATGTATCACCTCGCATAAGCAATGACTGGAATGGAGGGTGCAACACGAGACATGTATCATCTCGCATAAGCAATGATTGTAACAAAGGCGGGTGATGTTAAGCAATGATTGGAAAAAAGGCGGGTGACGTTTGTCAAACCACCAAAATGCAGATAAAACAAAATTTAGGAGTAGCCGATCCGGATTAAGCCGAAAGTTCACGAACCAAAGAAATCACCGGTTAGGCAGAGAAAAAAATGATAAGACATCCAATAAAATGCTATACTATATTTGAATTTTAAGACTAGTCACGTAAGTGCACAAGCCATCCTACTATTTTATTGTTTGTCTTTTAGGCTCTACGCAAAGCGTAAGGTGATTAAAGGCCTGTGGAGGATCGGCTAAAAATTGACACATGCCAAAACATACATTGTTTAATGTTTGCTATGGTTTCATATTTGGAGCATGAAGAAAGGAACATCTCATGCCTCTTTTAAGCTAAAGAGGCCAAGTAAACAATAGCAGTTATATAGTACAAATAGGACAAAGTACATGCGATGCGCTCCGCATATACCGAGGTGAACTTACAGAGAGCATGTATTCAGACACATAATCCCGCCAAATGACACTAAAAAAGGCCCCAACGAATCATGCAAACCGATAAAGTCCAAACGATCTAAATATTAACAAAGAAACAAGGGCAGCCGCGCAGTATATATTCGCACACCATCTCGCTAGTTCAAATTTCTTTAGCAGTATCTCCCTGTCCGGGCACATGTTGAAACTGATGCGACAATGTAGCAAGTCAGCAGCCACAAGTCCCAAATCAATCATCATCACCGGTGAGTGAGATCACTTGTACAGTTGTGGTGATGCGCTGGTGTGGATAAGCCGCCTGTGGACGCCACGAGAGCCTCCTGGCCATACAAGAGCTCGGAACCTGAGACGCCACCAGAAATTGGTCGTACGCGCGCGCGACACACCTCGCTGTCGCAAGTCGCAACACATCCGCGACACGCACACGTCTCGCAGACATGGCATCGGTAGGCTTCGGCACGGTCGCGCCGGCGGTGGCATCGCCGGCGGCCAGGAGCAGAATGTCCCGGCGCGCAGCGCGGCCGTCATCGTCCGCGCACGTCCCGGCGGCGACGAAGAGCGTCGCGGCAGCGGCGGCGAAGGCTGAGCAGGACAAGAGGCTGTTCGACCTCATCTTCGGGCCGATGTTCAAGGAGGAGCAATTGCTGGAGACGGACCCCATCCTCAACAAGGTGGAGGGGAAGGCTCCCGCCGCCCCGGCGCCGAGGAAGGCCGGCGGCGCGGCGGCCAAGAAGGCGGACGCCGGCGGCAACGGCGGGTTCAGCCTCGCCGGACTCTTCTCCAAGAAAGGATGAACGTTTGTTTGTTTGTAAATTCATGGCGTTGTTGCGTGGCATACGGATGCCAGTTCAGGTTCTGAGTGTGATCAACTTGCTTGCTTGTATTTCTCGATCGGAGCCCCTGGATGCATGGCTAGATAGATTGGCACAAAGTTTTGGCTTTTGCTTGTACGAGTGGCTTCAAATTGCAGAGCCAGTCCTCAATCAAAGAAGAAAATGAAGAGCCACATCTAAGCAAGCAGCTGGCGTTTAGAATGAAGAGTTTGTACTATAATTAGTGCAAACGTTTTGTTATTAAATTATATAAACGTCAAATACATAAAAGAAACTCAAGGAATATGTGCTTTTTAGTTGGTCACTTTACAAAATACTAAGTTGTACCATCTGTTACACAAATTACATAAATAACGATAAGACGATGCTATTCAAGTTAGAGCAGAGTGTTTAGTGAGCAAGTGCCAACTAAACACTCTGCTCCTCCTATGTGGCAAGAAAAGACAGATTTTCTTTTACACCTGCTCACCTATCTAGAGATGAGAAATTTATGGTGCCTTCAAACTTCGATATAAAGTTTTACCTACAAGATCATACGCATTCTGACAATACATTACCTTCAGATACAACAAGACAATCAGCTCGCGATCCCGTGAACTCTCTTCTTCCTGGAGACCATACCCTGCTGCGGTGTCCGTACTTCACCACAAGTTAGCATGTAGCTGTAATGAGGTGGTAGATGTGACCTCCATAGAAGAACCTTGAATTTCCCACGAGCCTTGATTCTCCCAAACATGTAATCTTGAGCACTCAACGCAGGCCCTTCACTTTGAGCACTCAACGCAGGCCCTTCACTTTGAGCACAACATGTTTGGTAATCATCGAAAGCAACAACATATTCAGAAGAAAATTTGTTTACTCGATCTCCTCGTATAGACTGGCTCATCATTCTGCCAAGGATCTACGAAGTGTGAACCGTAGATAAAAGGATTCATTCGCTTGTATTGTTGAATCCTCCGCGGCATGATCCTTGACTGCTCGGCATCTGTAGGTGTCAAGCGTGTGGTACCCTCTGCACATCTCCTCCTTTAGCCGGTTCAGTAGCTGCAGCATCAATTGGCTCGTGACGAGCCGCCCCTCCGCCTCCACGACGACGACCTGAGCCCGGAGCAGAAGCCTCTGCAGGCTGCTCAGCGCATCCTCCACCGTCGAAGCAGTGGATCGCCTCAAGCTTTTGTCGATTAAGAAAGATATGGATCTGCTGGTGAGGTCGCTCAGAATTGCAGAGACAAGCATCGCCATATTCTCAGATATCTCGCCCGGCAGTCAGGTAACCTGCAATGGATATATCATATATGGACGATGACAGAAATGAGCTTGCTGAATTTGGTTTTCCCCTCTTGACTCCCAAAGGCAATGCTTCTAAGAGAGCATGCGTAGAATTCGTAGAAATGAGAGACATAGGACAAGGACATCGCCCCATTTTTCACGCGTTCTAGAACTGGTTGAGTAGAAAAGGTGGACAAGGATGCCGCGTTTGTTCAACCTTTTGACTAGCTGGTGAACCTTAGGTGATGTTTCTTGGAAAGTAAAGATAAAAAGAGCAAATCTATTTATTATCTCTTATCTTAAAGTCTTTTTTTGCAAAGTAAATCTTATATTAAAATCTTAATATATATTTCAAATTAACAAGATCTCCCATGTTTGCTTTCAAGGTTAAGAATTTACTTTGTTTACTAGAAGTAGAAAGAACATTCTTCTTTTTTTTTTTTTTGACTTGAGAAGTAGAAAGAACATTCTACGTTGTTGATTGTTATAACGATGGTGGAGTAGGAGAAAGGGCCGTTTGTTCGGTTCTTATACATAAGATTAATTTTTATTAATTCGTCAAACGCACGCAACATCATTGTAGCATTTCACCTTGCAATATTTTTAAATTATCGTATTTATATTTTCCCGGCGGAAAAATATATTTTTGTATTTTGGCACTCAATCAAGTAAAGCCTACGATAAATGAGTTAAAGGTCAGTAGGTTGAACTGGGGGACAACGAGATAGAGATAAGATTCCTAAATATTTATCTTGTATTTGTATTTTCAGAGAGAAATTCTACAAAGGTCATTTAATTACCTTGGGGAGTTGCCCGCTGTTACGTCCCTACAGATATTAATCCAACGTAGTGGATTACAGAGAACTGTGCAGCTATTACATGCATACCACATCATTCTGTGGGGTTAAGAGTCAAACGTGACACGCTAGGTTCTAAGCACCACGCTTATAGCTAGCACAGAGGAGTTACCTCTGATCAACAGAGCAGTCCTATCTAATTCTAGAACGATGGGTGACACCAAGCGCAGACGCCATCTCCGACGGAGGCCCACGTCTATCCTTCTAGACATAATCACGAATCCCGCGATAAATATCATATAGCCATAGCTTAACTGAATAAATAAACTAAACATTTATCTAACTAAAAGATATAAATAAAGACAAAACTAAATATATGTTAAATAAATAAGAAATCTAATAAAGTAAAGATACAGAGAGAACTATACCAGTACTACGAGAAACTTCCGAAATCCCGAGAGAGCTCTCATTCTACTCTACTCCAACTCCCAGAGTAACACTACTTCTACTCAACTACTAAAAATGAGAAATGAAATGAGCTTCTTGATGAGGTGCACTGAGCTCTGCCACCGAGGGCCTCCTTTAAAGTCACCGGGGTACTTATAGGTGGTGGTGCAATTAAGTCGATGGAGTGGCGTAAACGCCAAGTTAGGTCGGCCGACCTAGGGGGGTGAGGGTATGGTCGGCCGTCCCCTTTGTCGGTTCACAACTGCCTCTTGTCTGAACGCTCGAGATCGATCTTGTCCTGATGTGAGTTGTTGAGTCGGTTTCCTTGTAGGGGCAGCAGGATGAGAGTGAGGGCCAAGTTAAGGCTCAAAGCCCACCTTCTGGATAGTTGGTGGTTGCACTCCTGGTTTGAGCTATTAATTCTTCGTGTGGACTCTGTGCAAAGCCCACTAGGGGAAGGACTATGCAGTTTGGGGCCATAGTGGGTCGACGGGCCTATAGGTGGGGCCGACAGGTTCATTTTCCTCCAGAATATACTCTTGTATCCAAAACTCATCAAAACTCGTGGAACTTTATTAGTCTAACTAAATGTGCATAGAATCTTGGTGAATGACTTTTTATTACTGGTATGTTGGCGATCATTTTATGATTTAACAGCCGCCAACACCGTTCGACCTTATTGTCGAGCCTATCTTCAAGCAAGAGCTGCTGGAAAATGGACCCCATGCATCCTTAGCATGTCGAGGGGACCTGCCGCTCTCATGCCAAGGAAGGTCGGCGGCGTGGCGACCAAGAAGGCAGATGTCATCGACTTCATCTTTCTGTGCCGACAGTTCATCCACCGTAATTGACATCTGGAAATGATGATTTGCAGTGTATAAAGTCCACTGGAGGAAGCTCAGACCCAAAGGTGAAAAACCCATGCCAGCCTGCCTAGGGGGGTGGCCGGCTGCCAACTGTTTCAGCAATTCCTGAAATCTTTTTCGTGGCATGACTTATATATCCTCTCGAACTTCAAATTAGGTGAACTGAAAGTCTATTTTGACTATCTCAATGAGAGCTTCGACATGGAGATATTAAATTTCTCATTTGAATAATTCACTCTTGATGTCCATTTGCCTCTTTGTTTATAGTTTTGAATTTGTCGAGACGTTTGATCCATCCTTTGTCCATTAATTTTTCCTTTGAAATACACTTGCATGGAGAAATCTACCAAAATTCGTGAAACTTTATTAGTTCAGATAAATATGCGTATAAGAAATGCTAATTATCCTTTATTTATAGGAATGTTGACGGTTGAAATTGGTACTTAACGGCTGGCGGCACCTTAAGTGAGGATATATAATCGGGAGGATGCGATCGAGTCGGTTTTTTGAAACGATCAGGAGTCGTTTTATTCGTAGAGAGGGTGCTTTTACGAGTCGAATGAGAGGTGGGTCTGGAAAGAGTAGGTGAGGTGTCGGCCAAGTATCAGAAATATTTTAATTATTTAAAAACCTTAAATACGTGTTATACACGTGCGACATGTATCGGTAAAGTATTGGTATTCCTTACGTATCACAGGAGTATCCGCATCTGATACGGAAGTATCCATGTTTCATAGCAGCGTGCTGCGACGCGCGCCGCACCTCACCTGCGACACGGCGAGCCGCCTGACTCCGTCTCTCCCCGCAAGCGACCGAGCACTGAGAGGGGAAAGAGACAAGTGGAGAATATTTGGCTCATGCTAGAATAACATGTGAGCCAGTGAGGATTTAAGGGCATCTCAATCTGCCAGAAGCCAGAGCACTCAACCCTTAGAATCAGAGGAATTGTTTTCTCAATACCACCAACCACTTATAAGGGATCTCAAACACATTTCAAGAGATGAGAAAATTTACTGTACATTCTACTCACGATATGACATCAGCTATTGCCTCAATCATGTACATACTGAAGGACCGAGAAGGCGACTAGAGGGGGGGTGAATAGGCGCCTTGACAAATTTCTTGCGAAACAAAAACCTTTTCTAATTTTCACCCGACGCGCCTCTCTTCCAACCTACCACGATCTCGTAGTCACAGCGGACATACAAACCGTAGGAATAGGTCGGGGATTTTCTCAGAGCAGTGCAATGCGGAAGGAAAACAAATACTAAGGCTATGCAAAAAGCTAACACAAAGATTAAGAATTACGACTAAACAAAGTGCTGAACTAGATTAGCAACACACTGCACAGATGACTCTTAACTGCTGTCCTGCTTAAGAGAGAAACAAGCCAAAGAGATCTTAACTGAAGCTGCTCACGATACTAACAGGCAGAAGCTATTAAACTGTTATAGAAAAATTAAAGCTATCAAAATAAAGAACAGTGCTAGGAAATAAAACTGTTACAAAGATGAGCGGCTGCTAACTTAAATCATGCAACTGCTACAGCAGCTAGTAATGCTAGCAAGGATACTTAACTAATGCTCTAACCAAGGCACTTTGCAGAACTGTGATGGTGCTCAACTACTGAAGCGAAAGTTCAGACAAAAGAACTTGTCTTTCATTTTTCTTTCTTTCTACGAGAGCAACAACAGGCAGGCAACAGATCCTATTCAGAGCCAAAACAGTGACAGGAGTACATGATAGAAAAGGAAATAAATTTGCCTGGTAAAAACACTGCTGCAAGGAATAAAAAGCTACAGACTCTTGTCGAAACAAGCTAGCAACAAATGATAAAAGCTACAGCCAGCATTAGAGAATATTTAATTACGGCCAGAAGTAAATCAGCCGAGCATTAGCTGAAAACTTTCCAACAAGTTAACTGAGACACACAGGAGCACGTGCAGAGATTAAGGGCAAAAGGATTTCCACTATGCTACTGCAGGTTCAGAAATCGATCATGTCATCATCACTCAGTCAACAAGCAATGCAAGGTTCAGACGATTTACTGGAGGTGATACAGAACCAGAGCAAGCTGCTACCGCTGGGCGAAGACGACGAGTGTTGGCTTGTACTTGTTCAAGCTGCTGTGCCGGACAACTGCCGGAGCTGACGACCAGATCATGTAGCTCTTCTTCAGACCTGCAAAAACAAAGCACTACCAGCCATGGCAACTTGACTTGCAAACAAAGGAATATCAGATTGATTAATCCAGGACAGAGCCCTCTTGACAAGCGAAGCTGAACAATAACAGTGAGGCGAACTGCTACAGAACCAAATGTCGACCCCTACTAAACTACAAGAACCTGAGACCCCGGTCGATGAAGAGTGTCTGCACTTGCTACTGCTACAGAACAGAGCTCAAGAACTGAACAGAGTCTCCAACATCAGCCTGGCGACTTCCAAAATAAAATACCGAAACCCCATCGAATGAGCTCTAGAAATCATGAGATTTTAACAGCGAGCTCAACATGTCATGCGTGATTCTCTCCAACAGAAAGCTCCCAGAAAGATGTAGATTTTAGCTTCAATTTCAGAATTTCGGGAAACCCTAGCAATTGGGGAAATTTCAAGAAATCTCAAATTAACAAGTGCTCGGGAGTGGAATCCATCAATCGATGACAGAGATGGCTACTCCCATGTCCTAGCACTCAAAGCCCTATGAAAATCTGGTCCAAATCGCAGACAAAGTGAAGAACCGAAAATCACAGAAAAGGAGCTCCGAAAATAAGGGAAATAGCAAATCGGGATTCAAGCGGATGGGAACATTTTGAGCACGAATTGGAGGTATGTATTACTCAATCATGTGTATGTCAAGCCACTCCTTGGCACACCAAAGCCTAGGATGACAACAAGCTCAATCAAAGAGCCATCTCCTCTCTTCTCCCCTCTCTCAAGCCCTCTCCCTACAACTCAAATGAAAGGCTCAAGGGGGCAGCCACAACCAGCCACCCACCTTATCTCCTTGGACATTTCCACATCCCGAAAATGCCCCTCACACTACAACACACCCATACAACACATAAGGGCGTTTTCGTCCAACTTTTTCTCCTTCGCCCGAACGCCGTCGGGGCCTTCACACCGTAGCTTCACCTCGAAGCCACCTTCGCGATAGTGCCACATGCACCACCATCCGCCGCTGCCGGTTTTGAGGCCTAAACCGGGAAACCGCCTTGCACGCTTCTCAAAGCGCGACTTCCACCACCGGTTTTGAGGCATAAACCGGGAAACCGTCCACCGCCGGTTTTGAGGCCTAAACCGGGAAACCGTCGCCACCGGTTTTGAGGTCAAACCGGGAAACCGTCGACCACCGGTTTTGAGGCCAAACCGAAAAACCATCACCACCGGTTTTGAGGCCAAACCGGGAAACCATCTCGATGTCGACGCGTGTCACCTCGTCCCGCGAACCTCGCCGTCAAGCCTCCTCGTCCCAGCCCGTCGGGACCTCGCTTGACTCGGCCTCCCATTCGCCTTGACTTGGTCAACACGCCGTCTTCATCACCTCCACGGTTTTGAGGCCAAACCGCGAAACCCTCCGTGCTTCTTGTCCGCCACGTGTACGGTGTGGATCACCCTTGACTTCACCCGGCCTCTCGACCGCCTGGACCCAAGCCTCCCGCTTGTCCTCCCGATCCTCTCGCCGTTGACCATCAAGTTGACTCCATTGACCTACACATCATTAGACAAGCAAACACGTTTCCTCCTTCTCCGCCAATCGTCCCAACACCTTCACCAACTCCGGTTAGCCATAAACATAATAATGCACATGCTTATGTAACCCACAAATCCCGCAATTCAAACCCGAAAACCCGAGTTCAACTCAAACCAAATCCGTTGTCAATTACTCATCACATCATGAACCATAGTACATCTCAACATGGTTCCTCAATCTCCCCCTTGATGAGTACATTGACAACAACACCAATCTCAAGAATTCGAAGTTTCAAATGCGAAATCAAGCAAGCTCACTAAATGGTCCAAAACCAAAGAAAAGGTATAAAATGACCATCTAGTAGCAAAAGATCATAAAAACCATGAGTTAGCAAAGAAAGCGGCTCATGGTCCATAAACTAGAACAATTGTTCAGCATGACCATTTCATCGCAAAAACACAAGAGACTCTAGAAAATCTCAAATACATAGAATGCTCCCCCTCAAGTTGTGATTACCTCTCATGCAATGCATATGTTATCATTTTCTCACATTCTGTGCACTACTCCCCCTGAAATCTCTCCCCCTTTGGCAATGAACTCATCAAGAGATAAAAGAGCTTAAAAAAAATGCAATGCATGAGGATTTAAACTTATGGAGCTTCAACAATCATGTCAACAAGCATTTATCATTGCTAGTAATCAAGCATAAAACCTTGAAGTGTAAAAGCATGAGCTCACAATCGCACAAAGGCCGTAATAGAGAGCATAGCACAAAAGCAATAAGCTAGACAAGCTAAGCATGAAGATTTGAATTGAGCAAGATAGATTCAGATTTGCTACATCATGATAAAAGCTGCCACCACATGTATAATTACCGCTAGCCAAGGCAAAACAAGTATTAAGTGAATCCAAGAAAACTAGCAAGTGGCAATCTCAACTCAAGCAACAAACATTCGGAAAGATGTGCTTTGACAAACGCTCACATATGCAACAAAGACTCAATTTGATCAAGTGAGTAATCAACAAGTGAGATATAAGATTTAGAAACAAAAGCAATTACTCATGTTATTTTTATCCTCAAGTAACCTCTTATCCATGCGGAGGGTCGCACGACTGGGTACGGCAAACACCCCGAGGCATCAAGGCACCGTATTGGATTTTATCCTCAAGTAACCTCTTATCCATACAGAGGGTCGCACGACTGGTTACGGCAAACACCCTGAGGCATCAAGGCACCGTATTGGATTTATCATTAAGCACAAAAGATCAAATTGATTTTAGAAATAAAGCACAAGAGCAAAAGAGCATGCCTTTTGGCAAAAGGAACATTCGTTCCCCCAAAGTCCCATCATGAGCTAAACATTTGCCAAAGTCCACCCCCCAAACAACAAGTTGCCGAAGCCAAGATATTTTCCAAAACTAGCCTTAACACAAGTCTTGACAAGGATAAAAGCAATTATATACATGGTGAGCAAACATAGGCATGCATAGATCATAAGACTCACAAAAGCCAATTTTCATCTTTAAGTTTAGCTAGCTTGCTCAAAATGCACCTATGCCAAGCCATCTAGAAGAGCCTAAGTTTGTAAAGTTTGCTACTAGCAACCACACAACTTAGCTCAAGCTCAACCATAGCAACAATAAATACAAGAAGACATAAGAATTGAAGCTCATCATCTATAAAGCACATGTTACATGATGAGATGCAATGCAAAAAGTAAGATACAATTTTTAGAAGAAAAACATCTCAAAGGTCCAAAGCAAAATACAAGCTCCAAATGTCAATGTAAGCAACAACTCCAAAAGTCCGAAGCACAAGACAAGCTCCAATATCAATGAAAAACAACACTCCCTCTCAAACCAAGCCAATCTCCCCCTCAACAAAACAACTTTAGAATCATTCAAAATGAGGACAAAGAGACACTTGAAAAGGGGTAAACAATACACAATCAAAGAAGGGAGTTGTGCAAATAAAGCAATATGGAGCATACTTCAAACTCAAATTTGCAAAGCATGACAAAACATGAGAGGATCAAGTAATCACATGTCAAAGTGAGGGATATAAAAAAAAAAAAATAAGACCATAAGGAGCACTCATCACATGAGGGTAAGCATGTGAGAATCATTATCTAACCATGAAAAGTTATATTACGGTTCACACAAGATACAAGAAGGAGTGACAAAAGTCACAAGAGCGATCACAAAGCTAGCATGGTAGGATATAACAAGACGATCACATGCTAACCAAATAAAGGCAAAAGAGCTCGAGCGAGAAAACCGAAAACATGATACATGATATACACAAACAATACATGCCAAGAGGGTCAAGTGAGCATATGAACAAGCCTCCCATACCATAAGTAAATGTACATGATTGTATAAGGTATGAGTGTATAGGAAAGCTCACAAAATAGGTGAAGACGCCACAATGAAGCGCATGCCTCTTGGAGGCTATGTACAAAGGTATGGAGAACCATCTATGTCTCAATCACGTCATGCAAAAGACCGAGACCAATAAGTCTCATGTCCTCCAACCCGCGTCCCCATCCTACACATGAGAAGAGAGAGATGCCCGAGTCTTGGGTCCCGAAGGGTTAGTAAGCAAGTACTTGGGAATCCAACACTTGGACACATGACCAATAGATGTACTCAATTTATCATGGGGGTTAGCATGATGCAAACTTTGGTTCAAATGTGAAGACCTTGAATCACCCTTAGAAGCATGTCGCGAAATGGCAACTCGAGAAGAAAAACGAGTGCAACCACTGGAAAAACGACGAGAACCTCTAAAGGGAACAACTTGAGAAGAACCACGGAAAGCATCATGAGAACTATGTCGTGGACCAACACAAGAAGCATTAGAAGCATGTCCACGAGCACGTTCAAACCCACAAGAGAAAGAGTCAAAGAAACCATCAATAAAGCGAGGCTTCTTGCTAGGCTCCCGAGTCTTCATGCCATGGGAAAAGCAATGAACACCCGAAGAGTTAGAAGCACGAGAACGGCGCAAGCGTTTGGCACGCCTAAAGCAAAAGTCAATTTGATGTCCATCATTCCCACAATAAGAGCAATGGTACAATGGCCTATCGGGAGAGACGGTTTGAGATGGAGAAGTACCATTCTTGCTCAAACGAGAAGTCCTTTGAGACTTGCATGAAGGTCTAGAAGCATCTCTTGACTTGGAGTCAACATTAGGTCCACACATGCCATGAAAAGGACGATGTGTGTTCCTAAAAGCTTTTGCACGAATGCGACGCTCGTGTTTCACACGGCGAAAGCAAAACTCAACAACATGCCCATCTTTCTTGCAAAAGGTGCAATGGTACTTTTCTTTCAAGGTTGATGTACCATTTGAGCAAGAAACACCTTTGCCATTTGAAGTCTCTTGGGCAACACCGGAAAAACCAATAGCATGAGTAGCCAAAGAAGAATTATCCAAAGCAATAGCACAAGTGCTAACAACCAAAGACTCACGCTCAATATGGGAAGAATCCAACTCCGAATACAAAGAAGAAATATTTGAAACATGCACATCGGAGTGAGAAGAATTGCGTGAATCGAGAAGCTTAGCATCTAAGCTCTTGCATAGTTGGAGCAAAACCTCATTTTGAGATTTGAGGCGCTCACAAGTACCACATGGAGTATCTCTTAAGATTTGAATCTCCTTCTCAATGCACTCGGCATATGTGGTACGCAAGAGATCATTCTCCTTTTCAAGGCTAGCACTCATATCATTGTGCTCAACCAACTTTGCGCTCATATCATCGCGCATTAGCTTCAAAGCCTCAACTTCAATTTTCAAATCATGACATGATGTGCAACAAATAGATGGAGCATCACTCATATGCATATCATGCAAAGCATCATGATTAGCACAAGAATTAAGACAGGCATCATCATTCATCAAAGAGGAGCAAGTGCTACAAGGCATAGATTTCATCTCAACAATTGTAGCCCTAGCAAGTTCAAGTTGCTCTAAACGAGTGGAGTGATCTAGCTTCAACATTTCGTTTTCAGCAAGCAAGTCAATACAAGAATTGCAACCTTTTCTAGCCAAAGACATAAGATTGCCTATTTCAACTCTAGCACAATCAAGATCTTTATGCAAGGCAACACATGAATCACATGGCATAGAAGCATTCGATTTCAACAAGTTAATTTCATCATGCAAAGACTTGCAAGACATGCATGGCAAAGAAGCATTCTCATTCAACATGTTGATAACAAATCTAGCACTTTCCAATTGCTTTTCACATGAAGAACAATCATGCATCAATTTCACATTTTCGGATTTCAAGCAAACCATAGAAGCATTCAACTCATCATTCTTTTTGAGCAAGGCAACACAATCATCACAAGGCAAAGAAGTACTAGACTTGCAAGAAGACAAAGCATTCACATTATCAAGTCTAGACAACAAGCTCTTATCACTAGGCATCGAGGTTTTCAACTTCTTTTTGAGTTTGGCAATTTTAGCATCACAAGCTTGAACCGTAGTGAATAAGCCCACAATGCCATTGACAAGGTTACCTTGGCTCATCTTGAAAAGCTCGGAGATGAGATCTTCATGAGACATCTCATCGCGTCTTGAAAGCTTGAAAAGCTCGACCAATTTGAGTTCTTCCTCCGTGAGGTCCGCCTCTTCCTCCTCCTCGAGATCGCCCTTGTAAGCATCCACTACTCGACTCTTCTTGGTCCCATCCTCAATAGCAATTCCACACCTATCCAAACCTGAGGACAAAGACAAACGAGAGCGAGCACTTGGTGCCATTGAACAAGCACCGATTAGCGTTAGCAAATAGCCGAAGCACAAACAAGCAAGTGCAAAAGGTCGCCTATGGATCACAAGGCCGGTAAAAGCCAACAAGTGATCAAACCGGCTCTGATACCAATTGAAGGACCGAACAAGGCGACTAGAGGGGGGGTGAATAGGCGCCTTGACAAATTTCTTGCGAAACAAAAACCTTTTCTAATTTTCACCCGACGCGCCTCTCTTCCAACCTACCACGATCTCGTAGTCACAGCGGACATACAAACCGTAGGAATAGGTCGGGGATTTTCTCAGAGCAGTGCAATGCGGAAGGAAAACAAATACTAAGGCTATGCAAAAAGCTAACACAAAGATTAAGAATTACGACTAAACAAAGTGCTGAACTAGATTAGCAACACACTGCACAGATGACTCTTAACTGCTGTCCTGCTTAAGAGAGAAACAAGCCAAAGAGATCTTAACTGAAGCTGCTCACGATACTAACAGGCAGAAGCTATTAAACTGTTATAGAAAAATTAAAGCTATCAAAATAAAGAACAGTGCTAGGAAATAAAACTGTTACAAAGATGAGCGGCTGCTAACTTAAATCATGCAACTGCTACAGCAGCTAGTAATGCTAGCAAGGATACTTAACTAATGCTCTAACCAAGGCACTTTGCAGAACTGTGATGGTGCTCAACTACTGAAGCGAAAGTTCAGACAAAAGAACTTGTCTTTCATTTTTCTTTCTTTCTACGAGAGCAACAACAGGCAGGCAACAGATCCTATTCAGAGCCAAAACAGTGACAGGAGTACATGATAGAAAAGGAAATAAATTTGCCTGGTAAAAACACTGCTGCAAGGAATAAAAAGCTACAGACTCTTGTCGAAACAAGCTAGCAACAAATGATAAAAGCTACAGCCAGCATTAGAGAATATTTAATTACGGCCAGAAGTAAATCAGCCGAGCATTAGCTGAAAACTTTCCAACAAGTTAACTGAGACACACAGGAGCACGTGCAGAGATTAAGGGCAAAAGGATTTCCACTATGCTACTGCAGGTTCAGAAATCGATCATGTCATCATCACTCAGTCAACAAGCAATGCAAGGTTCAGACGATTTACTGGAGGTGATACAGAACCAGAGCAAGCTGCTACCGCTGGGCGAAGACGACGAGTGTTGGCTTGTACTTGTTCAAGCTGCTGTGCCGGACAACTGCCGGAGCTGACGACCAGATCATGTAGCTCTTCTTCAGACCTGCAAAAACAAAGCACTACCAGCCATGGCAACTTGACTTGCAAACAAAGGAATATCAGATTGATTAATCCAGGACAGAGCCCTCTTGACAAGCGAAGCTGAACAATAACAGTGAGGCGAACTGCTACAGAACCAAATGTCGACCCCTACTAAACTACAAGAACCTGAGACCCCGGTCGATGAAGAGTGTCTGCACTTGCTACTGCTACAGAACAGAGCTCAAGAACTGAACAGAGTCTCCAACATCAGCCTGGCGACTTCCAAAATAAAATACCGAAACCCCATCGAATGAGCTCTAGAAATCATGAGATTTTAACAGCGAGCTCAACATGTCATGCGTGATTCTCTCCAACAGAAAGCTCCCAGAAAGATGTAGATTTTAGCTTCAATTTCAGAATTTCGGGAAACCCTAGCAATTGGGGAAATTTCAAGAAATCTCAAATTAACAAGTGCTCGGGAGTGGAATCCATCAATCGATGACAGAGATGGCTACTCCCATGTCCTAGCACTCAAAGCCCTATGAAAATCTGGTCCAAATCGCAGACAAAGTGAAGAACCGAAAATCACAGAAAAGGAGCTCCGAAAATAAGGGAAATAGCAAATCGGGATTCAAGCGGATGGGAACATTTTGAGCACGAATTGGAGGTACGTATTACTCAATCATGTATATGTCAAGCCACTCCTTGGCACACCAAAGCCTAGGATGACAACAAGCTCAATCAAAGAGCCATCTCCTCTCTTCTCCCCCTCTCTTCTCACCTCTCTCAAGCCCTCTCCCTACAACTCAAATGAAAGGCTCAAGGGGCAGCCACAACCAGCCACCCACCTTATCTCCTTGGACATTTTCACATCCCGAAAATGCCCCTCACACTACAACACACCCATACAACACATAAGGGCGTTTTCGTCCAACTTTTTCTCCTTCGCCCGAACGCCGTCGGGGCCTTCACACCGTAGCTTCACCTCGAAGCCACCTTCGCGATAGTGCCACATGCACCACCATCCGCCGCCGCCGGTTTTGAGGCCTAAACCGGGAAACCGCCTTGCACGCTTCTCAAAGCGCGACTTCCACCACCGGTTTTGAGGCATAAACCGGGAAACCGTCCACCGCCGGTTTTGAGGCCTAAACCGGGAAACCGTCGCCACCGGTTTTGAGGTCAAACCGGGAAACCGTCGACCACCGGTTTTGAGGCCAAACCGAAAAACCATCACCACCGGTTTTGAGGCCAAACCGGGAAACCATCTCGATGTCGACGCGTGTCACCTCGTCCCGCGAACCTCGCCGTCAAGCCTCCTCGTCCCAGCCCGTCGGGACCTCGCTTGACTCGGCCTCCCATTCGCCTTGACTTGGTCAACACGCCGTCTTCATCACCTCCACGGTTTTGAGGCCAAACCGCGAAACCCTCCGTGCTTCTTGTCCGCCACGTGTACGGTGTGGATCACCCTTGACTTCACCCGGCCTCTCGACCGCCTGGACCCAAGCCTCCCGCTTGTCCTCCCGATCCTCTCGCCGTTGACCATCAAGTTGACTCCATTGACCTACACATCATTAGACAAGCAAACACGTTTCCTCCTTCTCCGCCAATCGTCCCAACACCTTCACCAACTCCGGTTAGCCATAAACATAATAATGCACATGCTTATGTAACCCACAAATCCCGCAATTCAAACCCGAAAACCCGAGTTCAACTCAAACCAAATCCGTTGTCAATTACTCATCACATCATGAACCATAGTACATCTCAACATGGTTCCTCACATACACAAGTCATATGACAATACATCACCTTCAGATACAACAAACTGATCAGCTCGCTATCTCTTGAATTCTCTTCTTCGTGGAGACCATACCCTGCTGCGGCCTCCATACCTCGCAGTTCAGCATGTAGCTGTAATGAGGTGGTAGATGTGACCTCCATGCAAGAACCTTGAATTTCCCACGAGGCCTAACTCTTCCAAATAAGACATCTTGAATACTAAATATAGCAGCTCCACTTTGAGCGGGGGTTTGAGCAGAACCTGTTTGGTAGTCATCAAGAATAACAAGATATTCAGATGAAGTTTTCTTTATGTACACTGGCTCGACAACCTGCCAAGGATCTACGGAGTGTGATCCGAAGAGAAAGAGATTCATCTGCTTGAACTCTTTGGTGATTGCAAGAGCCATGCTCCAGAAGTGGACGTTGAAGTTTGCTTTCAGCAGCCCGCTGTGTAAGTGTGCGCTGAAGAAACACCCGTCCAACTCCCGCGCTATCTCCATAGCTATGGATGCCAATTTCGGGTAGTCCTCTGTATTCATGCTTCCAAACGTACGGACCTTGAAGAAGTACCAGTATGCTTCTTCAGTGAAGAATTGCACTCTCACTGCTTGTGTGGTTCCAAACCTCGCAATTGTGTCCGACCTACTGGCGACAATAATTTTACTTCCATTTCCAAGGTGATGTCTGCAGTTGGAGTACAATTCCTTCCATGCGCCTTCATCAATTTCTCCGGTTAGCTCGATTACCACCAGTATCCTTTGTGCTTCAATGGCGTGGTTATAATGCTTGATCACATCACAGTCACTAAGAGTTGCTATTCTCCTTTTATCCTTGATACTGTCTTGGCTGAAACACACGATTTTAGAGAAGCGGTCACGCACTCTGTCATCATTACAAGCTTGCTCGATCATGGTGGTCTTCCCCACTTTTCCGGGGCCAATGATCGGGAGGACACAAGGGTATTCAGCAACGGGAGCCTCTTCTTGCAACAGGAAGTTCATGATCCACTCCATCTCCATTTGGCGTCCGAACATGCACTTATCGACAATCAGGTACATGTTGTATGGCTGGCGGTACAGCCGAGGGCATCCGCTGAGGAAAACTACGAGCTCGGTAGTATCTCTAATGGCCATCTCTAGGCAGACAAGTGCTTCATTGACCAGCTCTTGTTCGCTGGAGCTGGAGCTGCTCCCACTGTGGAAACGGAAACGCTTGGCAGGGTTGAAGATGGATGACCTGAAGGAGAGACTCACAGCTTCGTGGTGATCTGGGGCCTGATCTTTGTGTGCTCGGCATCTGTAGGTGTCAAGAATGTGGTGCCCTCTGTACATCTCCTTCCTTAGCCGGTTCAGTAGCAGCAGCATCGCCTGGTTGCTGACAAGACGCCCCTCTGCCTCCTCGACGACGACCTGAGCCCGGAGTAGAAGCCTCTGCAGGCTACTCAGCGCCTCCTCCACTGTCCGAACCTTGGACGGCCTCAAGCTTTTGTCGATCATGAAAGATATGGATCTGCTGGTGAGCTCACTCAGAATTGCAGTGACGACAAACATCGCCATTTCTCAGATATATCTTCCGGCAGTCAGGTAACCTGAGATGGATATATATGGACGACGAAACGATCTTGCTGGATTTGTATTCCCCTCTTGACTCGCAAGGCAATGCTTTTCCCATCTTCTGGTGAGCTCGCTCAGAAATGCGGAGAGGACAATCGCCATAAAGAGTACTTCTTTCGGCAGAAAGGTCACCAAGAACGACGTTACAGATGAACTTGTCTGAATTTCAACGTTTTCTTTTCCTCCTTTATTGACTCGCGAGGCATGGTCCAATATTTTGAAAAGGCATGCTGTAGAATTTGAGGGGCTGACAGTGACAACAAAGCAAGTTTTCGTTAATCTATGAGAAAACGCGTGAATCTCAGCAACTGTAATGTACTCGCAACTTCCCAATCACCAAGACCGAACAGGGTTCCGCTGCCAGCCTACCATGACCGGGTTTGCCTACTAATTTCTTTCCAAACATAGAGGCAAGTCAGATTCGGGCATTCTCATTGCAAAATGCTCCCGCAAATGACAAAAGCCCCCTCAGCTCCGCCACTTCTCGTCTCTCTCTCCAAAAAAAAAGCTCTGCCACTTCTCTTGTTTAGAAACTTTTCCCTCCGCTTTTTTTCTTTTTATGGAAATTTTTCACAGCTTGTCAGATAATTTTTTTTTTC